>OU744736.1:30740917-31131465 GCA_916613615.1 Steromphala cineraria | reverse complement strand
TTAAAATCAAATAAAAGGTGTACATAGGCGTAGGAACAGGGGGGGCACAGGGGGGCCCGGCCCTCCCACTTCCGAACCTGGGGGGGCACAGGCCCCCCCACCTTTCAAGAATGTTTTTAATAGAAAAAGTCACTTTAACTCTGTATTTTAGGGGGAAGGAAAAATGAGATGAACGGGCCCCCCACCTTTTAAAGTGGGGGGGCCGGGCCCCCCTCCCTGAACAGTAGGATTTTCGGTTGACAATTTTTTTAAAGAAAAGGGGGGAGGGGATGTGGGAGAGGGAGAGCGAGGGGATTTGGATTGGGATGGGAGAAAAAGGGAATCCCCTTCCCCAACATTTTATCCTTTTTAGGGATCTACCCTGTAATTAGAATTGTAAATGGGAAAGGGTTCAGATTTTTTTTACCTCGAAAATGCGAGGATATTTAGATATTACCCCAACCTTCCCAGGGGGTTGGGCATAAAAGCTCAGGGGTCAGGGAAAGTAGAAGGGTCTACCCCATCACCACTGAAACGGACATATGGGCAGGAATGTCCCTTTAATACTTTAAACACTTTTCCTAAAAAACATTTGATCTTAAACATCATTGAAAGATGTGTGTTTCATCTTTGTAAGAAAGAGACTTTGAACTATATATGGCAAATAACAAAATGTATCGGTTTGTCTGCGTGCCTGTCAGTTTGTCTGTATTTAATATGTCTGATATAATGTGAAACATATATTTGAAACATACATGCACGTGAATTACCCCCATGAATTAGTTTTTTTTAATCGTTTTAAAGGAATTATTTTTTCTTCCTTTTAATTACACATTCATAGATAATTTATCTTGCAAAAGTTTTAACTACCTGCTGATGTGAATAAGTGAGATCTTTTCACTGGGGCCACGCCCTTAAGATCTAAATTTATTTCCATATTATTTAAAAGGCATAAAAAACTGATTTGTCGTATACAGACTACTTTAAAAAATATTAGAATTTGTGGTGAATTTGTTGCCCCTAATAAGGACAATGCCCTACGGACCTTTAAAGCTTTAATATATCCATTTTAAGAACAAAATGCGATCCTTTGAAGTGAATTCCATTTTGCAAGATACATTATTTTCAAAGATATTGTGACCCTGTTGTCTTAAACCTATAAAGGCTAGAAAATAGCTGCAAAAAGCCAGATGAGGTACAGAGCTAAGGCTATACTTTTCTATTCTTACCTGGAAGACGTATTTGACCATTTTAGCTTTTTGTTTCACGTTCATCATTCACGTTTGTGATATTTAGGCCAAATTTAAAAACTCAAAACCATTAATATGATGAGAACAAAGACTATGTAACAAAGTTCCCCCTTAAGCATTCCTATAACGTTTACTCATAGTAATTTTGATCTTTTCACGTGACTGAAAATATCTGAGTATATCAAAGCTGTTATGAGTATTTAAGCTATTAAAACATTTTTGACCTATTCACAGAGTAAAATTGACATTTGAGCCCATTTAAGTTTCTGAGACCAAAGGAGTTAATGAAAAACAAGAAGAAATGATGGAGATAAACTTACAGAATTTGGAGAATGTTTCCTATTTATTTCAAGGTTATAAGGTCAATTATTATTATATTATCGATACCAACAACAAAATTATCATTATCATCAGTTATCATTAATCACTCTATGAGTCATAAATCATCCATGAATTACTCCCATCATGAAATCCATCAATCATCCATCTACGACTATGAGTCATAAATCATTAATTCATCAAGCATTAATCAGCAATTTTCAATCATTCGTTATCAATTCATGATCAATCAAACAATTACCAATTATCAAACACTAAAACAATCATTATCTTCTATAATCAACCATTCAACACTTATAAATTATCATTTATCAATCTTTCAACACTTAAACGAACGGGCCCGTAACAATCATTCACCAATCATCAATCAATAACCTATCAATCATAAATCAATTATTCATCAATCATTGTAAATAATTCAACACTAAACAATCAATAATTCAACACTAAACAATAAATAATTCAACACTAAACAATCAATCATTCAACACTAAAACCATCAATCATTCAACACTAAAAAAACATCAATCATTCAAAACTTTTTTAAAAAAACCTCAATCATTCAACATTAAAATCATCAATCCATCAATCATTCAACATTAAATCACCAATCATTCAACACTTAAATAATCTTTTATCCATAAAATTCACATATCATTAAACCAAATTTGGGTCCCCACACAGGAATCCATATAAATCATTTTTATATGTTTTGGAAAGGCAACCCCCGCTCTCACAAAAAAAGTTTGGGCCCCCCCAACTCAGCAATCCATTTATATCATTGTTTGATATTCCCCCCCCCCCCCCCCCCCCAACTCAGCAATCCATTTATATCATTGTTTGATATTCCCCCCCCCCCAACCCCCGCTCTTACAAAAAGAAAATTTGGGCCCCCCCCCCCACTCAACAATCCATTTATATCATTGTTTGATTTCCTTGAGAGGCCACCCCCCGCTCTCACAAAAAAAAATTGGGCCCCCCCACCCCTAAAACCGTTCCTACGCCACTGGTGTAGGAGACTCATCATTACAAAATGATACGCTTCAACTTGTAAAGCATTGGTTACGTAAAGTCTATAGCCAGATTGGGTACTTCCCTTCTTAAGTATCAAGGCAATATTTAATATTTAAAAGTTTAAGTTGAAACCCCACAAGCTATTGATGACAAAAATACTAGATCGCCCACTTATCAAGCAATGCATACTTTCTGCACATGATCCGGAAGGACATTGGCAATTAATGATGATTTCGAGAATTTCATACTCATCCTTTTCGAAACAAGTACCCAGTATCTGGTAGGCGAAGTAGTCCAATTTCTTTACATCTTTACAAAACTAGCTTTAAATAGGGGATTGATGTGTGTTCGCGTCAATTGTAAACACTAACCTCCAATCATTATTTGCTTTTATACAATAGTTAAGAACTTAGTCTACACTCATCCAAAGACCCAACTTTTCATAACGGGAGTTGCTATTATGTATTATTAGCTAGGTGTGCTTCAGAAAAGGGTGGATACTTGTGGAAGGTTCACGTGTCAAGCTGTACCAATCAGGGGAGTGCCTCTAACTAAATTACTGATATATTCTCAACTTTTCAAAAGATATTTCTTTCGCGACGAAGAAGCATCGCTTCTGAAGAGACACATTTTGTAACATACGTTTTAGTGGTTTTGTTTCGTTAAAAGTTCAACTTTCGTTTCGTGTTTCGTCTTTACAAGAAGAAAACCCACCCTTGAGGTAAGTACTAATGACTTTTACAATTAATAACCGTATATTGAGTTATTGGATGTGTTAAGATATCACAAACAATTTAACAATTAATTACCATATACTAAGTTATTTGATGTGTTAAGATTTTACAGACAAGCTACTACATCGACTTTACATTGCATGTGACATTTCTCCTTTGTTAATTAACAATATATATAATATATATATATATATATATAGTTTGATTATAAACGTTACTGATAACGTGTGTTAAGGTAGACAAGAGTAAATCTATGGATGAACAACTTCTTTATTAGACACTAAAATTACTGTTGTTCATCCATAGAATTACTCTTGTCTTCCGTATACCATCAACTTCTAAAATGCCACTCAAACAACTCTGGTGATAAGGAATTGTATTTAAAATTATGACTTTCTGTAATTTCGTGACAATATTTTTACAAATTATGATAACACAGACAAGTATGTTTTGAGATGGACCATCCGACAAGACAAGTCCATTTTTGTTTGTAATATTCCCCATAGACGTTCAAAGACACATGTTTCAAACAGACTCGGAACGTACGATTTTAAAGGGAACAGAAATTAATGGTATTGCATGACAAATTGAATATAAAAAGACGGAATCATTTTTTAATATTTACGATTTCAGTTTTCCTGTAAATAGGTAAAATTATTTACAGAATGGTGAAGGCAATATCATTGATACGCAACTTTTTCATTCAAATTTGGCGACTCTCGGGCTAGATACTAATGTCGTTTTCAAGCAAGTAACAATGGTATCAATATCGGAAGGTGGCCAAATGAGAACAGGATGTTATATGTCAATTAAATTGTCGTCATCAATCTGAGCTTCTGACGGCGTCGCTGATTGCACAACAACCTTCGATTGCCTCCAATCAGATGTCTACCTTTCCGTTCCATGTATTAGCCGTAATAGAACAGAGGCTAACTCAAGTATGACTGAGCTGCCTCTGTGGGGAGAGAATGAGTATCTGGTAGATAATCTGGCACTTGTATCACAGAGTACATGTATTTCGATTGTGTGAAGTTAAGTGACAAAGGATTTCAGTTTGTTGCCATTTATGAATAATAATAATATAATTTTACGGAATAATTTGAAAACAAAAGCTCTTTTGGAGTTATGGATAATAAGTTGTAGGAGCTGCCAGTTATTTAAATTTTGTTTGAGTTTAGTTGAAATGTTACTCATATGACTCAGATTGCCACTAAGTGCCTTTGCTCATTCAATTGAAATCTTACTCAAATCGTCCATATTGTTCCTCGTTTCTTTAGGCTATTAAACAAACATAATACGCCAAAATAAACCGCATCTACCTTGCCACTCATTCACTCAGATGTAAAGGTACGCCTTTAAATAACAAGAAGCTTTCTTCTCAACTTCTACAATATTTGTTAAAGACGTGTGTTTGAACCTATCCCGTGTTTAATAATGAACACCTTTAAATTATCCCCCCACTTAAGATAATTTTTTTAAAATCGTGAATTGACAACTTAGTTTAAGCAGATTTACTTTAAGTTACAATTGGCAAATGTGGTATGTGAGAACCAACATCATGTTTGATAATGATCCCATGCATTTGAATTGAAGAATAGAATTTATTTATTATATATACACATGTTTAAACTTGAATGTAATGTGATGTAAACACATTATTAATTTTTTTTAGATAAATTTGAATTTTGTAGAAAAATTGTAGATAATAAATGAAAAACAACCCCACATGAAAAACAACTACTGTAAAACTGTTTGATAATTAGCATCTCAATGCGTTCTTGAATGATATAACTATCATTAATCAATAATTGTCAACCTGTGAGTTAAACCGAAGATATGAAATTTTTCATTTTTTATTCAGATGTCCGAATCAAGAGATATCCTGTAAATTAGGTGTAAAATGAAGATAATTTCACGTAGAAGATATGTGTTAGCGGGTATATACTCAACTATGTACCCAAACAAAGAAATACTTTATCATTTGATCAATATATGTAATATGGTCCAAATTACAACACATTATGTCATTAAATGATCATATTATTTGATAATAAGATATCATTTCTATCTTTCGCACAAAGTAGTTATAGTTTTAAAAAAAATGCATTTGTCTTAGATATTTATTAAAAACTAATTACTTGAATCAACCCTATAAATTTGTGAAATTGAAATAGACAAAATGAAGGATCAACCAGAAATGTCATTTTTTTAAAAATCCATATTTGGTCATAAATTTACATTCTGTCGGTTTTCTGTATAAAGTTAACATGTGCATAAAAAACCAGATTCATTGAAGCGGACCATTTCAGATAATATCTTTTTCCCAGATGACAAACTAACACCCACAAGAAACGCACCTTCAACAGTGACAATGAAACATTATGCACCCGTTCTATTCATTGACACAAGTGTATTTACAGTAACAACACTAAGTTAAACGCCCTTTCAATACGTATATGGCATTATATAAAGATGCAATATGTGCGATCAGGTGACATGGGAATGTGTTTTTGGGGTCGAATGAAATTACAGGGAAGTCAAATAAAACATTTTTAATAAATTGAATTATTACTCATCTATATTAAACTAGTGTGATACCGCTTTACATATTACGTCACGTCAGTATGTAGTTGTGACGTCACAATATTAGCATTGCCATTACACTGACAACCAACTTACGGGAACTTACTTTCAGTACACTCAGTTACGGCAAATTAATTTTGTATCAAACTCACTTAAGTTTAGTTTATATTCAACCATTACCTCGTTTGATATAAACAGTAGGGGTCAATTAGTATCCTATATGTTTTACAAACAATGATAATTCAATTTACAGCATTCAGGAATTTTTGAAAGGTTGACATAATAATCATGATGTTCCTACCCGCGACTTATCCTATGTTTATCAAAATTGCAAATATAGTGTAAACGTATTAATCCCTCCAACTGGACCCAGGGCAATTTAAGGTGTTAGACTAGGCCCACATGGTGAGCAAACATACTCTGTCTACAATAGTATATTTGGATAAACCAAGACTGTACCTTGGTATACAAGTAGTGGGACATATGACGTGTAAGAAGATGCTCACGATTTCAATATAGTATGAACATGAAAAATGTCATTTAAACAGTGTTTTTAAATGGCATTTTACAAGTTGACACAAACGAGAATGATGAGAATCTATATGGATAAGCGTAAACAGGACTTGTATATCTATAATAAATACTCGTGTTTATCTATCAAAATAGTGATATGGCAACTTTTTACACTTTACAACTATGCATTTAAGTCAGATGGGACATGTCGCTGTTGCAATATTATTATTTTTTAAACGTTAATTTATCCGAAATATATTGACAAATATTTGTCTATGAAATATGTTGATTAGTAAATTGATTAGATAATAATGATAATTAAATATCGATATAGTTATGTCCAAAATCATTCAACTTCCCGTTGTATTCAGGAGAAAGCCCTCAAATACATTTATATTTTACCTGTTCGTACAATCACAGATTGCATCTGTGTAACATATGACGTAGCTTGATAGTTGAGAAGGGTATTTATCTGAAGTGGTTTAACTTGAAATACATACATTGTATAGTGATGATGAATAAAACGAGTGTAGGGGGTTGTATTGTTAAGTTGTAGGGAGTGTAACATTTGTATGGTGTCTTATAATTGTGAATAAAGGCATTTAGTGCACTACTTTAAATTGCTTCATTGCTTCTTAAATTCATATATGCATGCATCCTTATCTGAATTGTTAATTTGAAAAAGAGGAAGAAAGGCTGGGATGATTATACCAAATAAGGGCCCTAAAACCTAAAATAGTTACAAAACTGATAGAAAATTATATCAAGCTTTTAAGTTATTCTGTTTCCAATGCCTTTGAATTGATAGTTCTAACTTTGCTAAATTACTTTTTAATTATGTGACTGCATAAATAAGATGAATGCTATTATTTTAAATCACAAACTCTCGTTCACAAATATATAGATTTAGATATAAGCGCGATCTTTACAAAATGGTTTCAACTGTTAAAATGTGATCGATTGCAATGATAATCGTATATTGATGATAATGTGTAAATAAAATATTAGTTGTATTTTACCATCTGCTATTATTTTGGTCATGTTACCTATTTGAGGTCGGTATTTTAGTTTACTATTCCCTTTAAGTAGAGTATTCGTAGCACTGCCGTGATTAAAACGCTTGTCAATTGCAGTCATACAATAGAAAACCATACTCCTAAATTGAAATCAAGTGTAAGAAAATGTTCTACTTTTATATGATTAAATCTATGACAAAAATGGTCATTTTAGAAATCGGTAAAACGATTTCTGAAACAAGTTTACCAAAGGACTAATGATATCAGGTTTCCGTATCTATTTTACCTAAATGAAAGCTGATTTGTAAAATTTTACAATAAGAGTTGATTTTGAAATCAATCATATTAATCAAAATAGTTGAAATGTAGTAATGTGTCACCGTAAAAGGTTTTTAACATATAAACGCATTCCATGTGTTCTCACTAAAGCACGGTAATGTAACTTTGATGTATTCACACAGAAGTCGTTTGGCGACTACGCCTTCTGACAACATGGCTACCCGTATAAGAGAAACCGTTCAGCAAACATATTCCTTTATGAAAGTATTGTCTCGTTGACACATTTTCAGCTTAGATGATGCCACCCTGTGTATATATATCGCTTGAGGCAAACTTTACTTTATCGTTGATTGTCTTGGTAACGCTCTAACAGATCGAAGGGTGATGCGTTGTGGCGCGCTGTAACTACATTATGTTTTAAATGTAGTTTCACCCGAGAAGTCTCTTAAAGGGGCAGTAGCACGTGTTTAGGGGGTATATAAGGTGATGTCATGAAAATTAAAATGAATGGTTCCAATTGAAAGACAATGTAATTAAACTAAATGACGCAGTACTAATTCAAATATATAACGTAAAGTTTAGCCATGCGATTCCCTTTTCTTACACAAAACGAATTAAAGGTGTTCACACAAAATGGCCGCCAATGGATTTTATGTGAAACTTCATACTTTGTCCTCTGATTATGGATGATTGGCTTGTGTAATGTGATTTTTGACACTGTCAAATTAATACATTTAGCATTAACTGACATTTATCAGTGAAATATTTGAAATATCAAATTATCAAAAAACGTGCTAATGCCCCTTTAAAGACGTATGTTAAAACAAAAAGTTTGTTCCTCTGTTTTATAAGTGTTTGAACTGAGTACTATTTTTATCTGAGCATTTAAAGAAATTTAAAGAAAAACGCAATATTTTGAATTATCAAATGTAGAATTAAAACTAAAAGGAACGGGGTATTGTTTGTGGAAATAAATTTTTTATCTGAGCATTTGAAGAAATTATTTTGAATAATCAAATACAGAAATAAAACGAAAAGGGATGGTCCGATCGGGGTATTTTTTGTGGAAATAAAATTCAAAAGTAATTCCCTGTTTATACTTATCTATGATTATTACATGACTATTTCACACTTATTTTGATATATGTTAGTGAGAGTACCATTTAATTTGTTCAAGATTTAACACATTTGACAATAAATAGAATGCATCACTGCGTCCTCTTGAATTTTGTTTACAAAAAATCCCGATATGACTGTCCCTTTAACATCAAGGCTGCTTTTGAAGTGTGTTAAAACAAATTGGCCATTGGTCTTTCTTAACTTTTGATTAATTGTTGTTTTAATTGAACGTTTTAGCTTAGTATTTTACGTAGCAAAGATCCTCGATATTTGTGTTTACAGTGGGAAGAGATCTTAAACGTATAAAATAAGCATTAAAAGAGTAATTGTTCATGTTGTTTTAAAATGCTTACAATGATGCGAAGCGAAACACAATATATCACTTCAGAATGCCAAAGTAATTTATGCCTTTAAAGTTTATGATAAACCATACCTCTTTAGTGTCCCATGAGATTGCCAGTCCGAAAAATCAGAAACATCTTTAGCTGTAAGATACTCTGTTCCCCATTTCACCATAATGGATCTATACCTCCATATTCTGTCCTTCGGCAATCGCTAATATCACCCAACACCTGATACTTTCTATTTCTGTACAAACAATGTCATCTTGTTAATTAATTTTCTTAAAATAGTATGAGCGAAAACATTCATTGTCAAGTCACTGCATACTTGCCACTTCTAAAATTACGTACACACGACGAGATCTTGTTAGATATTTAAAAAAAAATACTACCAAAGATATGAATGACCATTCACGTTATATCAATATTTTACTAATATTTCAAAGCGATTTTGAAATTGTGTAAAAGCGTTAGAAATACGACGTTATAATGATTCATGGAGGAGAAGTAATAACGCTGACACAATTACCAAACCAAAATATGATCCCTGAAATCATTTACTATAAGAACTGACATTACACGGAAGTTCAATGACTATTATATATAATATACACTCACGGTACTATCAGACCACGTTAATAAGCAGTATCCCTTTTCGTTATATCACTAAGAATCGATAACAGAGTAATTCATTAATCTTTCATATTGGTGTTGAAGCATAAAAGAAAATATTTTACATAATACAAACTTACGTAATGGGTCCCTGTGAATAGATTAACACAGACAATGAAAAACACTTTATAAGTCGGGGGACAACGACTTGCTAAACGGTAACACAAGAAAATCAAGTAATATAGTTTTAAATGGGCAGTAGCACGTTTTTTGATAATTTAACATTTTTAATTTTTCACTGATAATTGTAAGTTCATGCTAAATGTATTATTTTGACAGTGTCAAACATTTCAGCATGGAGATTAACAAAACATCCATTGGCGGTCAGTTAGTGTGAACACCTTTAATTCATTTCATGTAAGAAAAAGGAATCGCTTGGCTAAACTTTACGTTGTATATTTGAATTATTACTGCTCAATTTAGTCAACATTGTCTTTCAATTGTAACCATTAGTTTTCATTTTCCTGACATCACCTTACATTTACCCTAAAAACGTGCTACTGCAGCTGCCTCTTTAAGAGAACACAAAATCATCCATACAAGGGTAAAGATGAGAACAAATTTACGCAAAGATTCCTTATAACTACAAGACAAGTCGTTTTTGAACCAAATACTGTAACGGAGCGCCAAAACGCGCAAACTGAAAAATGCAAGAATCATTAGCGAGTAAACAAAGGAAATCGAAGTATTCTGAGAAATGACTAGGTAGAATTGGTCCAATCTTTTGAGATATCAGCATTGCAGAATCATGAGCCGACAACTGTTTTCAAATAAGTGAAAAATTAGAGATGTGAGAACGAAAATGTTGGAATATATCTTCGATAATACATAGTAAGTATTCGTTTATTCTAGTTTCTATGTATCATGATTATCATCAAGTAGTCCGCAACAGTGTTTCTAGTTATTCTAGTTTCAATGTTTTTCGCAGGTAGTCCGCAACAGTAGTTTTCAGATTTTCATTTATTGTTTAAATACATGTTTATTTTATCCTATGTCATTGATTTCAAATCTATTGCAACGGTCTTTGCATCACCATTGAAAATCTATCTTAAAGTGGATTCTTTATTTGAATCCAACAAAGTTTTGAGTATGAAAAAAAGTGTATGAAGATACATACGATAAATCCTTGGATTGAACTGGGATAGTCATTTAGGATGCTCCCAGCATTGTTCTAGCATAGTCACTTGGGATCAATCCTAGGATTGATCTAGGATAGTCACTTCGGATGATTTCAGAATTGATCTGGGATAGTCACTTAGCATTAATTATCGGATGGATCTAGGATAGTCACTAAGGATGCTTCCATGATTGTTCTAGGATAGTCACTTAGAATTAATTCTTGGATTGATCTAGGATAGTCACTTAGGATAAAACATACGATTGACCTAGGATAGCCGCATAAGATTAATCCGATGATTGATCTAGAATAGTCATTAAGGATGAATCCATCAACTTTATTTTGATAAATACTTTGGACCATCATTTAGGATAAATTATGGTTATTGAGTAATAAAACGTCATTGTATATTTTCAAAAATCTCAAATGTTTTTAATCTAACCTCACGGGTAATTTCAGGATATAACATTTCAAATTTTATAAAAACTTATAAGTGTGCATTAATCAAAAAAAAATATATTTTAGTAGAGCCCAAACATAGGACTTATGTACAGATTTACTGAACTCAAACTCTTTATTCTCTGAAAACCGCCAACGACGGTACATGAGATAAACACATATACATTTACATTTGATTAAAAAACTTAGAAAGGTTTTTAAGATCTTTTACTTTGGTGGTAGTTAATAGTTTTTTTTATAGGATGGACATGTTTGGGAAATTCAAGTATTTTGCCTTCAAATATTGATGAAGAAGTGGGAGAAGCGTTTCACATCTAAAAAGATAGTGAAACTCGTTTTATAGCGGACATGTTCGATCTTCACGAGGAATGCTCAACCATCGACCTGTCTCGATAGGTAATTGGTGGTTAGTTGTTCTGAATTTTAAAATGGGAAAATGTATACTTTTTGGCAATAGGAGATATTTTTCGAAGCATTGTTCGGTTTTAAAGTACATATAAAAAACTCCTTTAGAACTTGTGAAACTGTTGGATTTCCAATTTTGGATAAACTGTGAATATGGCGAAAATCTGTTCAATTCAACTTTTATCATGTTGGTAAGTCCGAAACAAGTAAAATGAATCGTTGTAAACAGATAATTTAAATCATAATTGTCAATGTAAATTTTCCAAACTACACAACAGTATTCATTCATTCATTCATTCATTCATTCATTCATTCATTCATTCATTCATTCATTCATTCATTCATTCAGTCAGTCAGTCATTCATTCAGTCATTTATTATGTTCATGATTGCACATCTTGTTCGTTTACTATTTCTTTCAAATATTGTCATTTTATACGTAGATTTAAGAGTACAATTGAAATGCTAGAATGACTGAAATCGAAGTTACATGATATTGGTACACGAATAAGAAGGTAAGTGTTAAGGTAGGCAGCTGCATACTATGTTTAAAGGGGCAGTAGCACGTTTTTCGATAATTTTATATTTTCAATTTTTCACTGATAAATGTATTATTTTGACAGTGTCAAAACTCTCCTTACACAAGCCAATCATCCATAGTCAGACAACAAAGTATGAAGATTCACATACAATCCATCGGCGGCAATTTTGTGTGAACACCTTTAATTCATTTTGTGTACGAAAAAGGAATCGCATGGCTAAACTTTACGTTATATATTTGAATTATTACTGCTCCATTTAGTTAACATACTTTGTCTTTCAATTGGAATAATTAATTTTCATTTTCCTGACATCACCTTACATTTCCCCTAAAAACGTGCTACTGCCCCTTTAATAGATGTCACAAAACATAACAAAATCGGATTTAGCAATAACCCGTCAAAGCCACGAATAGGAGAATATATAAAGAACAATAAACGGTCAGTATTTACAACTCAGTTTCCTCAACACGATTGATTACACCAAATGCCATACTTCTATGGTCACTTGCTATTTTGCTTTATATGGGAAACTTGTTTTACGACTATCATAACTCGGACAAAAATGTACAAGTTGTTGGACCTTAAACATAACAATACTGCTTCTATCGTAAATGTAAGTATTTATTTAGAGTCTATTCCATTGTGCTTTTTCTGCGCGCTTGAATTTACTTTTTCTTTATTGGTATATTCCCATGATTTGTATTGTATACAAAGAATGAGATGCAACATAAGAATCTGTTTATTGATTATAAATCTATTTTGAAAAAGTCAAACATGTTTCTTTATGTTTTATTCTGTCTATGTGTATTCGCGACTTGTCCTTGAGACATTTGTGTATTTTATTCCAAATGTAAAACTTTGAAAAAAAAGAAAGATTAATTAATCCAAAATATTAATATGAAACTTTATTTACAAAAATAGTATTTTAAAAGTGGCAAATATGTACCATAATGTTTTATTATGGTTTCGTGTATTCCCAAATTAGTGCGAAGGGTTACGTGATAAGGCTAAGAAAAGGTGTTCTTTTTTTTAGCTTTCGAATGAATAACTATTAACAAGTATCTGTTAACCTATCAAACATATAAGGAATTTGAAATGTTTATTATGTTGATTTCTGCCATCTTGTTTTGACGAATTCTCCTGGTGAAATATGCCAATTTGTATTTCCGATGTGGAAGTGTGAATGAATAGCTGATTACTATATTGTGTATGGTAATATTAATTCATTATTAACATACGAAACCCAAGGCTAGTAATGGATTTCATGTACATATTTGCTAAAGAGCCAGAGTATAGCTGTTTACCTTAGCGTATGCATATATGATCAACAGAAATCTTTGTAATTTGTAAAAGGGAATTCACACCTTTCTCTAAGGTAAACAATGACGTTTCCATGACAACCAGAGTGAAGAGTAAATTAGATATCAAAAGGTCTGTTTACTTCACACTTCTTATCAGTTATTGATAGTTGATTATCGAGTTTGATATCACCCATTGTCGTTTTGGACTAGTTATCAAGAAGAATACAAATAATTAATTAAGGACTATTTTCGTGTTAGTAAAGTTAATTAGCATCTACAGCTAATGTATACTTGTATTCCTGATTTTGGATAAAAGGAATATATTTGAGCTTACCACAATTCCTCAACGGCATGTAATTTTCGTGTTATGAAAAATGCTACAGAGAAATGTTGAAACGGTTTCTGACTTTTATAAAACTGTGGTTTTAGTGAAACATTAGAAAGGAATGATAACAATGACATGTTAACAATAACAATTGTTTGCATAGCTTTCACTTCACTAGACTTCACATATGAAGCACAAGATGTTATAAGTTCCCAAAATAAGGCTTTTGGATCACAATCTCGACTTCAAACCTTTCTATTGTCACTATAAAATTTCGAATAGCTTTGAAATGATACTTTCGTGCAACAGTCATTCTTCTCGATCAAATAACACTATTGATTAGGTTTGTCATATGTGACCCTCACAACCTACGGAATGGCCCAATGATACGAATATGTACGGACATGTACGAACAGTAAAATCAGACAATTAAAAACTCTCTTACGAACACCACGTTCATAATGTTTGACTCCAAAAAACTATATATATCCATTTCACAACATTGTCTGTTGACATGCATTTAAAGGAACTATAAGCTTCATATTTTAAATAATTAAAGTTATTTAGAATTTTTTTACTTTTTTCATTTCAGGTGAGGAGCGTCTCCCGAGATGAGGTTTTCCGTGTATCTAGCTGCGTTTGCAGCTCTTGTTGCTGTTATTACGGCACAGGGAACAACTGTTTGTAAGTACCTACCACGGCTACTAACATTTAGTTACACTGTTCATATTGTCCTATGTAGAATTTAAACATAGTAGGGGTCTTGATAGTGTAAATTCAAGTTCTTACATCTGCCTACTTTAAAGGGGCAGTAGCACGTTTTTTGATAATTTTATATTTTAAAATTTTCACTGATAATTGTAAGTTAATGCTAAATGTATTATATTGACAGTGACATAAATCTCATTACACAAACCAATCATCCATAGTCAGGGGACAAAGTCTGAATATTCACATAAAATCCACTGGCGGCCATTTTGTGTGAACACCTTTAATTTATTTTCTGTAAGAAAAACCAGTCTCATGGCTAAACTTTACGTTATATATTTGAATTATTACTGCTCCATTTAGTTTAAATACAATGTCTTTCAATTGGAACTATTTTTTTTCATTTTCCTGACATCACCTTATATTTCCCCTAAAAACGTGCTACTGCCCCTTTAAACAAAGATATTGAAACAAAACAATTAACCAGACATCATTGCTTATGTTCAAACTACTGCATATGTAATGCTGAGGAATATATGGATGACAACTTCTTTGTTCATTGTATGCGACGTTTCGACACAGAATCTTGTGTCGTTCTCAAGCAGAGAAACGTCGCATACAATGAACAAAGAAGTTGTCATCCATATATTTCTCAGCATTATTGTCATTCCAACTTCTAAAATGCCTCTAAAAGAAGTTACTGCATATGTGTTATTCTTACCACAGCTACTAACATTTAGTTACACTGTTCATATTGTCCTATGTAGAATCAACATTATATACAATTTGGTAATTGTCCCCATACTGAACTGATAATACTTTGGATATGTATGTGAATATCTACATTACCTATTCCAGGTACATACATGTATGTCGGACACATTTCTGGCATTTTCCAAAATGAACATTTTAAGATTTTTTTTTAGATTTCCACAATGATATTTTTATTAAATATATAGATAAAATCTCAACTAAAATAGTTAATTTTATAAGCTTTATGTCATTAAGCATGATAGTAACTAATATTTTGAAATACAGATTTATTTTCAAACTATTACATGTTTTTCTATTTTGTTTCATAAATCCATACCTATGTATGTGTCCTTATATGGATACGATTTTGATATAGAAGTTCGTGTTGGACTAAACATTAATTTATAGTTATTCTTATATTACCTCTGTGCCAATAATGTTCAAGTTCAACAAGTTCATTAACTCTCAAAACGAGGATAGTCAGTCAATATAACATTAATCGTGGAGAAAATTGGCAAAACATAACAATGATTCATATGATAAATGATAAATTTTATCCCTCGAAGAAATAGGATTAGAATGAAATGAAATCTTATGGGGTAAATTCTGTCAAATAAAAAATAGATAACAGTCCTACTGCTAAATACACGTATATATAATAAAGAAAAGGGATTTTTTCCAAATGAAGACATCTTTAATATCTTTGGTTTTCTAATACATGTTCGATTTAGCTCTGTTATCTCTCAATTTGAGAAACTGAAAACTATTGATATTTATCTCATCTGTTCGAGTATGACGTCATAACATTTGCTTGAAAAGTCATTTAAATACAAGATGACCAAAACAAATATCAGAACACTCATAATGGGTATCATACAGCTTGAAAACAATATTTTTAAGATAGGTACAAATGCATTATTTATAGATGTTTTAATGACAATGTCATTCACAACCACAGCACGGAAAAAAGAAACAAAAGATATATGTCCAGTATTTCAATGTAACATGCAAGAAAAAAAGATGGTTTCTTCCATCAGTTTCCACATTGCTTTTGTTTCGAAGTCCTCGAGCATTGTAGGTATCTGAAACAGGGTAAAACAATATAAAATGACGTGCGAAAGAAAGTACAAACTTCAGTGGAATGTATCATATATAAGATTTTCAATAAAAAATACTTCGAGTTTTTGTCGTATTCTCAAACCGATAAGAACAAGAGTTTAATCATCATTCAACAAATACTTTAAAGGGACAGTAGCACGTTTTCAGGGGGAATATAAGGAGATGTCAGGAAAATGAAAATTAATGGTTACAATTGAAAGACAATGTATTTAAACTAAATGGAGCAGTAATAAATCAAATATATAATGTAAAGTTCAGCCATGCGATTCCTTTTTCTTACACAAAATTAATGAAAGGTGTTCACACAAAATGGCCGCCAATGGATTTTATGTGAATCTTCATACTTTGTCCTCTGACTATGGATTATTGGTTTGTGTAATGAGATTTATGACACTGTCAAAATAATAAATTTACATTTAGCATTAACGTACACTTATCAGTGAAAATTTTAAAATATAAAATTATCAAAAAAACGTGCTACTGCCCCTTTTTAGTGTTTTAAATTCTCTTTCAAAAATAAAATTTTATATTAAAAAAATTACTTCACACAAATTTTCGTCAACAAAGAAGACATATTCTATGTGAAAAATAATAACCGTGTTTATTTTCTGACATAGTGACACCATTTGAAACATTGTAGGGGTCATGATAGTGTAAATTCAATTTCTTACCCCTGCCCACTTTAAACAAAGATATTGTAACAAAACAATTAACCAGACACCATTAAACTACTGCATATGTGTTATCATTAAAGGGGCAGTAGCACGTTTTTTTATAATTTTATAATTTGAATTTTTCACTGATAATTGTAAGTGAATACTAAATATATTATTTTGACAGTATCAAAAATCTCATCACACAAGCCAATCATCCATTCTCAGAGGACAAAGAATGAAGATTCACATAAAATCCATTGGCGGCCATTTTTTGTGAACACCTTTAATTAATTTTTTGTGAGAAAAGGTATCGCATGGCTAAACTTAACCTTATATATTTGAATTATTACTGCTCCATTTAGTTTGAATACATTGTCTTTCAATTGAAATAATTAATTTTCATTTTTCTTACATCACCCTATATTCCCCCTAAACACGGGCTACTGTCCCTTTAACGTGCCACAACTTAATACATCACATGTCTCTTAAATATTTAGTAAATTCAAACAAACCATGGTGTGTACATTCTTTTGCCAGGGGGTTATGTACATGTTTAAATAAATTTAATTGTCTACAAAAATGATCAGTGAACTTAGACACTGTATGTTGTGTGATAGCAATAAAGCGATTTCAAACGAAAGCAATATAAATCAACCGATCGCAAGCCTGTTAGTTAAATGAGTACCAAGCTTTCCTTTTCAAACAACATGTACATAGTTTGGTTATTTTAAGTAAAAATATTAACATAAATCGATTGAAAGGTGTTCACTCTAAAATAGATCCAAGCAGTTTTTGCTTGCAAATGACTCGTTCAACGTTTGCATATAAAAAGTTTCAGAAATAAGATATTTTACCTTTTGACGAAATTGTATCTAGAATAACATATACTAAAAAAACAGGTTGATGTACACTCCAATATTCAAAATCAAAGCATCATTCGGATCATTTAGATCACGGTATATATCAATAATTATATTCATATGTACCTCAACTCATTTGAGTATAGTATTTAATGGAGAAGAGTAAAGAAATTTATATTAGAAGTAAACTACAAAGCGTTTAACATCTTATAAAAGATCAATGTTTTTAATATTCAGATTAAAGCTGTATTCTAGAATGGGAAAAAAGCAAAAAAATTACAATCTTTTCCTGGAAAGTTGTGTCCCGCTTTGGCTGTTTTCAATCATAAATCTACTACGCTTCAAACTAGAAAGTATACTAATGAAACGTCATTAATTATCTTTTAACACCATTTTCCTATAACGAGTTAACGAATCTCTTTAAAACCATCGACACCAATTTGACACTTAATCATTCACGAAAAACACCTTTTTATCATGGAAGTACGTATATTATGCATAACTCGTTAAAAGATAACTTGACATTTGTAACAAAATAATAAAATAAAAATCTTCGAGTTTAGCACGCATTTTTTAAATGGAAAAAACAATCTTTCTTTTCAGTAGATAAAATTACTTTTTTAAAGAATTTTAATGATTACATCTTTGAAAGGTCGATGTTAATGATTGATATCATGTACGTGTGTCCCCCCTACCTGGCTATTGATCAGCGGTATCGGTCAGTGTCAGATAAACCGAAAAGTTTTTCCAGAACTGGATCCATTCTCAGATGACCCCTTCCACGAATTCCAATATCCCCGGGAGTGCCATTCCTTTTACCAAACCGCGACAGTTTGAGCAGATATTTTCTCTGGCAAAAATTGACGATGCACCATTTCATCTTATCATCTAGCAGCGATTCACAGAGTTCAGTGCACGTCCTTTCTCCTCTTGCAACTACAAGATACAGAAGGATCACCACCAAGCCTTTCATTCCAAATAAATGTTAAAAGGATTTTCAAAGTGGAATAACCCGAGCCCGTCCACAAGGTTATCTCGTGTACTAATGACATTACTAGTGTCCATCAGTTATATACGTGTAAATAGATACGTCAGTCCCGTAGTCGCCTCCCACCTGCCTGCTCTCACTACCATTATGATAGATGCATCCCAAACGGTTGTTCACCCACTGTCGTATTTTTATGCTCATGTTATTATTTGAGATGTAGTTTGAAGAAATGTCATGTTATTTATCTATTTATTTATTTATTTTTTCCATATGTAATCGAGAGTCTTTCTAGCGCCATGGATATAAAGATCAGATCAAAGTCTTGAAAAGATTTATTCTGAATTCTTATTATTGCGTTATAAAATCTCTGATAGATTAGTATTTCTAAGTCATGATCATGTATTTACTTGAACTCGATATAGGAAATCTGGTTCATAATGAGGGAAATATATAGCCCATTTTGTTTGTTTTAACTTGCCAAAAATCTAAATAAATTCACTACTTACATGACGACCCCAATAGGTTTCAAAATGATTTTTAGCACACGATCTGATGTTTTCCTGTTAATTTGAAGAAATGCATTGAACGTCTTAGCGAAGTTCGAGATGTTTTAACTTATATATCTGCTTGTATATATCAGTTTGTGAACGAACTTTTTGAATGCAGCTACTCACAGATGATTCGGACATATGCATTGACCAGTATAACTTTACTAATAACTATCGATCAGTCGATGATTAGACCCCACGTGTTAATATGAAACAGGGACAGTTGAGCGAGGTGACTGATTGCTTATATGAGTTACATGAAGTTCATAAGGACCAATATATAGCTTCATTGCCGATACTTGCGGAAATTATTCAAAAGTTTCTTGCAAATTATATTCATTTGATAGTAATAGAACTTGTCCGATCATTTAAAAGGATGCAATGAAGAAATGGCTGATTAACCTTCAAAGATAACCATTATTTCAATCGCAGGTTATGTAATCGTTGTACGATTAACATTGTACATTCAATGTGCGCGTATTCGCATTTTGCAGTGGGCGACTTAACACCGATTACAAAAGAGCACAGTAACATATACACAGACCCATGTCAGTTCTTTTTCCATTGACGCGCATGTTAGTGTAATTTTCATGCATTAAATGTCCGTCGGATCCGATTAAATTTGTGCACAGTTGTAACGAATCATCTCAACTACAACCTCATAATGTCTGTTTAATTCATCATTAATTCTTGGGGACAAGTTCATAATGGTGATCAATGAGACACGTTTCTTATTATGTACATACATAGCTAAATCTGGTGATATTGTATCAACATAGAAATTATTCACATAGAAATTTATTTCATATTATTTCACATTATTCAAGTTGAGATGATTTCAATTCAACCTCAATTCAAAGTTTAACAATGGTTCAAACATATTTTTTCATATTAAAATAATTTACGCTACACTAACTTGGAAATAACGTCACTGACTGAATATCACTGGCATTTTTTGTAGCTCATCTGGTCATTAACTTCATCTTTATCATTATCATCATCATCATTATTATCATCATCATAATCTTCATCATCATCTTCATCATCATCATCATCATCATCATCATCATCATTTTAATTTTTATTATTATTATTTTATTATTATTATTATTATTATTATTATTATTATTATTATTATTATTATTATTATTATTATTTCAGCCTGCAGCGACAGGACCGACATCGTATTAGTGCTGGATGGGTCAGACAGCATAAAGACAAACGATTTCACTACCATGAAAAATGCCAGTGTGGATTTTGTTGAGGAAGCTTTCCGACGTATCAACCAACTAAGAATTGGCGCGGTTGTCTTCGGTCGAAACGCTAATACCTTTTTATCGTTGACTGATCAAAGTGCTAGGGCTACGAGTGCTCTGAGAGCTGTAAATAAACCAGCCAATCCCAGCACGTACACCCATGAGGGAATCAAAGCAGCAAGAAACATGTTCAATGACGTCACCAGCCAGAAAATCATGATAGTCATCACTGATGGAAACTCTAATATTCCTGATTTAACAGATACCGAAGCCGTATTAACCAAAAACAGTGGAATCACCATTTTCACTGTTGGTGTGTTCCAATACATTAACACTTTACCAGCTGGATCAATTGTTGAAGAATTTCGAAGACAATTCCAAGCGGAGCTTCAGACGATTGCCTCCAATGCGAATCAGGTTGTCGAGATAGAGGACTTCTCAACACTTGCCGTCGAAATCACAAAACTTCTGGATCAAGTCTGCATTAGTAATGGTGAGTACTGTTTATGGTGAACTCTAGGTGAACAGGCAGTGACCTCCGATTTTTTAAAAATATC
Source organism: Steromphala cineraria (assembly GCA_916613615.1). Taxonomy (NCBI): domain Eukaryota; kingdom Metazoa; phylum Mollusca; class Gastropoda; order Trochida; family Trochidae; genus Steromphala; species Steromphala cineraria. The sequence goes on along the minus strand of OU744736.1, from coordinate 31,110,033 downwards.
TTCATTTGCAATAGATACGATTCACACATTATATTCCTGAATCGAATTTCTCATACACACTGTCAAGTGACTCCATTATTTGTTTCAGTGATATTTGAACTACGCCTTTTCGACATCTTCACCGTAAAGGGCAACACTGTTACAATGACGGCGAGGACTTTAGAAGATTCAACAGGCAGTTATTTTTGGACTAAGGACGGTACTAGCTTAACCAGCAGTCAAAGGGTCAACTTTATGAAGGTATCCAATAGGGAATACAGACTGGTTATCACAGATGTGAGAGCAAGCGACGCCGGAACCTACACATTGAGTGTAGGAGGAGTTACAACCACGGGCGTTCTCACTGTAGCCGCTGGTACGTACACGACTAAAAGTATTGGTCATAGTCAACCTGTTTAGTGATTTACCAATGTTTTAATGTTTGCTCAATGGCGAGGTCTCAAGTAACACCGTTCACACTGTAACCTCTTGTACTACAAAAGAATTGGTCATAGTCAATTTCATCCTCTACCATCCAAAGTCAACGTTCCGATTATTCTCCACTATCTGACGTTGACTCTGGATTGTCGGAATGAGTCAATTTGTTTAGTGCTATATCCATGCAAATAGCGTGTTAAAGCTCTTGTAGCAGGAGTAAAAATCCATTATTGAACGTCCAGCGAAATTCGAACCCGGAACCCCCAGGTTAAGAGTCAGACTCTACCTGTTACACTATACAGTTGTTAGATAATTGGATAACTTTTGACTTGCTGTATCAGTTTCACTGGCAAACTGCACTAATATTGTCGCGTTTCCGTTTCAAACATTGTCATGATGACTTTTAAGCTCAGTTTATGCACATGCCTCAAAACTAAAATATTTATTTTTCATCACTTACTTTACAGGATGGGGAGATTGGACAGTGCTTTTTGGACAACCGTGCAGTGTATCTTGCGGGTCTGGTTCCCGAGCGGTCACGTTGGTCAGACAATGCTTGACCAGTCCAGGGGATTGCGATGGGCCAGTACAAAAGAACGAAATACAGCCCTGTAATAATGAACCTTGTCCTGGTAGGTTATCATTTTGTTTTAAATGGCTGGACGAATACAGCGACATTCATTAGTTTGTATTTATAACTCATATTGATGGTCGAAATGAAATTTATTACCTACGAGGGCCGTAATATCGAGGTTCAAATTTTTCATATGTTGCCCTAGGGCAAAAAATCACTTTGCATTGTGACGTCACGTAATAAGCAATTATTTGACGTCACGCTTCACCTATGACGTCACAATCTATACGGGCCGGCACGGCTAGTCCGCCTATGCTGAGAAGTAATTTATGAGTATTTTCTTTAATTTTTGGACTACGGTAATAAACAGAATATTATATTCGTGCCCATGACATCCTATGTTTACGACACTCGTGCCTAAATATCAGTAAATCCCTCGCTCTCGCTCGGAAAATACTAATATTTAGCCACTCGTGTCGTAAACATAGTATGTCATGGACAGTCATATAATATCCTCTATATATCAAATAAGTTAGGGATATTAACTGATTTGGATAAGTAATTCACCAGATGGTCAAAATGGAAAATATTGATATTAATAATATCAACGTTTACAAATATCCCTTAATATTTCCTTACTTATTCCTAAGAATTTATATTTAGAATGAACCCATTGTCAGGTTTAAATATTCGACATTTTCATGACCTATCAATTTAAAGTGTTTAGTTGTTTATCCTGTTTAATAAGTGTTATCTGCTTGTTGATACATTAGACATACAAAGTAAGTACCCTTTAGATACATAATCGAAAATATAACTGAGTTTTTTTTTAATCCCCAGTAATATATCACTGTATGTTTCCATATTTGAACTAACCCTTTTAAAGAATGAAGTGCTACATATTCCTTTCCCCCGTATAATTCCTACTTATGAAATTTCTTCAAAAGATCTGACGATGGATTTTTTTGCTTTAAATCATTTTCACACAAAAAATATGTTGGCTTTGTAAACTTGATTTTGTTCATCATTTCGTTTTCTTTTCTATTATTCATTGCGTTTCAGATCGTCCAACATACAATATCCTTAAATTAATTTTAGAAAAACAGTAAATCTGCCACAGTAATCTACTTACCGATTTTCAGAAATTGTTTACTCATAATATTATTTTTACTATCGATGAAGATTATGGTTTTGATGGATTTTAATTTATGGTTTTGTTTCATTTTCAGGTTCAGGTCGTAAGTATAATCTTCCTGAAATCATATATATTTTATAGTTGGTCTTGTAACTCTAGATTGACCTTGTGAAATATATATAAGCCGTTTTTATTATTTTTGAGCAAACTTTTCAAATACAAACTGTAAAGCTCATCACGTTCAGAATAAGTTACCTTAATTTACAAATCCTTATAGAAATTACGTTTTTTCTAAATTTGTCTATTTTTCGCCAAGGTCACTGTGCATACCATATGTTTCACTTAAATGATTTCATTGGCAGCATTCTTCACTATGGAACTCAACGATGTCACAGTGAACGAAGGGCAACGTATTGTCATCACTGGAATCCTGAGTGAGACAGTAACATCCGCATACCAATGGAGTCGGAACGGAGTCCAATTTACACAGGGTGGAAGGTTTTCCTTTAATGTTGATGGATCGACCTATAGGCTGATAATAGATAATGCCCAGCTCACAGACGCTGGAACCTATACCCTTAGAGTCGCAGACCAGGCATCCACCTCAGATGTTACAGTCAATGGTTAGTAGTCCAAAGACAAAGGACCGATCCAGGATTTTCGTCTGGATTGGGTCCGCGATTGGTGTGCAATTTGTATCTTTAGATCAAAGATTCTGTGTATGTGTGTAAATATTTTCTGTATTTTAGATCTCATCCTTTCCATCGAACTGATTTTGTAAATGTTTTTCTGAATGAGACATATATAAAATCACGACTATCAACGTTCCCATAATTCTCTACATTACATCCAGAATAACCCAGGGTCAACGTTCCGAGAATGCTTCATTATAGACCCTGGATTCAACTTGGGTTCAAGACGACGCTTTTATCACCTCCTTCAGTTGGTACCCCCGTCGCTCATCAGCATATTAAAGGCGATATCTTTCTGGAATAAAATGATATATTTGTACAAAAAATGCATCTTTCGACTTGAAAAACAGCTTAAAAATGCCACTTGTACGGCGAAAATTCTGTGCGGAAATGTTTATCTTTAACTGATTTAGTTGAATTTACGTAACTTAATCGAAGTTAATACATTCGTTCATAAACTCAATATATTTACTAAACAGAATTTGGATTTTGAACCCGCGTCTTTCGTCGTGAGTTAACTTTGTTACCTTAAGATTACATGTTACAGTGACTTGAATCAAGCTTAAACACAGGTGTCATACGTGAAACTTCAGACAATTTGGATATAAACTGCAGATATCATATTTACACACACTATTTGTCGTCAAAACAATGTGAGCACGAGGTGTATTATTTTTCAAAACGCAAAACAAAAACCTTATTTATCTCATTCAACAGCTGTATTTTAGTAGAATACAAACATTGGCATCTCTTTCCAATTTTTTAATGACGCGAAATCGAGGATTCTACTCCAGGAATGACATCAGGAGATCGAAAGGATGAAGATGCCTTTTGAATAACACATTTCGTCAATAAAATGACAAATGGATTTTAACTATACCAATGTGTCAATAGGGCAAACTTGTCAGTGAACTCGAGTTTCTATTACCATGTGTGAAATCGTTAGATCCTAAGAGTACCGTTGTGCTAACGTATTACATTTCATCAATAGATGACAATGCTGTGGATCTTAACGATTCTGTGTCTATAAGGGCAAACTTGGATGACATGCGAGCTCGAGCATCAATCGCCATGTATGAAAACATCAGATCCTGAGGAAGATAGGCTTGTGTATTTCATCAATAAATGACAATGCTGTGGATCTTAACTAATCTTGCTACTGTGCTAACAGACGGACCAACGTGTAAGACATGCGAGATCTAGCATAAATCGCAATGTATGTAATCGTTAGATAGTAGGGGTACCGTTGTGCTTACGTTTTATATTTCATCAATAGATGACAATGCTGTAAATCTTAACGATGCTACTGTGTCAACAGACGAACTAACGTGTATGACATGCGAGATCGAGCATAAATCACAATGTATGTAATCGTTAGATAGTAGGGATACCGTTGTGCTAACGTATCATATTTCATCAATAGATGACAATGCAGTGGATCATCACGATGCTCCATTAGGGCTAACTCGTATGAAATCGTAAGTTGCTAAGGGTAAAAGTGTTCTTACGTGTTTCACTAACAGGTGCCTTTAGTGTGGATCTACAGGACGTCACCGTGAGAACTGGCCAAGACATTACTGTCGTTGGAACACTGAGTAGCGTAGTTTCAGACATCTACCAATGGTCCCGAGACGGGAATCAGCTGACTGAGGGTGGAAGAATTACCTTCAGAGTTGTTGGGTCAACCTACTATCTGACAATCACTGACGCTAGACAGTCGGATGTTGGAGCATATACCCTACAAGTGGGTTCCAGGACTTCAACAGCTAATGTGGGAGTTGTTCAAAGTAAGTAAATGAATGCAAGGGTTGATTACGATTGTTGCAGCAGTAGCGATCGTTGATGGTTAGTTTGTAACAAGATTCACTAACTGTTTAAGAGGCATTCTTGAAAGTAAATATATCAGGAAGATACATGTGTTACAAGCACTTTTATTGGTTATCAAGTTCGACGTGTATCATCTGTTAAATTCCTTATTTTAAACATAATTTTAACTTGTAAATGGACATTTCTTTTCAAAAAGTTTCTTTATCAGTTGGTATCAAAAAGTATATTCCTTTTATCTGCCTTAGTCTTTGTAAGCTCCATGTGTACTCATATGCATCATAGGAGTGTTTGGTGACCAATTGGACCAGTGACTTCTTGTTGAACAATTTTAATTCATGAAATTACAAGCTTGTACTCTATCTTTCTTTCCTATCACGTATGGATTGTTTAACGGTATTCCGATTGTCATTTGATTTTTCATTTTGAATATGATTTTTTATAATTATACATGCGTATCCTTTATGTCCATTTCAGGTCCTATAGGTAAACGAGATGTTTAGCAAGATGTCTATTAATTATGTTTGATTAATACAATAGTTAGGTAGCGCATTTAGCAGCGATGCAGTTTGTCACAGACAGTTATGTTTATTACTTTTTTCTATTTAAATTCACGGTAAAATATAACAAGTTAATTGAGCATGTTTTAAAAAACAAGGTATTTCGGTATTATCTTCTTTATGACTTCCGTAATGATTCGAGATGTATTTCAAATCAATCATTATGTATATTTCAAACAAAGATGATTGAAATGACGATTGAGAATAGAACAAGATTGGAAATCTTGAGATATACACCACTAGGAACGATTTTGTCAGCTAAGTTTCTTATCTAACTTATAAACCGATAAAAATAATAAACTGAGGACATGTTACTAGCTGCATTAGATAAAGTCCAAGGAACACCTTGCCCAAATTTGTCATGCGATGACCTTTCGCAAGTCCAAAACGGATGACATTTCAAAAGTAGAAAGAAACTTTGACATTATTGCGATTAATTCTGTCTGTGGCAATAGCGCGGCGCAGGGTGCTTTTGTTAGCGCGAAAGCGATTAGTGATAAGTAACATTAGATCATCGCTATCTGAAATACATAGAACATAGAGCGAGTGAGTTATTGTTTTACGCCGCTTGGGTAATATTGGAGCCATAAGAAGTGTGTAGAAAATAGCAGCTAACCTTTAAGCATTGATTGGACAAACAGCCTTTTCTTGAACAGCAAAAGGCGTCGTGGCCCCTTTAGATCAAATGGATGAATTTACTTGTAACCACCTTCTGCTAAACGTACCATTGCTGTGTGAAAACATACTTATGGCCATTTTGGCACGACTTTACTCTTGAACCCATAACATCATTAGGAAATCCTAATTGAAATTATTTATGCAAAGTACTTTGTTCACAATTTCAGATGTGTCTCAATATGCTTACATTGAAGTCCGCATGGACATGCAACGTTAGATCAAGCACGAAATATCCACGATAATAACATTTAATGTTAAAGGAGCAGTAGCACGTTTTTAGGGGGAATATAAGGTGATGTCAGGAAAATAAAAATTAATGGTTTCAAACGAAAGACAATGTATATAAACTAAATGGAGCTGTTATAATTCAGATATATAATGTAAAGTTTAGCCATGCGATTCCTTTTGCTTACAAAACATGAATTAAAGGTGTTCACACAAAATGGCCGCTAATGGATTTTAGGTGAATCTTCATACTTTGTCCTCTGACTATGGATGATTGGCTTGTGTAATGAGATTTTTGACACTAGCAAGATAATACATTTAGCATTAACATACAATTATCGGTGAAAATTTGGAAATATAAAATTATCAAAAAACGTGCTACTGCCCCTTTGAAGGACAACCCTAAAACCGAAATCAGCAATCATGTATGTAGTGAAATAAGCTATAGCGAATATGCACAGGATACAGGCAAAATATTGCACAGAATGGATGCTAAAGCAGAATCAATTGCTTATTAACAATATATATATTAACATATTTAATATGTTTGCGAGCAGCTGCAACTAGCGTTGAATGTGAATAAGTGTCAAAGACATAAAAAAAGCCTTAAATGCCTTACAATGCTTTTTTATTTAATTTTGCTTTCGTAATATTTGGAGATGAAAGAAAACTACGCTTTCAGATACTTATTTTTCACACTTTAAGATATTCATTCCATAGTGTTTTTTCTCCGGTAAAGAAATCTGGTTTACATAATTGTCTGCATATCATACTGACTAAACTCGGGTTGATTACGAAAAGCGAACACATAGAAATCGTTTTTTAAAATAATTGTCACATAATATCATGTTTTTCGCCTGTACAGTATGCGTGTCAAACATGGACGCCTTTCTGGCTATCGATGGGTCAGGTAGTATAGGAAGAGGCGCCTTCTCCGGAAAAGTCATTCCAGCACTCCAGGGCTTTGTGGGTGGTTACTTTGCATCCAGAACAGACCGTCGTCTAGGCTATGTGTTGTACGGTACAAACGTCAGAAGCGTACAGAGTCTATCGTTCGACAAGGAGGCATTAAATACATCACTGAGCAATGAAGCATATCCAAACAGTGACACTTTCACTAATAAGGCCCTTGCAGAAATTGTAACAAAGTTCCGTGCCACAAACAGACCTGACGCCAACAAGTTCGCTATCGTCATCACTGATGGCGAGTCTAATGATGGCCCAGCAACCTTAGAACAAGGCCGTATACTAAAGGACGAGTTAAATGTTACAATAATAGTAGTTGCTATCGCTGATGCGGTTGATAAGGAAGAAGTTAGGCTCTTGTCTTCTGGAAGCGAGTATGTGAAGGAGGCTCAAGCTCTCGAAGACTTGGCGGTCATTCTAAACGAGCTTATTGATTGTGGTAAGTTGTTGTCATATCATACATACATACATACATACATACATGTTTACATACATACATACATACATACATACATACATACATACATACATACATACATACATACATACATACATACATACATACATACATACATACATACATACATACATACATACATACATACATACATACATACATTCATACATACATACATACTACATACATACTACATACATACATACATACATACATACATACATACATACTACATACATACATACATTCATACATACATACATACATACATACATACATACATACATACATACTACATACATACATACATTCATACATACATACACACACACATACATACATACATACATACATACATACATACATACATACAACAAAACATACAAATTATAAAAAAAATCCCGAGATGACCACTAGTGGCAGTAATTTATCTTTTTTCTATATATTCTCGTGTAAATTCAGTTTCTGTAATACAATCGGGCTCTTTCTATGCAAAGGACTCAGTTAATTTTATTCTGAATATTCTTGTAGGTGAGCATTCTTGTTACACATTTTATTTCCAACTTTCCAGTACCATCCTGGGGGGCCTGGCGACAGGTGGGTGTAGGTAACTGCAACGCCACATGTGGGGTAGGATACAGGGTGAGGAGCTTTAACCGGGACTGTCTCAATGCTTCTCCAACAACTACCTGTACTGGGTCAACAACTAAAGAAGAAATCGAGTCATGCAACACTCAACCTTGCCCATGTAAGATCCAAATATATATACTCTAAATAGAGTTTAAGAAATGATGGTCGCAGAGGTTCAAATCTCGGAATGGACACTATGATAAAAAGGTTAATTCCAAAACATTGACTTTCGAACGCATAAATCGTTTTCATATGTTGAGATAAACATACATTTTAAATTTGACAGTAATCGATCTAGAACAAATATTTTAGCATAATTCTCTATCTATTGTAAAGAAAGGGGGGAACACTTTGGTCGCTAATCTTTAAATTTCAACAACCTTTGGAATATTTATTATTCTGGAAATGTTTCGAAAACGTTGTAAGCATTAACTCCAGGTTTGAAATTTTTTTGAAAAGTATTTAGTAATTTTGCAAAACTTGAATTATCTGGAGTAAGTTTTGAAAGAAGTTTTGAATTGTGGAATTTGCAAAATGCTTTTTTCCATAACCAGTTTGGAGTGCTTGGGTTAGTGGTGTAGCGGGTTCCTGCGGCGTAACATGCGGGGCCGGAGAGAGGACAAGACGATACACCCGAGTCTGTCAGAACCAAACACCTGAAAATGATTGCATCGGAACCACAGGGACTACTAAGCAGGAGAGAGAACCGTGTGATAATGGACCTTGTCCAGGTGAGGGCATAATACTATCAATAATGGTAATAATAATGATAATGATAATGAAAATAACGTCGACGATGATGATGATGATGATGATGATGATGATGACGATGATGATGACGATGATGATGATAATGATGATGATGATGAACATATGATTTTTTTAAATTCCCACTTTTATTCAAGGAAACAAAGGGTCATGATCAATCACACTATACATTTACTTAAGCAGAAAATGACAAGGAGACCAAAATTCATAGATAATATCAACTCTATCATAATTTTCAGCAACACATGTATTACGATTATAGTAATCACGGATTTTAGATATAATAAATTAGAAGGTTGGCAGACGGTTCTGCTTATTATCAAATATCGTTTATTTAAGATCAAAATTAGTAAGAGAATAAGAGAGTTTTTATCTGAGTACCAATAAGTAGTTATCCTTTGTTAAGGTTGTTTTTTATGTGAGGCTTTGCTCTCAGTCAACCTTCCAGTTGTGACCACAGTGGTCGAATACATTCACACTCCAAGAATACATGAGGTAGAGTGGATATTTAATTCCTTCGAGTGAAAATCACATAAATAACCAATAAAATAACCAATTATGTATAAACGGGTATTTGTTCTTTAATAATAGTTCTTTTTTAATTGGTTGATTTCTGCGCATGCTCGACACATACCGAGTGGGTAAGTCGCTAGATGTAACGTGGGACTTATTGGACGTAAACATTACATATAGTACAGTTTTCACTATATAAACCTCAGGTGTCATAATCGTGTCATTTTGGAGGTAATTCTTTTCTCGGGTAAACCTGCTTTCAATGTCACATCGCTTCTCACCGGGACATTCTAGAATATCCCAGGGACATTCTAGAATAATTTGTATTTTTACTTTACTTTTTTATATATTTTTCATTTTATACAAGACTCATAACTTGTTAAACAGACAGCTTGCAAGGATTGGCTGCGTTTGTGCGATACTTTCAGTGTTATCATATATTTCAATATTTTTACCGAGTTTTTCGTCCTTTCCTTCGGGTTTGATTGAAAATGAAAACATTCGGGGTCGCGGAAACCCTAGGGCCTACGGCCAACGGGTTTTCTCACCCCTCATGTTTACATCTTATTTCTTTATATTTCTCTCTTTTAGCGTTTTGAGTATATTTTTGTGAGTAAATATAGGGCCCTTTATAAATATCCATATTATTATTATTATGACTATATTTTTACATTCTACAAACTGTTTGTCTTGCATTGAGCATAAACCTTGTTTGTGGGGGTGTCAGATTTATAAAACTCATATAACTCCATTATCATAATTGATATGAAAATTGAATAATTTCAAAAATTGTCACAGCATGGGCCGCGTGGATACAGCCAGGAGCAGTGGGTGGATGTTCTGTTGCCTGTGGCGGCGGAACTCGAACCCGCACTTTCAGTCGAAACTGTTTAATCGGTGGCTCAATAACTGCAGCTTCGAATTGTGGCGTTGACAGAACAACCTCAGTTCAGGAGAGCTGTAACGAACAAATATGTGAACGTAAGTACAAGTGAAGTATATACTATATATGATATAAATAAACACTTTTTTCAGTCTTTTTTTCGCTCCATCGTTTTCAAATGTTTCACTTTTAGCTATATAGTAGTGTTGTTGTAGGTTATTATTTTAAATGAGAGAAGTAATGTATTATGCTAATATTATATCATGATATCAATCTAAACAAATACTTGTCTTAAAGGGGCAGTAGCACTTGTTAGGGAGGAATATAAGGTGATGTCAGGAAATGAAAATAAATGGTTATGATTGAAAGACAATGTATCTAAACAACATGAAGCAGTAATAATTCAAATACATAATTTAAGTTCAGCCATGAGATTCCTTTTACTTACACAAAATGAAGTAAAGTTGTTCACACAAAAATGGCCGCCAATGGACTTTATGTGAATCGTTATACTTTGTTCGCTGACTATGGATGACTGGTTTGTGTAATGAGACTTTTGAAGCTATCAAAATGATACATAAAGCATTCATGTTTACTTATCCGCGAAAAACGTGCTTCTGCCCCTTGAACCGTAGTGACCTCAGGTTCATTTTTTAAGATGGATTAAGAGTTTCTTTAACACTTATCTATAACTGAACGTAAATTGTTTGATAGAATGTAGGATGACAGACAGACAAACATTCAATGATTCCGTATTTAAGTCCATAGTCCATATTACAATGTAATTTCAAATTTGTTACAAGTATACACATTTGGACGAAGCGGCAGTAAAATATACTGAAAGTTTCAGCAAAAATGAATTTAGATAATCGAGTTATATCTTTAAAAGATATAAGCTATTAATTGCAAACATATGTCGAATTTTCCTTAGAGGATAGCTATAGGTTGAGTTTAAAGGGGCAGTAGCACGTTTTTTGATAATTTTATAATTTGAATTTCTCACTGATCATTGTAAGTGAGTGCTAAATGTATTATTTTGACAGTGTCAAAAATCTCATTACAGAAGTCAATCATCCATAGTCAGAGGACAAAGAATGAAGATTCACATAAAATCCATTGGCGGCCATTTTTGTGTGAACACCTTTAATTCATTTTTTGTAAGAAAGGGAATCGCATGGCTAAACTTAACGTTATATATTTGAATTATTACTGCTCCATTTAGTTTAAATACATTGTCTTTCAATTGAAATCATTAATTTTCATTTTCCTTACATCACCCTATATTCCCCCTAAAAACGTGCTACTGCCCCTTTAAAGTGTATTAGATGTTATACGACTTCTAACCATTACAAGGGCTCTTCTGAATTTGGCTTCGGCACGCACATATTGTAAGTTGTGCCATGGCCATGTGATTAGCATTTTTGGACGAAAATGTGAGAAGTTTCTAATAAATATCATCATGTTATATATTGCGCTATTTAATTTTGTCATTATTACAATCATAATATCTTGTGTTGACGTGTATGAAACAGTGATATTAAGCCCTAGAGCATCGTAAGAATTTTTATTATCTATGACGTGGTTGCCTCAGTACGTTATGAGCACTGTGGTGCAGTGGCTAGCTTCTGGTCTGTCACCCCAAAGATCCGGGTTCGAATCCAGGTGGAGACACCAAACATTTGTGACCTTGGCTTAACACTGTGTTGGGACCTTGGGCAAGGCACTTCATCAACGTTGCACTCAGTCCACCTAGCTGTATAACTGGGTACCTGACTTATAAGGACCTATATGGTTGGTCGAAGCACTTCGAGGTAATAATGTACAACCATTGAGCAGTGCTTGCATTGGATAATATGCTTAGTAATTAGCATTATTTTCAATATCTTTATAAGTACTCCAAACGGCCGTTATTTGTAATTAATATATGATCATTTTGTACAGCTGTTTGGTCCACGTGGACTGAAGTGAGAGGGCCATGCAGCGAGCTTTGTGGGCCATCCGGAATATTAACCGTCACCAGGACCCGACGGTGTATATCTGGAAACTGTCGGGATGAGACTGTCACTATCAACGAAGAATGCAATGTGCGAAACTGCCTGAGTGAGTATTCAATCCATATTCACACGCCAGTTTGCTTAATGATCCGTGCAGACAGGTATTTAGCATCTAAAGTTGACAGTCAACAGCCTCATTATTCAGCAGCTAACGCTTTTGTGGTCTGGTTTTGGGTTAGGGTTGGGAAAGGGTATAAGTTGTTATTCAAACGAGCCACCAGTAGCTAAGGGGAAGTAACTCTTGTCACTCTCTCCCATACATGTCGTGATATAACCCCCCATTTTCATACATGTTTGCACTCCTCATGGAAAGGATACTTCTTCATAAGGAGGATTAATTTGCGTTTGACTTCAAAACTTTCGCACGCATTTTTGCGCTCTCAATACCTTATTTGGCATATAGGTACGTATTCATTCTCTATAACTATAAAATAAAATCGATTTTCTGAGGAAAAAAAACTGGGATCGATAATAAAACTTTAAGCCGTGTACATTGATGATGTCATTTTTAGTCCATACCTATTGTTGAAAAACGTCTGAATCCGGAATGTTATCATAAAAAGCTATTGCATTTTAACAAAGGTTGAACTTCATTAAGGGTTATCAGTCACCTTTAGCAATGCTGTTGCATTTATTTTACTTTATCCTCTGTCGTTTTGACCCTTCCATTTTCTGCAGAACCTGAAATAAAGCATATATTGTAGTGCATGCAGTTTTTAGCATTACTTATTCCCGTTCTTTAAGAAGAAAATAAATAACCGGAACTGTTCTTTTTCTCAATAGCTTTCCGCAATCGGGCAGACGTGACTGTAACCGAGGGGACTTTTCGGACAACACTGACCGCCCAGGTGGTCGTACCTGGAGTGACCGGTGGTCAATGGTTCAAGAATGGAGTGTTGGTCAATAATTTTAGATTTACCACAACGTCTGACGGCTTGAATCGCAATCTGATCATTTCAAATGTTGAGATGGGAGATGCTGGTATTTACACGTATGTTCGACGCAATGAAATTACTGAAGTTCGACTGATCGTGGTACCGATAGCAAGTGAGTATTCATTGAGCAAATGGGCAATTTCATCAAGATATTCTTTTGTTAACACTTTTAGTCTGTACGGTTATGATATTTGTTCATAATAATTTCACACAACCTACGATCAATGTTATAAAAAATGATGGGTCAAATTTCATATCGCAAAAACCAACGAAATTTCCCTCCAGCTATGAAACAATGAACAAATGATAACAAATGATAAATATAATCATAATTGAAATACTATGCACATCAATTCGCTGACATTCTTTTCATCGACCATTGAAGATACTCGTAGGCAAGTACAGTGATCGAGATATTAGTTTCAATGTTCACATCCGGGTATCCCGCATTATAATTGTATATTCATGCTTTAATCAGCATATAATCATTGATACAGTTGTTTGGTCCGATTGGAACGTTGTACGAGGGTCATGCAGCGAGCTTTGTGGGACAACCGGGATATTAACTGTCACCAGAAGCCGACAATGTATTTCCGGAAACTGTGCGGATGAGACGCTTACTTCCACTGAACCATGCAATAGATTTGACTGCCTGGGTAAGTATTTAGCTACCGGATTGTGGGTGAATGAATGCAGTCTATATCCAGAAATTCATTAGCCGTACGACCCAAGACAAGGATTTAGCATACAATACCGCAACAGACACTAGACCAGTCTTAATAGTGAAGTTTTTGATTAACGTCACAAATAAAAACCTCAAGATGTAAAAATAAGTTTAATTGAGTCATGACTCACAGTTAGTATTATTGTGTTGAGAGAATAGTCATTAGGTCTCTTTTATGTAAATACTTATCCAAATACGTATATATAGATATTTAGAAAGTTAAAGTTTAATTCTGATTAAAGATAAAAGAATAGACATGAATTAAGGGATAACCAAATGCCTCCTGGTCGAGTGTTTTTAAGTTTATTCCACCAATTTTCTTAAAATTTTGTCAAATTTAATTACTCACTTACTGAAATAGTAGAAACGAATAGATAAATATTTTGAAACCCCTAACACCTAACATGTTTTGGATTATAAACAAGTAGGAAAATATCTCGTTCTGGATAATCTGTGTAAAACTGTATTTTGTGCACATATTACGTATTTCGGCCTAGTCCTTAAACCATAATATTTCAATGTAAACATGTACTTGACAACATTTAAAAAAAAAGTTAAAGTATTAGAACTCTATCGAGAATCGAACTTGATAGGTCCTCTCCAATCAGACTTAGTGTAGAGGATTTGATATGTCCGTAGAGTTAATAGTTTGAATATTTTGTTCTCGAAACCAGGCAGATTTTAGTCAGACTGCGATACTTCTTTTTAAGGAGGGTTAATTAGTGTATTCCTATAAAAGCACTTTCGCTCGCGTTTTTTTTTCTTCTAAAATATTGTTAGATAACGGTTTAATCAGGAATGTAATCATCATTTGTTCATATTTCAAACTGTGACATGAGAACATAGGATGAACTATTCTTAATTAAGGGTTATCAGTCACTTCTACGATTTCTTGCACTCCATATAAGTAATAATGTTCCATTAACCTTTACATTTTCTGAAAATCTGAGATAAAGCTGATATTTTAGTGCATGTGGATTTTTGTCATTTATCGTTCTCGTTCTTTCAGAAGAACCCAGATAACCGGAATGGATAACCGGAATACGTAAATTCTGATTAAATATGTTTTTTCTCAATAGCTTTCCGCAATCGGGCAGACGTGACTGAAACCGAGGGGACTTTTCGGACAACACTGACCGCCCAGGTGGTCGTACCTGGAGTGACCGGTGGTCAATGGTTCAAGAATGGAGTGTTGGTCAATAATTTTAGATTTACCACAACGTCTGACGGCTTGAATCGCAATTTGATCATTTCCAATGTTGAGATGGGAGATGCTGGTATTTACACATATGTTAGACAAGGTGAAATTACTGAAGTTCGACTGGTCGTGTTACCGATAGCAAGTGAGTATTAAATGTGTTCGTAATTTCATCAGCGTTTGTTTGTTTAAAGACTCTTCGTTTGATACTGCTGTCTGTTCTGTTGTAATATCTGTTCATAATAAATTCACACAATCCTTTATACAAATTTACAGGGTAAAATTTACACTTGGCAAATACCAACGATATTCCCACAACGATCTCCTAGTAATTGAACAAAGACCACACAAAATAAATATTCATTATTAAAATCCTTTGAACATCAATTTTATGAATTACCTTTGATCAAGAATTTGGAACGAATTAGAAAGAGCATCCCCGCAATCCAACAGTTACCTTTAGATACATTTACATGTAACCCCTTTGAAAGATCACCGACCCACCATTGGAAAATATCCTAGGCGTTACCTACGATTGTAATATAAGTGTCTGATTTCACATCCGGGTATCCCGCATTATTACCGGTAATTGTATATGCATGCTTTAATCAGCATACAATCTTCGATACAGTTGTTTGGTCCGATTGGAACGTTGTACGAGGGTCATGCAGCGAGCTTTGTGGGACAACCGGGATATTAACTGTCACCAGAAGCCGACAATGTATTTCCGGAAACTGTGCGGATGAGACTCTTACTTCCACTGAACCATGCAATAGATTTGACTGCCTGAGTAAGTATTTAGCTACCGGATTGTGGGTTGCAGTCCAAATCCAGAAATTCATTAGCCGTACGACCCAAGACAAGAATTTAGCATACAATACCGCAACAGACACTAGACCAGTCTTAATAGTGAAGTGTCTGATTAATGTCACAAATAAAAACCTCAAGATATTAAAATAAGTGTAATTGAGTATTGACTCACAGTTAGTATTATTGTGTTGAGAGGATAGTCATTAGGTCTCTTTTATGTAAATACTTATCCAAATATATAGATATTTAGAAAGTTAAAGTTTAATTCTGATTAAAGATAAAAGAATAGACATGAATTAAGGGCTATGATAAATAACCAAATGCCTCCTTGTCGAGTGTTTTCAACTTTGTTTCACTAAATTTCTGAAAATTTTGGTCAAATTTAAACTGAATTACTTTGTTTAAATTTTTTTTAAAGATAGCCATATTTCCGGTCGGGAAATAGCTCTTTTTGGGTCCGTTTATCACCCGCGTCATACCAGTCTAAGTAAACTTAGCCTAAATAATAACCATGTAACTCCGATATTGAGATTTCGTAGCGGGTCGCGTCAGCCGATCCATCGAATTGACCAATCAGGGATCGTCTTACCAGGGTCATAGTTCGACGAAAGGTCGGCTGACGCGACCCGCTACTAAACCTTTTAAAACTCAATATCGAAGTAAAACAGGTTTTATCGTGGCTAAGTTTACATAGACTGGCGTCATGACGTTAAACGGTAGAACAAGTTGTTGTTTTCTTGCTTGATACTGAGTGTAGGATAGGGAAACGCTCTAACAGTCACTGCATTGTGGCTGCCGTGTACAAATACGCAAAATTGATTTCCTTGTTGAAAAGTAATTTAATTTTCAGGAAATCGAGTACTGGTCGACGTGATTGTAAATGAAGGGACATCAGCATCGTTGGTAGCAACTGTAATCTCAGCTGGCGTGACCGGTGGTCAATGGGTCAAGGATGGTCAAGTGGTCAGCGGGTCCAGATTCACTACAAGATCTATTGGCATTAGCCGTCTTTTGACCATTAGAGACATCCAGATGGGGGACGCAGGGGTCTACAGATTTGAACTCGGTAACGAGTTGACTGAAGTCAGATTGGTTGTAATACCATTAACTCGTAAGTATACATGTTTTTACAGTGAATACCCAAGCAGAGATGACATGTGGTCTTCACAACATAAAAGAGATGAGATGTAAAAACACTATGACATCTCACGATCTATATCCATAACGTCAGCAAGTGAGAATTCTGATTATGTAAAACATTTAAACCGCCAAGAGATAAAGGTGATGATTTATTTAAGTCTGAGACAACAAGGAAGAGGAATTTATGGATGACAACTTCTTTATTCATGGAATACTGCGGTTCGAGAAAGGTTGTTGTGTTGTTCAAGCAGAGATGTGCCTGAGAACGACACAAAAAACTGTGTCGAAACGTCGCATATCATGCTTAAAGAAGTCATCCATATTTAATTTTCCTTGAGATTATGACTTGTTTTATCGACACCTTTAAAAGGGCAGTAGTACGTTTTTAAGGGGAATATAAAGTAATGTCAGGAAAATTCAAATAAAGGGTTCCAATTGAAAATTAAATGAAGCAGTAATGAGTCGAATATATAGTGTAAAGTTCAGCCATCCGATTCCATTTTCTTACCCAAAATGATTTAACGGTGTTCACACAAAATTGACCGCAAAGGACATTATGTGAATCTTATATTTTGTTTTCTGACTGTGGGTGATGTGTGTGTATTTAGATTTTTTACACAATCAAAAATACATTTAACATTTACCTACAATATCAGTGAAAAAATAAAAATATAAAACTTTCAAAAAACGTGCTACTGCCCCTTTAAACCAGTAGGAGGCGCTCACTATCTTGTAATTCTTTCCTTATTGGTTTACCCTCTAAGGTAATTCTAGTATCTGTCGCAGTATTAGATTTTACCTCGTTCGTTAACTATGAAACTAATGAATTACATCTCACCGAATTTAAATCTTTGCATCAGGTGTATGTTGTAGTTCATAATATATCATGTATCATTCTTTTTCCAGCTACTTGGTCAGCCTGGACTGTGACATTTACTGGAGCATGTGACGTCACATGCGGAACCGGAAATAGAATGCAAAACAGAACCCGTACCTGTACACAAGGAAACTGTGTAGAACCAACCGAAGACAGCAGGTTTATATTATGCACCCTGACACCATGTGTTGGTAAGTTACTGTTATCTCTGCTACTAGCTTTAAAAAGTGGTGTACTGAAAGAGCCATTG
The DNA here is from genome assembly GCA_916613615.1 of Steromphala cineraria. NCBI lineage: Eukaryota > Metazoa > Mollusca > Gastropoda > Trochida > Trochidae > Steromphala > Steromphala cineraria. Next base: position 31,091,723 of record OU744736.1, on the reverse strand, counting down.
TTGTACGCATGTTCGGATTTCAATGTTTATCATTTAATCTATGAAAATATTTGCTTTTTGTGGTTTTAATCTCTATAAGATGTTTCTGGCGGCTTTCATGGACATCAATCTTCGATGTTACCTGATCAAAACTGCAAAATAGTCTTAGAATAGAACAATAATCTTCTCAGGTTGTGTTGGGGATTTAATTTTTTTCCATTGGAAATCATCTTGTTTGTTTTCCATGAACTAAATGAACGTTAAAGCATTGTCGAATATACGTTATTTTACAATGCACTTTTAAACCAATGGCCGTTAAATGGGGAAAAGAAAACATATTTGATCATTTGTTTCAAATATTGTAAGATGATATAAGAATAAGGCCACAAACAACACAACTAATTTATATTGTATTCCAAACCTTTTTGACATGTAAGTCAATGGGAAATCTGTAAAATCACGTTCACGTATGATCTACAGGTACGTTTGATTCCCGTTTGATTCTTATGAAGACCAGAGCAGAGCTATCTTAATATGTAGTTAGATTTATGATTTGATAAGAAATGATGTAAGAATTCATATTGATAATGCTAATATTGTATAATTATAGTTATGTTATTTTCGTTTTTTGATTCAGTTGTTTCTAGTGCACGTGGTTTCCTAATGATAACTCATTTATTTGTTTTTCAATTTATTTTATTTAAAAAAAACAATTGCCTTTATTAATGATGAATTTTTAAAATGTTCATCTTAAGAATAAGTTCCTGAAATATGCACTGAATCCAACCCACTTATTCATAACTTTTCTTTTTAATTCGTTCATGTTTATCAATATTTCGATTATTATTCACATATTCAGTTGACCCAAATATAGGTATGGACCAATCGGATATTGTTTTGCTAAATATCTCCTTAGAAGGATTGGCTATTGGGTTTGCTTTGCTTTGTAACTGCTGAAGTGCTCCTTAAAGTATGATGTCAAATGCTTGTATTAGAGTTAACAACATTTGTCTTTTTATATAGTTTTCATAGATATGTTGGGATAATATTTATTGATTGAAATGAATTCGGTGCCGGCATTCTTACAGAATGAGACATTGTGTACAGAATGGTGACAGTAAATTTTTTACGGTGGTGTGTGGCAAGTTACACAAGCACATTTTACATCTACATATCTGTGATATACTACAAGACAAAAGTTTAGACTCAGTGAAAAGTGTAATGTGCTATTTTCTATAGCATATATCTTAAAAAACTAGTGACTCAATTCTTCATGTTTTGGAAAAATGCTTTAAAGAAAGCTTTCAAATTGTATTCGACCCCAAATAACGAAAAACTTTCCTCGTAACATTTGAGTCCTTATCACGTTACAAAATTGCCTTTTCAACAAAGTCCATCGACTTCTCCTAAGCATATATCAGTTAACTTTCATGATGGACGTGTTAATCAAGATCCATAAACAACAAATGCATGACACTTTGGTAAATAAGTTGAGGTTTGAGAAAGCATAAATCAATATTACCATCCCCACCAATACTGCAATTTCATTGCATCATTTGATGGTGAGTATAAACTATTGTCGTGTAGTATTTGAACTCGACTAGATAGAGGTAGACTTGGATACAAGATTTAAAAATTCCTATCATAATCGGCTAACATCATCTTGTGATGACCATAAAATATGTACGTTCATCAGCCTATACATTGTGATGTTAGTTCCATTTCCATAATTTCCAAGACGTTCATGGTAGCGAAAGCTTGAATCAAACCTGTACCCTTATGGATTCTCTAAAGTTTTGATATTGAATACAACAATGACATTAGCATAACAAATTTTTTATCTAGAAGCTTAATAGTCTTACCATGTATCATGTGATACAGCAGTTACTATTAGGGTTAGACCATTTTTTAAATATTTTGGTGGTTTCCATGAAAACGTTAGTGACCTTATCAACAAGTACAAAGTAGGTACGAAGCATTATTACATAGTGTAATGCTATAGTTCTTACATATTCGATGATATCTAGTTTCGTGCTTTCCATTGGAACATAGCTAGTGACAACAGGGAAGGTATTTGCTAAGAAATAATCTGCTGTACTCTACATGGTAACTGGTTTTATGGAAACATTAAAGAGAATTTATCGAATATATCTAGATCGTGTTGATCTATTGCCATGCCATGAGTTAACAATTTGATAATCGATGTATTACGGATTTTTCTGTTATCAAGATTTTGGTGAATACATTGTGAAACAATACTAGTTAAAGAACTGTGAAAACATCTCTAAAACTATTCAAAGTTTGTTTTCAACTTAGGGCGAAGCAGGGCTATGTGATCCATGCTTGCTTCTTCACTTTTTTAGGAAATATTTTGTGACTCGATCAGAACCAATAATGTTACCGGTAGTAGGTGTAGTTCAATTAAACTCACGGGAAAAAGAAAGGTTTCACCTCAGTTGGTTTCGATTTTACAACGATTTGAAATATATATGACGCATTTGATTATGGAATCATAAACATCAATCATATCTACAATATTTCATATGAATTGATCGTTGATTGATTCATTTTTTGTTAAGATATCTTTGTTTAAAGAAGACCGGGGTAAAAAATGAAATTTACACCAACATGACTCCTACTATTTTAAAAAGGGTGTAAATGAGTGGAAAACAAGGTTTGTTTTGTGATTTTTTAGTAAAATATAGCTTATATATCGATGGCCATTTGTTGTTTATTAAAATTTCAATTTTCTAAACAAAAAATACAAACACGTCTAGAAGTATTCTTTGATTGATAACTAAAGGCTTACACTGATCTGTTTTAGCGTACGAGGTCTAAAAATGAAAATATTTGTAATTGAAAATTATGTATATGATGAAATCAACTAAGGTGAAACCTTTCTTTTGCCCGTGAGTTTATATTAAAACACTATAAAAAATATAATGACTCTTTTCTTAACGTTTTAATGTATGAATATAACTTCTTTCGTGTCTGATGTCAATGATACATAAGCTTCAACTGACTGAAATCGATGTTTTTCTTTTTATCGAACCAGGTAGCTCAAAGTATCCACGGCATTTATCTTCATCCCTTCAATCTCTTTACTATTCGTAAATGCTATTCTGTTCCAGTTTGCCAGAATGATCTGGAAGTGATGCTCGCAGTGGACTCATCTTCAAGCATTAGCAGAAACAGTTTTTCAAGTTTTCTACAACCTGCCATCAAAGACTTTGCCGTCAGCTTTCTCAATGGTCGCACTGACAGAAAGTTAGGCTTTGTAGTGTTCAGTTCGAATGTAAACTTTGAGTTCCCCCTCTCGAATAACGTTGATGACATAACTTCTGCTGTGGACAACATGGGAACCCCAGGTGGCGAAACATTCACTAACCTTGCACTGGGGAACATTGTTAACACCTTCAATGCGTCTCCACCAAACACTAACAAGATAGCAATCGTTATAACAGATGGAGAATCAACAGATTCTGCCGCAACAACAATTCAAGGAAACATACTCAAAAGTGGTAGCGTAACAATTGTTACCGTCGGAGTGGGTGCCGTTAGCGGAACTAGCTTTGCTCTCGAACTACAGAACTTGGCGTCCGACCCTAGCCTTGCGTTTTTGACTGGCGATTTCGACAATTTGTTACCAGTTTTGCTCCAAATAGCCCCAGACTGCGCACGTATGTATAACTAACTACCATTGTTTTGTGTAGCTCACTTAGTTCTTGTCACATTTTTCATAACACATACTTTAAATTCACATCGTTTATATTGTTCGTTCATTGCTTTTGTTTCTGACGTTTTGTAAGTTTATGATGGTGATTATGTCAATGCAATTAACATATTAATGACAGAAATGTTTATGGTAATTTTTGTGTCAATTGGAACAGTCGCGTCATGGAGCGAGTGGGTTGAGACATCAGTTTCTGGCTGTTCCTTAAGTTGTGGAGGGGGAACCAGAACTCGAAGCTTCACCAGAACCTGTAACAATACAGCCACATCAAACACCTGTGTTGGAGATAACACCAAGTCGACCACAGAAGCATGCAACACCACACCATGTGAAGGCAAGCCGACATATGCATTTCCATCAAACATCCATACTTTTGCAGTTTCATTTCATGGACATGTCGAGATATGTTTCAAAATGACGTCTTTCACACAAAAAAAGAACGCTCTTTCAAAACATTCCAAAATTGTAAGTCTTTGGAAAGAGTGTTTGATATCCCTGAGTATACGCGCACTTCCTTTAGTGTTGATTCACATACATTTATTAAAATAATAATTTTAATATCAAGGGTCGCTAAGCTTTCTTAGTGAATCCTTTTTGAAATTTAACGAATGTAAAATGATTGTAATTTCAAAAATACCCACGAGTATTAAGTAACGTTTTGAAAGGTGACAGAAATAATTTCGAAAACTTTGATTTCAATATGATATAACGCTTTAGCTTTGAAATTCTGATTGCCTTTAAAATATTTTAAATGTGACATAGAAACGAAAATACCTTTAATAATGTAATAATGTTTTACAGGGCCTGTTGTTAAGACGTCTTGCTCATTAGCGTGCATGTTATTGTAGAATGTGTACTCATCAATTTAAATTTGGTGTTGGAAAATGCAATACATATGATATTAACCATTACATGATTAAAGATTAATCACTCATATTCATTCATCCATGATTATCAAATTTATCAAATCATCCACTAAATATTAAAACTGTTTCTAAAAACAAATCAGAAAATGTATATAGATACTAGTAGGCATTGACATTTGAACTCATATTAACCCGTTTTCACCGACTCCTGTAAGCTGTTTCGTCTAGTTAGCCTGGTGGTAGTGTTTATCCCTTTGCATGCATGAACTTCTTTCTGTAGTTATCATCACGTGTGCTTAGAATTAATAATTGCACTTTCATTATTTTTCAGTTCCATTATTCATACTTCCCATTTATAAAGCGTTCGTATTGGAAATTAACACTCTGAAAGATTGACAAATGAAACGTCAAGGGTAAAACGATGCAATGTTTTGTCAACCATTGGCACTTTGCACATTGATTGCGTCAGAATTAGAATCAGTGCTGCGGGCCACATATACGCTCACCAGTATTTTCTGAAGTAACAGTAGTCAGTTGTGACTGGTGCGTTAAATAAGCTGAGTGTTGCATTCTTAGATAAGCAAGGGGTTACATTCTGCTGTTAACTGCGAAACAAAAGAAGGATAAGTGAACACGGGTTAAATTGATTAGAAATTTCAAAATTGTACTAAAGTGATCATACACTTCAATTTAAAAAAAAGGTATACTGATTGAGATGATTTTTTCTGATAAACGTACGCGTCATGGATAAATCATAAGCTGATTCAGAAGGGGATGCTAGTACCACAAAAGACATACCCAAATATAGTAATGTTGAGACTCGCCCAGAGGCTAAACGATCCTTATAATTCACCCTTTTCCTTCCCATACATATACATATATAAACTTGAATATCTCTCTGATGAAAACACGTCCAAATCGTGAATCCTCATGATCTCACCCTAGCAATGATAAGTTTGTATTCCATCACTTTTGACTGTAATGCCAAAATGCAAGTTTTTGCATTTCACATATTGAAGTAAATCAGAAAGTCGTTTTCCTTAAAACCAATACAAATTCACGATTTATTATAGCAAAATAAGCAACCTTTTAATATTAGTCTTACAACCATATGGAAAAGATGGTCAATATATCATCTGTAAATTATTCAAGTAAAGAGATATTGCAATAAAAATCATAACGGCCTTCTAAAGGTTCACATTACATCTTGAATTAAACATTTCAATATCGAAATATCCAAATTTAAATCTTCATGCTATTCTGATCTATTGGATCTAAATGGCGCTTAAGTGTTTGAATTATAATAACTATATCATCTGTGAAGAAATATGGTACCGCTTGTTGGAATGGGTTGAGATCAAGAGGTTATTATTCGCAAAGAGAGGTTATTGGAATTTATTTTTCGAAATGCCTTCTGAAGGTTTACATAACATCTTAAATTTAAAATTCAAATTGGACCTTCATGGCACTTAAGTGCTTGAATTAAATAACTATATCATCTGTGCAGACATATCATACCGTTGGTTGGAATGGGTTGAGATGAGAACAGAATGTTCTGTCTCCTGCGGAGGAGGAACATACAAAATCATCAGAACACGTTCTTGTGAAGACCCTACTAACTCGTGTCAAGGGCCGTCCACCCAAACCATCTTAGAAGCATGCAACACTCAGGCCTGCGCAGGTTTCGTTGATAACGTTGGAGTTCATGTTGTGGTTCTGTTCATTTCTCTTTATGTCGCACATTAATAGATTTGTTCAATTTGGGTGTATGTCGTACACCAATGGTTCCGTTCAATTTCCTTTTTATTGTGCATTGATATTTCTGTTCATTTTTGTTGATATAATGTATCAATGTTCCTTGCCACCCTAGTCTTAGTTCCTGTGTTGTCATCTTCGTCATTTCGCTAGCTGCACTCCACAGTGAACACAACGCTACATGTACAAACGAGTTATTTGCTTTGTATCCCATTGGTCACTCACATACTCCCAGTATTACCTCTATAGTGAAGGACCTGTCTTGCAAATTCAATGATTTACTACCAACTGCGGAGCTATTTCGTTTCTGACTCATTGCTGTGGATCTGTAATGAGTCAGAGTTGCAACTTATGACCTTAGTGAGCTAGACCTTAGAACGAGTAATGAGCCGAATGCGAAGCATAGAATCAGCTTATATCCTGACTAGCTAATCATTATAAACCAAAGCCGTGTCTAGAAACGTAAGAACTGGTAGGAGCCTGGCTGGCAATTGAGGTTGTGTTGAAAGCCTTACTTGCAAGTGGACCTGTAATCAGCATGCAATCCATTGACAGCCCAACTGGCAGCTTCAGAGTTTTAAAAAGTCTGACTGGTAACATACGAACTGCTAAAAGACTGTTCAAAGGCTGTTCGGCATATTGGCATATTTGCATGATCGGTCCAGTTATGAAGATAATACACTGCTTATGACGTCGTATGAGCCTCATTATATAACTGGCAACATGATCTGATCAGATACAGTTACTGTGAAGAGGTTGACAGGCACAGTAGGAGATGTTCTAAGCCGTATCATCACATGCAATTTTTGATCTGGGCCTAGTTTGCCTCCTAAGACCTATTTAGAGCCTGACTTGCATTATGAGCTGTCCACATAATGGGATCAGTCAAGTGCCGAACTGGCAATTTCAAACCTCTAAAGAGCTTGACTGGCCAAATAGTATGTAGTCATATCATGATTGGTAACATAGGACTTGTTGTGATCCCTACTCTCGTCTTAAAACATATTTAATGTCCAACTGATATTTAATGATCTTGTGCGAGTCTGATTGTCAATATAGGATTGGTGACATGCAATTAAAGACCTGTTGTGAAGCGGAACGGCTCTATGGACAGAGTAAGAGTAAGCGGATTTTAACGTGGTTATAGAGGGAGGAAATGTTTGAAAATTAGGTTTACCTTCAGCTAATTGATTTTTGAGTTAGATTCCAAACATTGACCTATCTTGCTAGCCTAAGAAACCCATGGAAACGCACTGCCTATACTTATTTGGAATAGCTTCACGTGTGTTCACCCATACATATAGATGTTTTACCCAAAACTTAAGTCCTAATTGTACCACTTTTAATCAACGAATAAATGTTCAAGAATTTGTTTTGTGAATACGTTCAAACATCGCTAATATTGAAACCTTGATAGTTTCAAATTCTTTAAACAGTTTTTTATAATAACGGCATATTCCATCAAATATCTTGAGATATCACAGGATATTTGCACTTATCAGCTGCACAAATAGTCGAAAACCTCTTTTGATGCGTTGGATGTTTCTGAATTTGTGTCTATTGGGAGGTGAACTTGACATGCATGCGTTGATTCCAGCATCATTTGGACAGTGGACTCAGTGGGGTTTATGGAACCCTTCGTGTCCAACTTGTGGCCCTGACACCATCGATCAGGTTCGAACCCGGGTATGCAGACAGATACCCGGTGACCTACCCTGTCCAGGAGACAGCCTACAAAATAGGAGCTTAACTTGTAACATAGATTTGTGTGAAGGTAAATCGTGTAACAAGCCAGGATATTTCGGTTTAAAATTAAATCTGATTTGATTAGATAATGACTTTTCGTGGTTGAACTACATTGTCTCAAATGATTGGCATAAACACATAGATACCACATGATCGTAAACTTTTGATCTTTTACTATTTTAAGCCACCCCAGTCTCAGTGCTAACTAGCAGGCCATCCATGCAAAGCGTGTATTCATTATTTGGAATTCTTCATATAGTTAATTAATTAACGGATTGATCATGTCACAACTGCTTGTCACCAGGTAATTGCCCGAAAAGTGTTTCTTTTAGAAAAAGTAAAGAATAGAAGTTTATGACTCGAGATACCTATGTGAAGAGAGAATCATTATACCGTTGTTTTTTGACACTATACGAGACCGGACCGTTACTTTAGTGGAGAATAACTCAATATCAAGGAATATAATGATGAAATCCGTTCAGAATATATGAAAAAGTCGCATTGAAAAAAATTAATAAACATGAAACCACAATAATAGGTATATATACACTTATACATAATGAATTTGGTTTCAGGAATGAAGTGATAACCAGATATTTAGACGAATGGCTGTAGAAATCATACATTGGTATAGAGTGTAGAATGACACCTCATAGAAAAGCATATTAGCATTCTACCATTACACACATCGACTATAGTTGTAGTCTCACTTCTCATTTTAATGACTTTAACGCATATCATTGCTATATCACATTAGTTCTAGTGAATGGTGTTGGTACTATCTTCCAATATGCCATGTCATACCTCATCCCTTCTAATCAACACAGAGTTGGGTCACGATCTATTCACATGTTATACAGCATATTTCGCTATTTTACTTGAATCATATTTCGGCGATTCTATATGTTGTAATAATGCTTAAAAGAAGAATATAAATATTTTGATATCCTACATTGATAATTAACGTTTTTAATCTTTCAATAATATTTGCAAAAACATCAATTTAAATACATTTCGTGGTTTTACACAATATTGTTATTATGTCCCCTGCAAAGCTTTGCGGGGGGACATAATCTTGTCAGTTCCGTCCCTGGTTCCGTGGTTCGGTAATTCCGTAATTCCGTAATGTTTTCATTTCGCACCAAAAACCGTCAAAAACCGTTTAATATTTTTTTTTACGAAACTTGGTATGTGGTTAGATCTATTGGTGGGTTAGTACCTTTTGCTATTTTAGATATTCTGAATTTTTAGGGCCATACCTAAACAAATGTTCAATATTTCTTTAACAGAACTTGGTATCTGGTTAGACCTAAAGATAAAGTGGTGCTTTTTGGTATTTTGGTTATTCTGAATTGTTTTATTTTTTCTGGTTTCTATGGAAAAAGTTTGAACTTAATGCATATAGGGAGAAGGGTCTGTTTCAGGGCATGTGGTTAGACCTAATGGTGGTGTGGTGCCTTTAGCTATTTTTGTTATTCTAGATTTTAAAAAAAGATTTCTGGTTTCCATGGAAGCTTAGTGCATTTAGGGGGTAGGATCTGTTTCCAAACTTTAACTCAAAAACTATTCAATATTAATTTACAAAATTTGGTATGAGGTTAGATCTAGTGTTGATGTGGTGCCTTTTGTTATTTTGGATATTCTAAATTTCTGATTTTTTTATGGCTTCCATGGCAACAAATTGAACTTGGTGCATTTTGGGAGAATGTCCATTTCCAAGCTAAAGCTCAAACACTGTTAAATTATTGTTTTACTTAACTTGGTACGGAGTAGGATCTAGAAGAGGAGTGATGCCTTTTGCTGAGTTGTACTGTACTTAGGTTTTTCTTTTTTTCTTTTTGTTTTTGTTTTCATTTTGAACTTAGTACATATCTGCGCTAGGGTCGTTTTCTGATTAAAAGTTTGTACGGGGGACATCACAGTGCATCACGTGCACATATTTCTAGTTAACTATCGAGTTGTTTATTAATGTTGTAAACTACTATATATCTGATGACATATTTATCAAAATCTTTCCAAGAGGTATTATGTAAAAGCTGCTTAAATTAGTCATCCATATCAAACTGTTAAACTTTATGCACAGGTACATGGAATCCTTGGGGAACTTGGACTGAACCTGGTTGTCCTACATGTGGCTTCGAAGTGCAGCGCACTATCACGAGGTCACGCACCTGCTTCCGGCTTCCTGGACAGGGTCCATGCAGTGGACTCGACACGGATTCTCAAACAGTGACATGCGCCATAGAGAGATGTATACGTACGTATCTAATCAATTAAGATATGTTAGGTCAGTTATGTCAGTTATTTAACAAGTTCTTGTACAGATGACCACATATGTAAGGCTTTGTTAGGGCCCACATTCTTTAATAGCTCTTTTCATCACTGATTTGGCATTTGAATTGTTTCTTTGGTAGGCCTGCTCAGTATTTTGTCGATGAAGAGATGAAGAGTCTCAACCCGGCTAATCCTTCGTCAAACATTTTTTTCTTTGGTATTTTTATAATTGTTTGATGTAATACATTAAAAAGGCAGTGACCTAAGGATGATTTTCACCAATGTTTTTATAGTTTTGGAGAAAATCCGACTTAATTTTAGATTTGTATAACATCGAAATGCAATAAAAATTAATCTGAAATATAAATTATGCTGATAATTTCCCCACTGACTGCATCAGGTGTGTGGAATGTCTGGTCTGAGTGGACCACTCCATTCTGTCCGAACTGCGGTCCTGCAGGAACCACAGCACCAGTGACACGATCACGAACCTGTCGGCCAGGAAGCGTTGGAGACTTGTTCTGTCAGGGAGATTCATCAGAGACTAGAAATGAGCCTTGTTCCATTCCTGTCTGCGGTGGTAAGTTCGTTGGCAATGCGTTTATATTCTGCATTTTCCCAAATGAATGCAAATTGTTTTGCTTTTTAGAATTCTTTCCGTATGCCAAGTTGCTAACATATCTGTTATTGATTGATATTTATGTTACATGTAGAGATATCTTAATAGTCAACACATTTGAAATATACTCAATCATCGAAAAAAGTTATCCTCAGGAGGTATTGCCTGTAGGAGATGAAGCGATTTTCACTTTCGTATATTGTTAGACAGTATATTTGGAACGATTACCTGCCATCATCCACATTCCTACACAAAGATTAAAAACTCAGTTTCCAAGATTGTATAGAAACTGGAGTTTAACTAATTGTTTCGCACCATCAACGTTACATGATAACTTCTAAATTCTATCAATTACCGTCTGGGAATATATCGATAATAAAGGGTTGAGGAATATACAATTTCAAGGAAACAAAATTAACTTCTTTAAACTTGATTCTTATTTGAAAACATTGAATCTCGGTGCGTAAATTTGAAAAGTCTGTGTTTCTAGCTTGTATCAACTCGAGTTTTGAAAAATTACACTTGGGTGATTCTCTATTTATCTTGTTTCATTTGTTTCCCATACAAATGACGTCTTCTCAAGATTTCTTTCGAAAATGTGCCTAAGTTCGTAATAGAAACATTCATTCAATAACTCACATCCCCCCAGCATATAATGCAGGGGGATATAGTCATCGGCTCCGTCTGTACGTCCGTCTGTCCGTCTGTCTGTGATCACATTGTTTCCGGAGCAAAAATTGAAAACCGTTACAGCTAGCTGAATGAAACTTGGTATATTGACTCATCATCGCATGTAGTTGTGCCTTTTGGGATTTTCAACTTTCTGGAATTTTTTGTTTAGTATTGTATAAGTATTGTTGTTAGTTGTTTTCCTCTCTTCACATTCACATTAGGAACATGACAATGTCATAACATAAGCATTTAAAAGACCTAGCTGTGGCTTATCAAAGTCTTATGTTGGTTATTAAAAGTCAAACAAAATTAGCTGCATGTATGGAAACAACATTATTCACAGAATCAGTATATCAAAACATGCTAAAACTAATAATTCAACTTCGGTGGGCCAGGGGGGATAAGCCATCTCTCCTGATGGCTCTTGTTTACATTTGGAATATTTGAAATTTGTAATTTTATGAAACATATCCTTACAATAGAAATACAAGCTGTTGATTATGATCTAACATACAAGAACTATCAAAACCGTAATTAGATTAATCTTACGTACCTTATTTTAAACTTTATGCACAGGTACATGGAATCCTTGGGGAAGTTGGACTGAACCTAGTTGTCCTACATGTGGCTTCGAAGTGCGGCGCACTATCACGAGGTCACGCACCTGCTTCCGGCTTCCTGGACAGGGTCCATGCAGTGGACTCGACACGGATTCTCAAACAGTGACATGCGCCATAGAGAGATGTATACGTACGTATCTAATCAAATTAAGATATGTTAAATCAGTTATGTCAGTTATTTAACAAGTTTTTATACAGATGACCACATGTGTACGGATTTGTTAGGACCCACATTTTTTAATGGCCCCTTTTCATCGCTTGAAATTTGTCGTATTTGGCATTTGAATTGTTTCTTTGGTAGGCCTGCTCAGTATTTTGTCGATGAAGAGTCTCAACTCGGCTAAACCTTCGTCAAAAAAATTTTTCTTTGGTATTTTTATAATTGTTTGAAGTAATACATTAAAAAGGCAGTGACCTAAGGATGGTTTTCACCAATGTGTTTATAGTTTTGGAGAAAATGCGACTTAATTTTAGATTTGTATAACATCGAAATGCAATAAAAATGAATCTGAAATATGAATTATGCTAATAACTTCCCCACTGACTGCATCAGGTGTGTGGAATGTCTGGTCTGAGTGGACCACTCCATTCTGTGTGGCCTGCGGTCCTGCAGGAACCACAGCACCAGTGACACGATCACGAACCTGTCGGCCAGGAAACGTTGGAGATGTGTTCTGTCAGGGAGATTCATCAGAGACGAGAAATGAGCCTTGTTCCATTCCTGTCTGCGGTGGTAAGTTCGTTGGCAATGCGTTTATATTCTGCATTTTCCCAAATGAATGCAAAAAGTTTTGTTTTGTGTAAGTTTTTCCGTATGCCAAGTTGCTAACATATCTGTTATTGATTGATATTTATGTTACATGTAGAGATATCTTAATAGTCAACACATTTGAAATATACTCAATCATCGAAAAAAGTTATCCTCAGGAGTTATTGCCTGTAGGAGATGAAGCGATTTTCACTTTCGTATATTGTTAGACAGTATATTTGGAATGATTACCTGCCATCATCCACATTCCTACACAAAGATTGAAAAACCAAGTTTCCAAGATGGTATAGAAACTGGAGTTTAACTAATTGTTTCGCACCATCCTCGTTACATGATAACTTCTAAATTCTAGCAATTACCGTCTGGGTATATATCGGTAATAAAGGGTCGAGAAATATACATTTTCATGGAAACAAAATTACCCCTCTTTGACCTTGATTCTTATTTGAAAACATTGAATCTCGGTGCGCAAATTGAAAAGTCTGTGTTTCTAGCTTGTATCAACTCGAGTTTTTAAAAAATACACTTGGGTGATTCTCTATTTATCTTGTTTCATTTGTTTCCTATACAAATGACTTCTTCTCAAGATTTCTTTCGAAAATGTGCCTAAATTTTGTATTAGAAACATTCATTCAATAATTCACATCCCCAAGCATATAATGCAGGGGGATATAGTCATCGGCTCGGTCTGTCCGTTCGTCTGTCCGTCTGTCTGTGTTCACATTTTTTCCAGAGCAGAATTTGAAAACCGTTAAGCTGAATGAAACTTGGTATATTGACTCATCATCGCATGTAGTTGTGCCTTTTGGGATTTTCAACTTTCTGGAATTTTTTGTTTAGTATTGTATAAGTATTGTTGTTAGTTGTTTTCCTCTCTTCGCATTCATATTAGGAACATGACAATGGCATAACATAAGCATTTAAAAGACCAAGCTGTGGTTTATCATAGTCTTATTTTGGTAATTAAAAATCAAACAAAATTAGCTGCATGTATGGATACAACATTATTCACAGAATCAGTATATCAAAACATGCTAAAACTAATCATTCAACTTCGGTGGGGCAGGGGGGATAAGCCATCTCTCCTGATGGCTCTTGTTTACATTTGGAATATCTGAAATTTGTAATTTTATGAAACATATCCTTACAATAGAAATACAAGCTGTTGATTATGATCTAACATACAAGAACTATCAAAACCGTAATTAGATAAGTCTTACGTACCTTATTTTAAACTTTATGCACAGGTACATGGAATCCTTGGGGAAGTTGGACTGAACCTAGTTGTCCTACATGTGGTTCCGATGTGCGGCGCACTATCACGAGGTCACGCACCTGCTTCCGGCTTGCTGGACAGGGTCCATGCAGTGGACTCGACACGGATTCTCAAACAGTGACATGCGCCATAGACAGATGTATACGTACGTATCTAATCAAATTTAGATATGTTAAGTCAATTATGTCAGTTATTTAACAAGTTCTTGTACAGATGACCACATGTGTATGGATTTGTTAGGACCCACATTCTTTAATTGCTCTTTTCATCACTTGAAATTTGCCTTATTTGGCATTTGAATTGTTTCTTTGGTAGGCCTGCTCAGTATTTTGTCGATGAAGAGTTACTCTTCATCAACTCGGCTAATCTTTCGTCAAACATTTTTTTTTGGGTATTTTTAGAATTGTTTGATGTAATACATACAAAAGGCGGTGACCTAAGGATGGTTTTCACCAATGTGTTTATAGTTTTGGAGAAAATCCGACTTAATTTTAGATTTGTATAACATCGAAATGCAATAAAAATGAATCTGAAATATAAATTATGCTAATAATTTCCCCACTGACTGCATCAGGTGTGTGGAATGTCTGGTCTGAGTGGACCACTCCATTCTGTGTGGCCTGCGGTCCTGCAGGAACCACAGCACCAGTGACACGATCACGAACCTGTCGGCCAGGAAACGTTGGAGATGTGTTCTGTCAGGGAGATTCATCAGAGACGAGAAATGAGCCTTGTTCCATTCCTGTCTGCGGTGGTAAGTTCGTTGGCAATGCGTTTATATTCTGCATTTTCCCAAATGAATGCAAAAAGTTTTGTTTTGTGTAAGTTTTTCCGTATGCCAAGTTGCTAACATATCTGTTATTGATTGATATTTATGTTACATGTAGAGATATCTTAATAGTCAACACATTTGAAATATACTCAATCATCGAAAAAAGTTATCCTCAGGAGTTATTGCCTGTAGGAGATGAAGCGATTTTCACTTTCGTATATTGTTAGACAGTATATTTGGAACGATTACCTGCCATCATCCACATTCCTACACAAAGATTGAAAAACCAAGTTTCCAAGATTGTATAGAAACTGGAGTTTAACTAATTGTTTCGCACCATCAACGTTACATGATAACTTCTAAATTCTATCAATTACCGTCTGGGAATATATCAATAATAAAGGGTTGAGGAATATACAATTTCAAGGAAACAAAATTAACTTCTTTAAAGGGGCAGTAGCACGTTTTTAGGGGGAATATTATAAGTTGTTTGCTTCTCACGAGGGTAATACGGTCTGATGTACCATCTTTGTAGAAATGTTGCCCGAGCCGCAAGGCGAGGGCTGACATTTCTACAAAGATGGTACATCAGACCGTATTACCCGCGGGAGAAGCATACAACGTATTTATCTTACCGTCATGTCAGAAGAAAATATATCCATTTTAGTTTGACTGCCGTTAACGGATGAGCCAAGACCGCATGAACGGCCTTGACCCTAAATGTAAACAAAATGGCGTCGTCCAACCCGACTGCAATGTTATGAATCGTGTTACGTAAAACTATTACACTAAACATGCTGAAAAACTATTTGATTTTAATCCTATAGCATGTGCAAGTAATGCAATGTAGAATTTGGTTCAAAACAAAACTTAGAATGACGAGAAAACAACTCTATAATTAATAATCACGAAAACAGCTGATCGAACGTATGTAAACTCTGGACACCGCGTGCGTCATTTGGTAACGTCATCTTAACCCTATGCGACACCTCTTCTCGGAGAGGAGCTGTTGCTATGGCAGCGGGGTACATGAAATTTGTACACCGTGAGAGGCGAGACTCGCGGTGTACATAAGATAAAACGAGTCGATCGTCAGCCAATCAAAAACGAGTATTTTACTGTAAGGTAAGATAAAAGGTGATGTCATGAAAATGAAAATTAATGGTTCCAAATGAAAGACAATGTATTTAAACTAAATGGAGCAGTAATAATTCAAATATAAAATGTAAAGTTCAGCCATGCGATTCCTTTTTCTTACACAAAATGAATTAAAGGTGTTCACACAAAAATGGCCGCCAATGGATTTTGTGTAAATCTTCATACTTTGTCCTCTGACTATGGGTGATTGACTTGTGTGATGAGATTTTTTACACTGTCAAAATAATACATTTAACATTAACTTACAATTATCAGTGAAAATTTTTAAATATAAAATTATCAAAAAACGTGCTACTGCCCCTTTAAACTTGATTCTTATTTGAAAACATTGAATCTCGGTGCGTAAATTTGAAAAGTCTGTGTTTCTAGCTTGTATCAACTCGAGTTTTGAAAAATTACACTTGGGTGATTCTCTATTTATCTTGTTTCATTTGTTACCCATACAAATGACGTCTTCTCAAGATTTCTTTCGAAAATGTGCCTAAGTTCGTAATAGAAACATTCATTCAATAACTCACATCCCCCCAGCATATAATGCAGGGGGATATAGTCATCGGCTCCGTCTGTACGTCCGTCTGTCCGTCTGTCTGTGATCACATTGTTTCCGGAGCAAAAATTGAAAACCGTTACAGCTAGCTGAATGAAACTTGGTATATTGACTCATCATCGCATGAAGTTGTGCCTTTTGGGATTTTCAACTTTCTGGAATTTTTTGTTTAGTATTGTATAAGTATTGTTGTTAGTTGTTTTCCTCTCTTCACATTCACATTAGGAACATGACAATGTCATAACATAAGCATTTAAAAGACCTAGCTGTGGCTTATCAAAGTCTTATGTTGGTTATTAAAAGTCAAACAAAATTAGCTGCATGTATGGAAACAACATTATTCACAGAATCAGTATATCAAAACATGCTAAAACTAATAATTCAACTTCGGTGGGCCAGGGGGGATAAGCCATCTCTCCTGATGGCTCTTGTTTACATTTGGAATATCTGAAATTTGTAATTTTATGAAACATATCCTTACAATAGAAATACAAGCTGTTGATTATGATCTAACATACAAGAACTATCAAACCCGTAATTAGATTAATCTTACGTACCTTATTTTAAACTTTATGCACAGGTACATGGAATCCTTGGGGAAGTTGGACTGAACCTAGTTGTCCTACATGTGGCTCCGATGTGCGGCGCACTATCACGAGGTCACGCACCTGCTTCCGGCTTCCTGGACAGGGTCCATGCAGTGGACTCGACACGGATTCTCAAACAGTGACATGCGCCATTGAGAGATGTATACGTACGTATCTAATCAAATTAAGATATGTTAAGTCAATTATGTCAGTTATTTAACAAGTTCTTGCACAGATGACCACATGTGAACAGATTTGTTAGGACCCACATTCTTTAATAGCTCTTTTCATCACTTGAAATTTGCCTTATTTGGCATTTGAATTGTTTCTTTGGTAGGCCTGCTCAGTATTTTGTCGATGAAGAGTCTCAACTCGGCTAATCCTTCGTCAAACATTTTTTTCTTTGGTATTTCTAGAATTGTTTGATGTAATACATACAAAAGGCAGTGACCTAAGGATGGTTTTCACCAATGTTTTTATAGTTTGGGAGAAAATCCGACTTAATTTTAGATTTGTATAACATCGAAATGCAATAAAAATGAATCTGAAATATAAATTATGCTGATAATTTCCCCACTGACTGCATCAGGTGTGTGGAATGTCTGGTCTGAGTGGACCACTCCATTCTGTGTGGCCTGCGGTCCTGCAGGAACCACAGCACCAGTGACACGATCACGAACCTGTCGGCCAGGAAACTTTGGAGATTTGTTCTGTCAGGGAGATTCATCAGAGACGAGAAATGAGCTTTGTTCCATTCCCATATGTCCAGGTTCGTTCGTTAAGTGGTACTTAAATATACATCTCTTAACATTCTTTTGATTATTTTAGCGATTAAACTAGCGTCTTATCGAGCTCATTTGGTATCTTCTTTGCAAACATCAGAGAGAGTCAGCTGCGTTAACGAAACTCAGTAAGATATCGTTGCAATTTTATAAACTGTAATACTATCAAATAATATTAATAGTGTGGAAGGAAAACTGGAGGAAAGTGTTGTTCGTATATGGAACCACACTCAGGTTTATTTGTTAGGTTATCACTATTCATATATCAATAACGATCCTCTTTAAAGTATACACAAGTGATATAGACCTCACAGCAACATTTGGTCTTTAAGTAAACTCATGGGCAAAAGAAACGCTGGGTATTTTCAAACGAAGGATAAACAAATTATGTATGCCATGTAAATTCGATTTCAAATTTGTTTGATAAAAAATATTTTTGGAGAATTATTGTTCATAATTTTAACCATGATGGCATGGAGCTGTTTGTACTGTGGTTGTCTAAACACTGTTGGGGTGCTAACATTGCTGTTTTCAGGTACTTTTTTGTTAATAATTATTTTGAAATTAAGTTTGAATTTCGAAAATGTATATCAGAAGTTTATTTGAGATACTGTTAATGAAAAACATCCACTTTGACTTTTCTGCATTGATATGTCTTCGCGTTATAACGTCTATAAATATGCAAAAAATGATCAAATTGGCTCTCGAATCTCGCTTATTTAAGGAGATAGCAAATTGATGATTTTTTGACACGCGTTTTCTAAGGCGCCATGCAAAAACATCAACACAAAATGATTCAAACAAGGCGAACATAGTTGAGTTGACTTCTAAGGAAACTTTGCAACTCTGCTTCATTCACATTTATCTTACATGGAATAAAATATCCTGACATTTATGTTACCAGCGTTTCTTTTGCCCGTGAGTTTATCAGCATTACCACCATACAACTACAACGAAGCAGAATTCGTCAACACAATCCTTTATAAAATACTGTTACCTACAATCGTGATATTAAGATTTTGATCATTGTATTAAAACAAGTTCCGTTTTTGTCAAATGGTTTAAAATTTATCAATCAGAGTCACTTGTGAATAATGACCTGATTATGGACATTATGGCGTTGGGCCGTCCTCTGCTCTATTTGTACAAGGGATGGGATATCATCTATTTTTCATAAACTTTAAATAATAATTTACTTCAATGTACACAAATAGGATGGGATATCATCTATTTAACATAAACTTGAAATAACAAACATTTACTTCAATGTACACAAAGCAGAACAAGCGTAAAATACAAAAGATAAGCGTTTTTACTACATGAAAACTACAATAATGTAGTCATGCTTCCATATCTCTTTAGTGTCAAGGGTGTTCTAATCGGTAATACTCTTTATTAAGAAGCAACCTGGCAACCGTGGGGGGATTGGTCTTCTCCCTGCCCCAGCCCCTGCAGCGACTTCGATCGGACCGTGACAGAGAGACGGACGAGAGGATGTGACCGACGCGGTGCAGTAACAGACTGTGTTGGAGTGTCGGACGAGTCCAGACCTGCTGTATGCACCCTGTGTCCGGGTAGGTTCCGAGGGAGGACATATGCATTCCTCTTCATTGAGAGTTTTCCCCAAAACATCGTATTTGATTTTTGGAAATGAAAGTTATTGAACTTAGTGTACTAGAGAGTGAATATTTTCAAGGGTGGACATTGGTATATGGAACATTCATTGAGATTTTTCAAAAAAACATTAGTACTAGAAATGAAATTTGTTAGTGTTAGTGTACTAGAGAGTGAATATTTTCAAGGGTGGACATTGGAATATGGAACATTCATTGAGATTTAAAAAAAAACATTAGTAGTTGAACTGAAATTTATTAGTGTTAGTGTACTAGAGAGTGAATATTTCGAAGGGTGGACATTGGTATATGGAACGTTCATTGAGATTTTTCCCATAAACATAAGAATTTGATTTTTGGAAATGAAATTTATTAGTGTTAGTGTACTAGAGAGTGAATATTTACAAGGGTGGACATTGGTATATGGAACATTCATTGAGATTTTTCAAAAAAACATTAGTACTTGAAATGAAATTTGTTAGTGTTAGTGTACTAGAGAGTGAATATTTTCAAGGGTGGACATTGGTATATGGAACATTCATTGAGATTTTTCAAAAAAACATTAGTATTTGATTTTTGGAAATGAAAGTTATTGGTGTTAGTGTACTAGAGAGTGAATATTTTCCAGGTAGGACATTGGTATATGGAACCCAGATTCAAAATCGTCACCCCAAAATGGATATTGGTCCAAGCTTGCTTTTGCTTCCTTTTGCTCCTCCTAATTGGTCATTTTAAGGTTTTCAATTTCGTGCATCTATTCATCTTTGGTGGATTTTTTTGTCTGTTTTTTTTTAAAATTTCTGATAAAATTGGGACCGCTGATGACAACTCACCTTTTAACAAAATACATAAGCTCCTTTAATGAAACAGTATAACAAGACCGTTGCAGTCACTGTTATGATATCAAACTCGTTATTCCTTTGAGGAGACAGTGTTACAGATGAGATCAGAAACCAACATATATTGTGACATGCTCCTCTTTATTCAAAAATAATTCAATTTAATAAATAATGGTATTACACGGAAGATCGTTGAGTACCCTGTGTATATTACAGTATGGCGCGACTGGAGCGATTGGACCTCGTCTTGTCCAGTTGGGTGTTCTAGCGTATTCATCAGCGGGGTAAGAACAAGGAGGAGGACTTGTAACCCCCGGGGAAGCTCTCTTACCTGTTCAGGACCAGTTTTGGAGTCCCTACCTGACACCTGCACGTTCTGCCCAGGTAAGTTACATGTAATGATAATGCAATTATACAAGCGCAGGCTTATGTCACTGACAATGTTTTACCATGTCGCGTGATCGGACAAGTGAGATCGTTGAATACATGAAACACCATATATTCTGCAAAAATTGTTATAAGAGTTAAGCAACTTTGCTGATATAATGAAAATTGAAATCTTTCTCGAACTTTCACTATTTCCAGTTGCTTATTAAAATCATTTTTATATATTTGAGTCGTTAAAAGGATATGATAATTCTAGTTTCCCCCGGTAGTTTAAAATTGCAATTGAATCGAAATCAAAACAGAACAAAACAAGTATGGTATCTTACCCTGCTATTTCCCCATGTTTTCATACACTCACATCCCCAATCTCTCTGTTCAAAGCCCTATGGAGATCGTGGACTCAATGGAGCGGCCCATCATGCCCTACCTGTGGATTACCACAGACGACCCGCCAGACCAGGACACGGACCTGTGCCCCCTTCATTGGACAACCGACCTGTGTAGGTGTTGGAGAAGAGATCAGAAACCAACCTTGCGTCATTGATAACTGTAGAGGTGAGACACCAAATATTCCAACAGACCATCTGCTTCTTGCACTTATCTGGTCATCAAAGGGGCAGTAGCACGTTTTTAGGGGGAATATAAGGTGATGTTAGGAAAATGAAAATTAATGGTTCCAATTGAAAGACAATGTATTTAAGCTAAATGAAGCAGTAATAATTCAAATATATAACGTAAAGTTTAGCCATTCCATTCCTTTTTCTTACGCAAAATGAATTAAAGGTGTTCACACAAAATGGCCGCCAATGGGTTTTATGTGAGTCTTCATACTTTGTCCTCTGACTTTGGATGATTGGCTTGTATAATGAGATTTTAAACACTGTCAAAATAATACATTTAGCATTAACTTACAATTATCAGTGCAAAAGTTTAAAATATATAATTATAAAAAAACGTGCTAATGCCCCTTTAAATGACTCCTTTCTCCATACTTCTGATATCGTTTACGACCCCCTTCTTTCTTAGCCTGTATTTTCAGAGTTTTACAGTTAGAGCCCTATAAGATGAAAAAAAGTTAAGCAACCCCAAAATTCAAAACTAAAAAAGTGATAGCATGGGAAAACTACGATACTGAGTGTTAGTGTATCACTCATAACATGAAAATGGAGATTTTGTAAATATTACATAGAATTGATCCTTCATAATGACAATTTTAAGTGAATTTGTAATTGTACTGATTTTCATATCTATTAGGAAAATTTTGTCACGTTTGGGCCAAAACTAGGGTTTACGATATGAAATATAAGAAATATCAAAGATTTAACAAAATCAATTGTGTTTTATACTTCGGACTATCTTTTATCTTGCAAAATGTGAAAATCACTGGTTGTTACAATGACAAAAGAATTTATACGATTTCGGAATATATCTGGGAATCTTTTGAGTTCATTATTTTAAATGTAAACTATAAGAAGTTTGGGGATAACAAAATAATGCTAAATAAAAGTTCTTTCATATCACACAATTATTTATACTAACACGTCAGCAATTGTTGCTGGTGAAAAATGAAGGCGATCAAATAAATATTTTCAATTGATGTGAATATTTGTGGCTGTTGAATAATCATGGCGCCTGTTATGTCTCGTATGTCATTCTTATATCATGTCTTTACCTTCGCCACCCTATTCTTTGACTTTGGAATATCGGACAGTGTATGTACGTAATGAGAATAAATAATGTGCATACACAAATGTCTGATCGAGCAGACTAAAATAAGGAATCAATGGGATGTTTAAATTCTAAATGGCTTGTGTGATGTTTAAAACCAATATTGTGGAACATCGCAAGCTTAAAAGATTGTCGCCCACGAAAGAGAGATTTTTTCACAACCATTGCATGAATAATATATACATTGTTCGTCACATGCTAAGCCTTCAATGAGGGGCAATGAACCTTCAACATCTCTCTCTTTAGGAACATTTGGACCATGGACGGAGTGGAGTCTACCAAACTGTCCCGATTGCGGCGACACCGGGATTCTGAGGGGGGTCAGCAGGACTCGAGCCTGTCGGAAGGTCCTTCCTACGTATGATGATTGCCTTGGTCCAGATGTTGATAACAAGCTGGTCACCTGTACCATCGAACCATGTGACAGTAATGTATCCCCTCATCTCCTTTTAAACAAATTCATATTTTAATTAATAAAATTAATTAATTTAAAATAAAATTTAGATATAGAGAATTTTTTCTCAACACGAGTGTTGATATATTTGATATCAGAAAACACCAGGGTGAGATTTTATTTATCATCCAAAATAGTTTTCCGTTATGTTTGCGTGAAAAATGTACATCTTCGTAATGCAATTAAAAAACAGCTCCTAAATCAGTGATGTCATTGCTTCGTGACGTCATGTGTTTATGACGTCATCACATTAAGACGCCATATATTTTAATTTTGATTCTGCAAAACGTCGGTGATGTCATGAACTTTCTGGTTGCGGGGCATTGTTCTTAATCTTCTGACAAACGATATCTGAGATATATAACGATAGTTGAGATATCGCATAAATCTTTTACAAGCGAGTTCTCCTGCGGAACACAATTTTGGATGAAAATATATTTACTATACTTTATAAGTTATCACCTTCACATACATACCTTCATAATTTATATGAAAATATGTTTTTGATCAACCACTTTTTAAAGCAATATATCGAATGTATCGATTGTCAAAAAGTACTAACTTCCAGTCGCCATCTACAATGTGACAGTAATGTATCCTTTAACTTATTGTTGAAATTTATTTTGCTTATAGTCCATTAGCTGTCACTATAACATAAATATTTTCATAAATTAATATTATGATATAAAACGGTACAAATATTTGGGTTTTCAATATTTCGAATGCTTAGATTATTGATTTATAGATAATGTTTGTTTTGATTAATATTTCTCATTAATCCATTTTTCATCCTCATTTTGTCTCAATCATTTGAAATATCTAGCTTTAACGCTGTATTCCTTTTAAGAATTTATTATTAATATATACTGGACAAAATAAGTTAGAAATATGAAATTGTCTTTCAACAATGATACAAGTCGGTCAGTGACACAAATTAATTTTAATAATTTGGAATTCTTTAATGCCTATTTTTGTCCAGTATATATTATAAGTCCGTGTATGTCCTTGTTTGTATTTGTCCTACTTGTGTCCATATTCGTATGTCTTTGTTTGTCTGCATGGAGACTTGTCCCTGTCTTTGCTTTCTGTCGTTATTTTATGCATCCGTGTCTTTGTCCTAGCCTTGTTATTGTGTTGTACGCTCTTGTATATGTATTTTGTTCTGTTGCAAGAATGTCAGTGAATTTTATGTCAGTGAGTTTTATGCCGACATCTAATCAGCATCATAAGAGAAACTTTAAGAGGAGCTTTGTCGCTAAACCATCTGATTGAAGTATCATATATTGGACAATTCTTCATTCATTAGCATTTTTATATTTGAAACAAGGAGCTCAAGCCGTGATGAAAGGCCTCAATCAATGATCTTTTCCAATGTCTTGGAATATGGAATCTATCATGTAGAATTAATGTAGCTTCAATCAAGCTTCAAATTCTCACTTGAACCGAGTTCTTACATTCTCTTTTCTATTCTCTGCATAATTTTTGCATTTATCTACTTTCAGTCAAATTACCGGTCGCATCATTTATTTGATTATTCGAATTTAATCTATTACCAAAGCGTTACCTATTATGTCGCTTCCGTCCTTAACTTCGGTGTTGGATCGTTTACTTGATGTTTCGAATATAGTCCTTTCTATTCAAAAGCATACATGCATGTTAAATATGTTAAATTCTTTGGCATTTATGTACTACAGTGGTCAAATTCTTGGTTGAATCACTTGCATATTATCTTATACATGGTCTTATTTATTTCTTCGCAAAAATGCAAATATACTGTCAGTGTTTGGAATGCAAATTCCCTTGATTTATGTTGATACAGTCGTCAAATTCTGGGGGAGACCATTTTGTTGATGTTTCGAATGTAGTCTCAAATATGCTGTACTATGCTAAAGATGTAATCTCATGGATTAATGTAGTTGTCAAACTTCAGGGGATCGTCTGCTTGTATTTTTTGTACATAGACCTATGAATTTCATAGCACATATGTAAGCATACTGCCATTATATTTTGAAATCGGAATCCGGAAAGCGTTTGATGGTCTTTATGCAACTTCATTCATCAAATTCCTGTTGGACCAACTGCTTGAAAGTTGGCACGTTGAACAGGATTGTTGAATCTGTTGTAATTAGGTAGCTTCAGTCGTATATTTCCAAGTACTTGCAGATTGGTACATCGTATATTGAGCGCGGAATCCGCTGACATTTGGTAGCTTCGGTCGTCAAATTCTCAGTTGGACCAACGTTTTGAAGATTGGTACATCGTATATTGAGCGCGGAATCCGCTGACATTTCGTAGCTTCGGTCGTCAAATTCTCAGTTGGACCAACGTTTTGAAGATTGGTACATTGTATCTGGAGTGTCGAATCTGTTGTCATTTGGTAGCTTCAGTCGTCAATTCTCAGTGGGACCAACTACTAGAATATTAGCACATCGTATATTGAGTGTGGAATCCGCTGACATTTAGTAGCTTCAGTCGTCAATTCTCAGTTGGACCATCGGCATGAAGTAGTCATATAATTTCCAAAGCATATATGTATGTACACTGTCACCATAGCTGGAGTCTGGTCCCCGTGGAACTCCTGGTCAAACCTTTGCCCGAGTCCTTGCAGTAACACACCTGTGAGTAGGCTACAGAACAGGAACAGGAATTGTGTCAAGGTCCAAACTACCGACAAGGACTGTCCTGGGCTGAGCTCCGAGAGCCAGACCATTGACTGCCCTGTTTGTGGAGGTAATATAATCTTATTCATGAAGGGAATTATGTTTAACAGAGCCTTGATATCTCACTACAAACCATACTTTAAAATATGTTTTGTAAGTTTAGTTGATAGGATTTGCTCAACGCCTTAATGTACTTAAAACATATCCTATCCATGAATGATATTCACACAATTTAATGTAGACAAGATTCAAAACTGATTACCGAGATGGTTAAAAACGTAAAACCAAAAGTCAAATAGGTTTAAGTACCTTTCTTTTCACATCGGCATGCACATTTATCATCGACAAGATCCAAATATCACCTTTGACCTTTGACCTTTGACACAGTTGGACGGTGGACGGAGTGGACACTGTGGTCACCAGCCCCCGACTGTCCAGCCTGCGGAGACCGGGTATTCAAAGATCAGTCTCGCACCCGTCGGTGTATCAGGTCTGGGTTCGAGGCCCCGTGTACTGGGAATACCGTTCAGTCACGGAGGTTTGAATGTATTATCGACAGGTGCCCCCCACCACCAGGTAATACTTCCATAAGTTCCTACCCTCCAGTCCAACCCTCCCTCGATGAAATAGTCATTGGACCTTCATATCTATATTCAACATAGAATCGTTATGCACCACTACAAACTATTCAACAGTTTAATTCATATGATGAATATAGATCAAAGGGTTTTTATATTTAGTGATCCGACAATATGTATGGACCTGTCGATCTAAATTTATTTCCACTGCATATGATATAATAGAAGAGGAAAATTTAGGTGGTCCGTTATTTGTTCCGTTCACTATATATTCATATGTAATGATCCTCTTGACCAATATTAATTCGGGCGCGGTTCCAAGTTTGTGCTCTATTATGTTCGTCTAATATCTATGTTGAATTTGATCCTTGAAGAAGGAATTTGTTAAAGTGTACACATAGAACCAAACGATATAAATCAGTAGAAGGAAACACCACCAAATTGTGAAAAATATAATCAAATATGGTTAAAAATTGTGCTTTGTTTGACTTAATTATATGTTTTGCTTTCAATGTTTTATTTCTGCATGCGTTACATATATTTATATATGTGTAGTTGAGTATGTGTTCTCTCATATATGTGCTTTTATATGTGTGTCGTATGTTGCCCTTTCCTCTTTCATGTACATTTTACAAAACCATGATTTCCCTTCATACATTATTCATTATGACTTCCAGCTTTTTTATTATAAATACAAAATAATAAATTGAAATCTAATCTTTTTCACGTTTCTCTTCTTACAGCCGGTGACAATGATGGTAAGTTACAGAAACGGATCATATATGCACGAATGTTTTATTAAAACTTAACAAAACGTTCAAATAGAGTTTTTAAAAAACTATAACGAATTAAAATCTAGTTAAGGTAATACCTAAGAATGTCTGAAGTGTAAGAAGAATTATAACATGTACATTCTATTGGTAACCTACCTAGAGCCTCATTACCTAAACAAGCCAATCCACGATCTTCAAGACAATTGTTTTGCTTTGCTACGAACCTTAAATACATAGTTACCAAACTTACTCAAATCTCTCATACGATCTCGCAGGTCTGAATGTACATCAGTGACGTTGTATACCCACTAAACGGCATGTCTTTTGAGTGACATTCCACTTATCTGACTTTTTCTCTCATATTCCCCCAGGCCTATTTCAGAATGTACGTAACATCTGTGGCGTAAGAAAGCTTCTAAATGGCATGTATCATTTAACGTCGCACCACTTAGATTATCTGTATTTCTCATATTCTCCCAGGCCTATTTCAGAATGTACATTACATCTGGGCGTAAGAAAGCCACGGCATCTATCTTTAAATGTCGTACAACTTTTATCATTATTATTTCTCATATTCTCCTAGGCCTATGTCTGAATGTGCGTAACATCAGTGGCGTGGGATACCGGTACCACCCAGAAGATTGTGACAAGTACATACAGTGTTACTTCAACCCTAACGGCGAGGTGACGGCCATGCAGAGGTCATGTCCATTCGGTCACTACTGGTCTCAGGCCACCTTGAGGTGTGATTTCTCCTGGCGGGTCCACTGTCCACTCGGTAGGTCATTGTCCGAAATGGACAATCTTGTGTTTGAGTTAATTAATTACCATTGTGCAAACGGAAATGACTTTGTCTGCTATGAAAGGTACCTTCTTTAAGATTTATATACCAATGTACTACATTAAATGGAATCTTTCCTACCAGCGGTATTGATAAAACGATATATCCACGAGGCATTGAGGTGATTGGACACCTTAACGTCAGCTTATTATAACGGCATAGAATGAAAGTTAATGAAACCATAGTAAATGTTGGTTTGTGAAAGGAGGCCCTCGAATACTGTACTGCAACACCTAAATAGATTTTGAAAATTGTTAATGTTCTTCAAACCATATGACAAATAAACATTTCTAGATATTATAGAGCTTCTGATAAATGCATTCCAAATTCTAGTACGATCAAGTGATAGTCTCAATCTGATTTTAATGAGATTAATGATTTTGGAAACTATCTATATGCAGAGAGGTGCAACGACTCATGTATCAGTTCACACAACATGGAGGGAAGCTGCAGGGCCTATTGGTCGTGCGAGAAGGGGCGTTCCGAGGCCAAGTGCTGCACCCCCTCTTTCAGATACGTGCCTGGCAGAGGATGCCGGTACGACCCCCTGTGTCAGGACCCCTGCCCCTTAGGATGCACCTCCAGAGGTATGTCTTTGATTGTTGCGGCTTGTCTTTCTTAGAAAAGCTTATAGTGGACCTTTTGAACGGGTCAGGAAGGTGTGTACAGAATTGGTTGCAAAACATATTTCAGCAAAATTATTGAATGTTACTATGTGTCATTTGGACTATATTGAAACCAGGTTTGTCTGAGTACTGCTGGATTATCGTTATCATTAAATTGTTACGTCTTCAAATGAATATGTCCAAAGTGTTCAAGTTATAATCACATAACGAGAAATTAATTTCTGAAGAAACCGTTAATATCGATTGAACATATACATGTGGCCACAATATTTGATGAACTGTACAGAGTACGTTATTCAAGAGTAAATATACTATAACAAATAGCATGCTTTGTGAATTCGATTAATTAATAATCTTAGTACCCATTATGATAGTATCATTATCATGGTCATCAAAATCAACATCAGCATCAACATCAACAACAACATTATCAACATAACATCATCATCAGCATCATCAACATCAAAAGCAACATCATCATTACCAACATCAAAAACATCATCAACATCAACATCAGCATCAACATCAACAGCAACAGCAACATCAACATCAACAGCAACATCAGCATCAGCATCAGCATCAGCATCAGCATCAGCATCAGCATCAACAGCAACAGCAACATCAACAGAAACATTATTATCAACATCAATTTCGTCATCATCCACATGATAATGATCGTTATCATTATAAATATCATAAGCATAATCATGGTTGCAGATGCATGTGACAAAGCGCCTGTGTGGGGTGAACCCCAAAAGTACAAGATCAACGTTGGGCTTCTGGGCTGGATGGAGAGCAAATGTCTTAACGGATCAGCCTTTGATCTGCTCGATTGCGGATGTAGTCTCACGAAAACTACAAGTAAGTAAAATATCCACTTGACGGTTGATCATTACACTTCTTTCACGTCATCGAAAGAGTTTAATTCATCTGTTGTTTACAGAATAGTAAAAGTAAACTTACACAACCAATCATCGGGCGAAAATTTCTTAATTCTTATTCCCTTACAGTATAGAAAACATGACAATCATTTGCAATGTAAATAGAGTAGTTACCCTCAATAATGTTTTTATGTGTATATTGACCGACAAAGAAGTCAATCCTTGAAAATACAAAAACATGTAACCTTACTTCAAGCTTAACTAACTACTAACAAACTGCCACAACAGATGAGTTAACCATCCATGATTGTCATTTATTTATTTATTAACGAAACTCTAACAATATGCCCATTTTGCAGTATTAAACCCTACTATCGTTTCATGCCAAATACCTATTACACTAAACGTTTTCAGCATGTAAATCGGAATTTGACCTCAATTTCGACGACCCATCGGCCATTACTAATGCGATCGGAAATTGGCTTACCTCGGAGTCTGTCAAGGTTGAGGAAGGTGTTGCCAAATTCGATGGTGTTGGGAAACTGTCCACGGACACCAAACTGTCTGAGGCTGGTGTCGGGTGTCCATTTGTTCTCCAGTTCCGTTATCTGCGAACCGGAAGTGGCCGTACAAGACAAGTGATGGCTAGCAGCAAGGACTGTACCCATGGCAACACCATGGTCGTCTCACAATACAACGATAGTGTCGTCATTGAACTGATGTCCTGGTTCGGACCACTCTTGAGGTTGCCGATCTCAACTGAGGTGAGATATTCTGTTGGATTTCAGACTTAAAATTTGGTACATTCTATCAATTTGTCGTGTTGTGTATCATTTACGTTATGTTTGAAATTATTGTTTATTAAAAGGATTATCAATGCTATTTATGATGAAATATGTGTAAAAAGAAATCTTATGCGATGTAAATTCTTGAAATTAGACAAACCAACAACCATACCCCTCTCTGATTCTGATGTTCTTTGGGATCATGTCCAGTGATAAGGTTTGAACTGAATGTAATGATATTAAATATAAAGTCTTCTTGCTGCGAAAGGCCATTATTTGCCAATTAAATTTCCTGTGATTAAAATCTTGTGGTAAAAAATAACCTCTCATCATTTACTACATCATTGCAATAAAAGAGAACTATTTATGCACTTAATAAAGTTACTTTCAATACATTTGTTGCAGAACCTTAGCCCGCTAGACTGGAAGGATTTCACAATGGTATACAATGGCAAACTCCTGACCGCCATGATCACGGATAGCAACTACAGAGTCATTGCACAAGTCTCTGGTATGTACCACTTTATCCATGGTATAACATATACTCAACATGTCTTTTCATTTAAGACTAAGGAACATGGGGGAAAATTCATATCTAGAGAATATTACCCTAGGAAGTGTGTCATATGACTTTTACGAATTGAATGTGTATTTTGTATTACCCGAATGAGAGCGAGGGTTATACACAAATTAGCAGGAGTTTCGTCATATGGCACACTTCCGAGGGTGATATTTACTTTATTGCCGATTCTATTCCATTTTTTTATATTTTGTAATATAGACTTGTTGCGATATTAATATGTATATCTATATTTCTGGTCTGGCAATAGTATTCTGAATCAAAGTGTATATCCTGAGCCTAAACCTTATTGCTTAATAAACAAAGGGTAAGAATGGTGATGCTCTACCAAACACTAAGTCATTGATAACAAGTTTTACACATTTATGAAATCTTTTGAAATATGTCCTGACTACTAAACATTATATTTGTGTACATGGTTTGCAAAGATGGTGGCATTTTAGCCTTGAGCGTCTGACAGGCGACAAGTTTTTCCCTTGGCAGTATTTGTTCTTGATGACCAAGAGGATAAGTCGTTTAGGGATTTGAAAAATGCACTTTTGAGTTGACGTTTATTTGTCTATGTTGTTTCAGCTCCCCATGTTCTACTAGGCGCTTGTGGTCTCCAATTCGGATCTGATGGGTCGATACTGACTGCCTTTGAAGGCCAGATGGACGAGGTATTTCTAATTCTTTGACCAATATTCCGTTATTTATTTCCAGGGATTTATATGACAATTGTGTTTATTGGAAAGCTTTAGGAAATCTTTACATAACATGTAATGGACTTTCTAATCTTTTGATGCCCTAGTGAAATATGTACACTGGGAGCACAATATCCCTGACTTTGAGTTTAATACATTTGACCTTCACAACAACAAATTGCCAATTCAAAGTAAAATAATCTCAGGGTATCTTATTGGCCTGTATATCTTATATAGCAAAGGGTTACATCCTTTCGATGATTCGAAAAAGGACTTTGGCATGTTTTCATTCATTTGCAAAGAAATGTTTTTATGTTTGGGATGCAAATCGTATGTAAAACGCTGAAGGTTTTTGCTAAACTCGCCAGGATCCATTTGATACCATCCCTTGCCATTTACAATTAAAATCACCATCAAACTGTAACTCCTGGTATGAAAAGTCATTAACTATTTAAATCACCATCAAATTGTAACTCCTGGTATGAAAAGCAATTAACAATTTAAATCACCACCAAACTGTCACTTCTGGCATGAATAGCCATCAACAGTTTAAATCATCATCAAACTGTAACTCCTGGTGTGAAAAAACATTAGCAGTTAAATCACCATCATACTTTAACTCCTGGTATGAATGTTTGCAAGATGTCATGTTTAATTCATTGTTTCAATTTATCTACAGATTCGCCTTTACAAGTGTGATCCGGGCAACTTGTTTTGAGACACCTAGAGTACCTGAATACACCATGGCCATCTTTTGATTTACGATAATGCATCGAATATATTATTATTATTATTACATGCATATTATTATTAGTGCATATATTTGATTGTACATCCATACATGTTTGAATATAAAAGTTTCACATAACTATTTCTAATTTGGTGACTTTACTTTGCACAGTGATGTTAAATGTACATAAACTGTGTTTGTCCGCTGTTGACAAACAGGATTAAATTATATACAGTACTGCAGTTAAGAAGGCAATTTTTAATATCAAAGTATTGATATGGATCTTAATGTTGTCTACTAAATACAAACACATTTTCTGATCTACTTTATATTGAATATCGAAGTAAGTGAGAATATATGAAATTAGTGAGTATATGTGTATGAAACTTTTGCATTCCAAAACCATCTGATCTTGAAAAATGAATTTTTTTTATAATGCCAAAGTAATACTCGAAAAATGATATAGAACAAAAATGGTTTCTTAACAGCGGTCAAACATAATAAATAATTTGGTTTTTCATCCTAGCCATTGTTGTTCAATGATTATTTAGATATATACTGAAAATAATTGCCATTTTTATCAATTGTTACCTATTTAGATGTCGTATTGTTATTTATAGTCCGTGTTATTGCCATCTTTTTAAAATACTGCTTTTTGTCATAAGCAAAACAAATTCATAATTGGAATTTAATATTTTCAAGAAATACTTTTAAAATTTCGTTTACATTTTTAATTGGCTTTCTAATCGTATCTTAATTAAATAAACAGTCATCTGCAGTTTTGCCTTTTTTTGTCAGTTGTGCGAAGAAGAGTTCATAGACATTTCGTTATGAAAGAGTCATTAGTGAGGACACTGCCAACGATTTTACTCAAAGGTGAAACCAACTACCCAATCGAGAAGAGTGACAAGCTATTGTGCCTACATAGATACATTATCGGTTGCAAAGGAAAAATGTTAAGAATCCCTACACTTAATGAGCTATGAGGCTTTTTGTAAGTATACATGTGCTGGAATTAACCATCCTTGAGTCATGTTACGAAGTATCCAATGAATGGTCTTGACTCAACTACGTGTATGACATCTTGGTTTTTCAAAGATTCTCAGGGATTTTATTCTGAAATTTTAAAGAAAATTTGCCAATGGGGAATTATGAGCTGTAATGGGATTTGGAGCTGGAATGTGTGAATTAAGAGCTGGACTGTGAGAATTAAGAGCTGAAACCGCACGTCATTCTCCTCCTCTTTTGGGAGGCTCGCACGTCCATTCACACTTTCATTGACTTACTGATATCCTCATGAAATGTCCAAAGAGTGTACAGCATCCAAACATTTAACATATATGATTACCGATTGCGACATTTCTTCAGTACAATACCCTAAGCTTTCAATGCTACAGCTGCTGAATAAAAGCTTTTTCTAATTTGAGAACAATATGTGAATATCCTATCGTGCATCGTGCTTGCTTAAAGTAAAATAGTTCAACCAATATTCACAAATAGGTACGATTTTTAAAGATTGTGAATAAAAATATTGCTATACAATATATGTAAATGATATTCATATTACTAGACAGTT
The DNA here is from genome assembly GCA_916613615.1 of Steromphala cineraria. Lineage (NCBI taxonomy): Eukaryota > Metazoa > Mollusca > Gastropoda > Trochida > Trochidae > Steromphala > Steromphala cineraria. Next base: position 31,057,834 of record OU744736.1, on the reverse strand, counting down.
GTATATCATCTTTAAGTGATACTTTTCAGATTTGGATAAAAAAGCGACACATTCTAAATTGTTTTAAATACTTTAATATTTATTAAAATGGAAAACTGTTTTCAAACAAGAAGTACCATATCTTCATATTTATTAATAACACAGGTATTTAACATTTACGAACAAAATAAACGCTGTCTTGAGCCGTTTCTGAAAATCACTCCGTTGATATGATGTTGCACTTCTGCACCATTGTACCAGTATTAGTACGTATGAATATAATATATATTGTAAAATCAAACATATTTCAAACCCTTTCAATGCGACTGTAGCATATATATGAAACAATATCGAAATTTCTAAAAACAAACGTACTGCGGAAGTATTATTTTCAACTTGCTAGATATATAATAACTACATCCTACTGAAAACCTGATATTTACATAAGCGGTTGCTATGAAATAACAACTATACAATACAGGCGTGTGTGCAGATAATCATACATTATCCAGGAATCTTGCATATGTACATGTATGCATTACATTATTAAATATATATATACATTTATATATTTATTTGATTTTGCGATATATTACCTTATGGCATCAAAATGCATGGACATCACGACAAAATTTATATTTACAGATAAAAATGTAAATATGGTTACAAGATAAATACTCGATTGAGTATAGGGTTGATTGAGCAATACAGCCCTTAGTAATCAATATTTGTAAGTTTATCAGGCCCCAATATACGAAAAAAAAATACGCAATCATTTAACTTACAAATAATGGGTGATTTAAAAAATTGTTACAGTAATTGAAAGAATCAGTAAAACAGCAATATTGTGTTTCTTGGCTCGTCTCAAGAAATATTTCTTACGTGTAAACCATTGTTGGTGTACGGTTATACACGGTGACTAACAAACAATACTGAACTATTGGATCCTAGTTGACATATATTCTGAACCATTCAATTTTGGATCGTTGTATTTTGCTCCTGAAAAATAGTTATTTCTGTCATCCATGTCCCACGAAGCTGTCCCTACTGATGTTGGAGGCTTAGGTTTTCTGAAAAAATTAGAATTCTTTTGTTTTTACCATTTCCTTTACAAAAATTCAAAACACAATTGAAGCATTGCATATTTAGAAATGTGCCATAAGATTAGAAAACGTGAACAAATAAGAACAAATTCGCAAGTTTGTTTCCCAAAGTGATGAAACTGAAAGTTATATTTATATAATTAAACATCATTACTTCTCATAAAACATTTTCAGCTTTTAGTCTATGTGTATACACATGGTTTTAATATATCAATGGAGCAATTCTTTTGTAACGACTAAATTCCCATCGTCTTAATATGTTAACAATAAAAATACCAAAAGAATCAAACATGTGTTTCCAGGAACTCCTATTAAACTTTCTAATTATGTTCAGGACACAGATATCTTTTAGCGACACTTTATGTAAAATAAAATCACTATCTGACTACCTCGAATAGTTTTATAAATCCATCTTTTCCCATATGATAAAGGTACAGAAGTTCTTTTTTATCTTTTATTTTGACTCATTGAGCTTTTCTGAAATGAAAGCTCAAAATCTCAATTCTTTGTACGAAAAGAGGAATATATTAACGTTTTCGAATTCACATCACCTTATTTATCTCATCAATGTGTTCCATTTGAAAAAAAAACACGTTTTGAATGACATTTAGCTTAGTGAGAAAAGTGTTTTCGACAAATTCAAGAAGTTTTTATTCTTCGTTTTCGAGCTTTAACATAGACATAAAACAAACGTTACATAGAAAAATAGACGTATCCATATTTGTTTTTGTCAAAAAGGTCCAATTTCAATGGTCATGTTCTATCAACAAGCTCCATGTGTCATTAGTAAAATCACCTTGCAAGCATAAATACGTAACCTACCAAACTGATGATATATGGTTATCGTACCCTACCAAACTGATGATATATGGTTATCGTAACCTACCAAACTGATGATATATGGTTATCGTAACCTACCAAACTGATGATATATGGTTATCGTGACCTACCAAACTGATGATATATGGTTATCGTGACCTACCAAACTGATGATATATGGTTATCGTGACCTATCAAACTGATGATATATGGTTATCGTAACCTACCAAACTGATGATATATGGTTATCGAAACCTACCAAACTGATGATATTTGGTTATCAAACAAATAATGTGAAATTTTACCCACTTTTTACGACATTGGCAGATGCAGCAGCCAATGATCAAGATGAGCAAGGCGATACCAATTATGATGACAGCTCCAATGGCTGCAATCAGCCATTTGTTTCCATCATTGTACCATTCAGGGGTGGTAGCTGTAACAAAGTATGAGAGTATCAATCTCTGACACGTTGATGTACTTCTTTGTTATCAGTGTTACGGATTAAAGGGAGTCAATTGAGTTCAACAAGAAATTTTTTTATGATTTCTAAACACAGTTTGTTTTCAGACTTTAACCATTTGAAGGTTGCTTTGTTTGAAGCGGAATTATATTAAGAAGAAATAATCAGCTAATTTGAGAAAGACTCGACCGCTTAAAAACTTCACGTAGCTATCATCACTGTCACATACCGTAGCTTTCATCTGCCACCACTGTAAGTAAAACACTTTAGCTTACACCTTATATCAACACTGTCTGTAAGATACTTTAGCGTACACCTTATATCAACACTGTAAGTCAGTATGTTTGTAAGATACTTAACTTACACTTTCTGCAATCGATAAGATACCTAAGCCTAGGAATTTTTATTGTTTATTTTGTGATTTATCATTTCTTGGTTTTTGAAAAAAGATCAACATTTCTTTTCTTAAGTGTATATTCATAACAAGAATTAATTTAATTGAAAATCCATGAGACGAATATTATTCAAACTGTAATAAGACTTGACAAATAATCAAGTTTTATGACAGTGTGAAGCCATAAATCAATAGAACTTTGATATGACAGATAACTAATCATACTCCAATGTGATGATTCACTCACCACAATTTTTCATTGCACATTTCTGAACATCCGACTCTTCACCAATACCCGGACAGCTACTTCCGCCCTGGCAGGTTCTTCTCCTGGTGCTAGTTATCTCCCCTATACCACACGTGACTGAACAAGCTGATGTTGACCAAGGGCTCCATTCACTCCATATTTGCCCTGCAGGCGAAAATGGGCATGTTTTAACATTCGGCATGTTTTAACTATGACGATCTTTCTAAGATTAAGTTTATCTATTTTCAGGGCAAAATAGATATCGTAAAGGTTCACGAATCAGTCAAACCAATCACCCCTGGTCGTAAATAAATTCAAGTTTACAGCAAAATTTAAAAAATGATTCGCGTAGATTAAAGAGCCACTCCGTGAGTTGTTGGAAGTCATATATTACACACATAATGAATACTGTCATTTGATCATGAAGTAACAATTCTTGCAAGAAAGTATCATTTTAAAACTAATCGACAGTGTATAGTGACAATCGGAAGGTTTGAAGTCGCAATTGTGATCGAAAACCGGACAGAACGAGCGTCTAGCAGTCAAACGTAATTTGGGAAACTTATCGAATGCATTCAGAATGAAAGTTACGAGTTGATGATGTTTGATTGGTTTCCGAAATAGAATCGATGTGAATTGGACATGTGAATATGCCTTTCAACTGTTTTTAGTTTTCCATTAAAAACAAGTATTTATCGTATACTATATTAATTTTGCCTTTTTTTTTATTGAATGTGTGATATTTGTTTTGTTTAGATAATGAATGATGGCATTTATATTAATTTCTCGGCAAATTAAATATACGATTAAAATCGCGGAGTTGCTCTTTAAACGAACTTTGTATATTCGTTATTGATTCATTTGATTGCTTATCCTTTTCAACTGGCATCATTCGTTTTACTTTTCATGAGATACCGCTGAAACCAGAAGGACGTGATCTACAGCGTCTTTTTTATAGTATTTAAAAACTTAAACTGATCTTACCACTGACTGTAAGGTAAGCTGAAGTTGCTTCATCATTCACAGTGAAGGAGTATTGTCCACTGTCTGAGAGCTTCACGTCCTTGATGATCAGTCTGTGGATCCTCCCATCTGTCTCTATAGATATTCTGTCAGTGGACGAGAGGCGTGTGATGTTATTCTTGTACCAGGTCCCTTGGATACCAGATTCCACCGTCCTTACAGTGAACACGTGAACACTCCCTGGACTTGTCACAGTGTCAACTGGTTCTTCTGTGAACTCTGGGTTTAGAACATATTTTTATGTTTCAAAACGAATAAGTGAATGAACAAGTATTCAAAGATTCAAAATTATAAGACTTCAAGACTGCACACATTCTCTTCCCACAGAGGCAGATCAAGCCATGATCGAGCCTCTGTTCTACTTAGACCAAATTTATGGGTTCCGGACGTTTCCCCTGGCGACAAAATTGCACCTCAATTCATTTAAATTGTTTAGCAAATGACAACGCTTCTCGCATGGAAAGGGTGGTTCCTATCACATTGCCTTTGCCATGATTCAGTGGCCAAAATGATGATGTAAGAATAACGATGCTGATCCTCAACCCTTGTGATAGTTTCAAAATAAAAATGTATAAAACTAGAGATGATAGATATATCAAAAGTTCGTATAAACAAAGAAACTTTGCATCGAAAGCGTAAAAATATCTTTTGTGATATTCTGTTGTTTGAGGGTTTCGATCCCTACTAAGGTAGTTCAGGAACTCTTCTGAAGGAGTTTCCCCGATTCTGCGGATAAGTGCCGACATTTGCTTACGTGCGGTTTTGTCCTTCTCATGTTGCAAGATATTCGTAACAGTAACGAAATAGAGAACTACAATGACTCTTATTATTACCATTTATTGAAAACATAGAATATTGATTTGAAAAAGGTGCAATTGTTCCTATACAACCTTTTCAAACATTTCACGAGATATTGGCAAAATCAATCGCCAATGGATGAATACTCACTTGAACATTTTGATAAGCCGCAAGGGAATATTTGCTCATCAAAATTATCCCCTGTACAAGGTTGAGAGATGCATGTTCTCGATCTTCTCCTCGGACCGGTAGCGGAAGTTCCACAACTCTCGGAACACACGGGACTTCCCCAGGGTTCCCAGTTGCCCCACACGTTTGGTTCTGTAAGGTTCATATTTTAAGACTGAAAGGGTTTACTTTGCTTTTAGGTTGAGGTTTTTTGGGTTCAAAAACGTTTTTCTTATTACACATGTCATTATATATAAGACTAATTATATAGTTTTGTAATTGAAAAGATTCAACGTTAAGATCGTAATACAATGGAAATTTGTTGATTTGAAATGAATATTGGACTTGGAAAAGAGTCTGTAAGGAGGAAATAGCTTTGATTGTACTGACAACATCTGGCAGACCGACAAGATGGATCACAACAGCAAGACACGTAAAGGAATAACAGCTCGAAACCGTGGACGCGTTTACACGCGACACAAAGTAAAAAAAGGAAGTGGTAATATTTTGAAATGTAATCGGTTGTTATTCTATTGAGGAGCGATGCCCTTCTTGAACCAACGTATTGTTTCCAATGATGAATCTACTAGTATTTAGAATACTAACCTTCACAATTGGGGATACCGACACATGGCGCGAACTCTGTTTTGGTATGATCCCCGTCACAATTACGTCCACCGTTTGATGGTGGAGGGCTAGTACAGGATCTCCTCTGACTCCGCGTCCCTTGGACATTGTCTCCGCAGGTCGTTGGACAGGTGACGCTTCCCCAAGCTGTCCACATTGACCATTGACCATTGACTGGACATGGTCCAGAACTACAGGGAAGTGCTCTCGATTGCTCTGATGACCCGCTACACTCTTGTCCACCATTTGACGGACGTGGGTTGGTACATGATCTGATGCGTCTGCTGGAGATTCTAGTAGATGTTCCACAAGTAGCTGTACAAGGTGTTCCAAAGTCGACCCACAGGCCCCAGTTGGTCCAAACACCATTTATTGGTCCTATGGAAATATACATGGGGAATATTGAATTAATATTAATATACTACTCAAAAGAAGTTAAGGGTCAAACCTTTTTTAACTCCCTGAGTAAAGTTATTATTGATACGTTGTCCTCGGTTGCTTATTAATTATGCTTTCCTAATGACTATTCTCCTCATTCTTGAACTTACCAACACAATTGGGGATACCGACACATGGCGCGAACTCTGTTTTGGTATCATCCCCGTCACAATTGCGTCCACCGTTTGATGGTGAAGGGCTAGTACAGGATCTCCTCTGACTCCGCGTCCCTTGGACATTGTCTCCGCAGGTCGTTGGACAGGTGACACTTCCCCAAGCTGTCCACATTGACCATTGACCATTGACTGGACATGGACCAGAACTACAGGGCAGTTCTCTCGATTGCTCTGATGACCCGCTACATTCTTGTCCACCATTTGACGGACGTGGGTTGGTACATGATCTGATGCGTTTGCTTGAGATTGTAGCAGATGTCCCACACGTTGCTGTACAAGGTCTTCCAAAGTCGACCCACAGTCCCCAGTTGCTCCAACCGCCATTTACTGGTGCTACAAAGATGCACATGCAGGTCAAAATGTTGTTTTTATATTAAATGTAATGCTAATACTGGATAGCATTGCTCCCTAAACAAATGCAACATGCAAAATGCAACAAATGCAGTTTCTTAGTTAAACATTTGAAATGCTTTGGACACAAAGAGCGTTTGTTGTGGTCCAGCATTTTGCACAATTATCAAAACAAAAAAGACTCTCTCATAGAACTCAGCTGGTCAATACTTTTGGCATTGTTTAGATTCGAACATGGACTCCTAAGCTAGAACTGTATTTATGTACACAGTCAAGTTATGTATGACTGTAATTAACTATACAAATAGATCTCAAAGTTCTGGCTTTAAAGAAATGTTTCTTCTAAAGGCACTGTAGTACGTTTTGGAGATTGCTTAAATAGTTTTGTACCAAATGATTGAGTTAGTGTTTTACGTCGCTTGGGCGGTATTTGAGCCATTATCGGTTTACCATTGAAACCAGTTTATGCAAAATATGTATTCTTCTGAGGGAAGACAACTCTTAAATAACCCGGATATCCGCAGTCCAAGCAACAGGCGTCAGACGTTAACGTTTTCCAGAACCTTCGACTCTTTGATCATTTACTAATTTGTGGATTAGTGTTGCAATACCAAACTGGGGATTTTGCAAAATAAATTCTTTTATTTTTACATTTAACTATAGATACAACTGTCCTAAAATTAAGAAAACCCTTTCTTTTCCTTTACATAACTCAAAACAGCCTTTAAAACACCTACTTTGGCATGGTTGTAAGTTAACACAGGGGGCTTGCTCGGTAAAAGAATTGCTTCCATCGCAGGGCTTTCCTCCATTAGCCTGGGTGGGATTGTTTGGATATCTGTACTTTATTCGTGGCCCTTGACCTGACCCACAAGTGACTGGACATGTAACCCGGCCCCATTGTGTCCACACAGACCATCCACAATCAACTGGACATCCTGATGGTCCACAGAGAATGGACCCCGAGATTTCCCTTGAATCTCCTGAACAATCCTGTCCACCATTTGGGTTATTACATACTCTAGTACGTTCCTTGTAGTAGGAAGTAGAGGTTCCACAAGTTACCGGACAGGTTCCAACATCAGTCCATTCGGCCCAGTTCGACCACACGCCACTGGAAGCTGGAACAAGCAACATGGTTTGAACCAGTGACTGGTCATGAGATTGTTACTGAGTGAGTTGGGTTGCTGTTTGCAACATTACAAGTCCTATTTTCATGCCACTGGAAGCTAAAACGGGCAACATGGTTTGAGGGGGTGACTGTTTTACTGAGAAGCGTTTAATGTGCTGTTTTGCATTATTCGTGTCCTATTTTCATGCCATGGGAATGCAACAACGTTGGACCGCACGGCACTTGAAGCAACATTCAATTAGTGAGTGTGTGACTGAGTGAGTGGGGTTTAACATGCTTTCAGTAGCATTTCAGCTATTTAGCAAGTGGGTGTTGCTATTAACTCGGTTTGATCGGTAAATTAGGCTAAAGGGACAGAGGAAGATGAAAAGAAAGATATAAAGTGAGAGAAAGGGAGCAGAAATTACGAACGAAAGTTTCGAATAGACTCTATATTTTGACCTGATCAGCTTGATTGCAGCTGTTGGAAAGTAATGATACCGTTGTCGTATATTTTAGGGTCGTTGAAATAAACAGCCTATGCTTAAACGATTATTGGTACAGGTATCTATCATCGAAAATTCACCGTATTATCACAGTAAATTCACATCAATTTCGGAAACAATAAAACGACTAAATCATGAAATTAATAGCAAATGTGTCCTATTTGACAAATAACGTGCTTATCTCATCTCGATGAGATAAAAATGGTTTTTGTCAAGAATTTGTGTGTATCTATATGTATACTACCTGGTAGCTATTTCATATGAATCAAAAAACATTGTCAATCAAAGTTCCAGAATGTTTTGATTCTCAAAAAGAACTGATAAATAATGGAATTAATAGTGAAATAAATTTACATTATAAAAAAGATTTTAATGGAAGACAAACAAAGGTGTAAAAAGATAGACGCTGATCTTACCTGATCCACGGATACTAAGGAAGGCACTTGTAGTTTCTCCACGGATGGTGAACATATATTGTCCTACGTCAGCTTCGTTTACTGAATACACGACGAGTTGTCTGTCTCCGGAATACTTTAAAAGTAAAATCTTGCTTGGGATGTTTGATAACACATTGCCGTTCCTTGTCCATACGCCATCATCCTCAACAGAAGTGTTCACTCTAACAGTGAAGAAGGCCGCACCGCCTCGCTCGAATGCCTGGTTGGTTATACCATCTAGAATGACTGGAAAATATACATGAAATTGAGTAAATGAAATTTTTTTTATTTTGTCATACTGTTGATCTAACATTGACCAGTGTGAGAGGTCGTCCCGGTGACCTTTCGTATGCAAATAAGGAATTCGCGATTTGATCAATCAAATTCGACGTTACAAACAGTTCATAGTCGCTATTTCAAAGATTGAACGGAAGAAATATATGATGGCTTATGGCCTGTTCTCAATAACAGTGTGCATTGTGAAAAATAAATCTTGTTTTCGATACTGATAAGAAAAATATCAATAGGTTGATTTTATTTTGGTTGTATGAAATATTTTTAGTTTTATGATTGACAAAAATCACTATTTTAAACATTATTTGGATGACAATAAAATAAATTAGTATAAACGAGTTTGATAAAAAAAGGAGTTACCTGGATTTTCGCAGATATTGGCATTTATCAAGCTCTAACTTTGTGATTATTATTCGCCATGTTAGTATCTGTGCGACGTGCAATTATCATTTGTCATCGACAACTAGCAAATACGCTAAATCATTTCAAAATGAAAAAATCTAATCTATTAATACATCCAAGCAATCCGCTCCGAATGACAAAGCTCCGAACATCATCCATTTCAAAAGATGCGCTGCTGAGTTTTTTAACTTCCAGCGAGCTAGGGCAAGTTTTCTGATTGGCCGAGAGGCTGATGTCAGAGGTCACCGGGGTGACCTGCCTTACGGGCCAATGTTAGATCAACAGTATGCCCAAATATAAAAAATATAAAACCTGTTGATCTAAATTTATTTAGATTGTCGTTAATCTTAAGTATGAGGCTCAAATGTTATTTTCTACGTCTTTGGTTCAATACTCTATATTTAAATCAGTGATGTAGTGGCTGCTGTGCTGGCCTCTCACAACAAAGGCCCGGGTTCGAATCCTGGTGGCAGCTCACAAATTTGTGATCTTTGTCTTTTACAGTGTTGGGGACCTTGAAAAGACACTTCATCCACATTGCACTAGTTTAACCAGCGTAAATGGGTACCTTTCAACAGGAAGTAAGGATCTACATGGCTGCGCTTAGCGTTTTTTGGTTGCTTTGAAGGTACAATTTATTCAGGGTAATGGTGTAGGTACTAGTTCCTGAATATAGCGCCATATTAATATATTTTATCATCATCAAATGTGCCTCATTCTTCACATAATGTTGAACATGGTCAGGTTATGGTATTGTAACCTCCATTAAACGAAACATTGACCATACACCTTTATATTCACAGAGCTGTAAATATATGTCATCATGACCGTACAGTTGTTGTGTTGTGTACTATGTACGTTCTTTTGCACCTCCTTGATGGTGTTAAGTGGTGGGTTATTGAAGTCATTTGTCAACGTCCTTGCCAATAAAAATGATACAAAGTACACAAATGTAAATATTTCATAAACCTTTCAAAAACTGCCTCTGATCATTAGTTCTTGTATCGTATTGTACACTGAAAAAAGTTGTCACCATAGTTTGTGTTTGATTTATAAAATGTCTAAAGGGCATGTGCTGCATTTGATTATCGTATGATCACACATATTTACAATAGTTTAATCCATTTTGTAGTTGTCTGATTTATTTTTTATCAAAACATCTTCGTTTAGTGTAGGTTGGATTGAAAATCAAAATTTACACCAAAATAACTCATCAGAGTTTAAAATGCTGTAACGTTTAAATAAAAAGGCTGATTTTATTGATTATAATACTGAATATATTTTATATATCAATAAACAGTTGTGTTTTATCGATAAAACTTTTTGACATTTTTTAACTAAGTGTAACGATAACGGAATGCCCTGCAGAGCTATTGCTAGACAGTTTGGGTATAACCATAGTGTTAATACACGTTTGGTACAAAAACACGTCCAAAAAAATTACGTGAAAGACCGTGTGAGATGTGGACGTCCGACAGTAACCTCCGTACGTGAAGACAGAGCACTGATTCGGAACCTCAGACATCCCATTCACTAGTATTGAGGCATAACTGGATAACCCACAAGAGGGTTTCCCTATTAACCGTTAGGAATCCCATTCACGCTGTGGGTTATTGGGCACGTAGACCTCTCAAACGTGTAAAATTAACACCATGGCACATTGATGAACGTTTAAGGTGGTTTAAATGGATGACAATGCTAGACTCAACAGAACCAGAGTGGCAACAAAGATTCCACAACGGGAAGCCATAACAATGCTACCGTGGCCTGCTTGCAGTCCCGACTTGAACCCCAAAGAACATCTATGGGATGTTATTGGTCGCCGTATACATAGAAGAGACTCTCCTGTTCAAACTCTGCCAGAGTTGGATGCAGCATTGCATCAAGAGTGACAGCAGATTCCTCAACAAGTAATACACAGACTGATACGTACCATGTCGAATAGGGTCAATCAAATCCTCAATGTACAAGTGTCATACACTCGCTATTGACTAATAACACCGATTCTTTTGGCTGCAATGTTACCTTTTAAAACCCTTTAACTTTAAATATCATTATGTTTTATAGACCGATATAACAGCTATGGTATTAGTTGTTTTCATTGCACAATTGCTAAATAACACACTGTTTGGAATTTACTCTACAGAGACAGTAAAATGTAAAGCCAACCACTAATTGTTGTCAATTTTGTCAAGTTGTGACACCTCTATTACCACTCGATACAAATCTATACATCGCTATAAACCGGAATACATGTGAGTACTCTATCAAGTGTATCCTTCATAATGTCGGACTGAGCTATATTTACGATAATCCATCTTGGTATTTCGCTGCATGGTTAACGGCTAATGTTGTTGAGAAAATTCTTCACGATCAATTTATTCAAAATTGGAGAGAAAATGTCATTGCAAGCCCTAAAGGTATATTTTATCAATTTTTCAAAAAATATCCTCAATTTGAAAGATATCTCCTTCTCCCTAAAGCTATATCACAGCAACTTTTGAAATTTCGAACATCAAATCATAATCTACCAGTCGAAACTGGCCGATGGATCGGAGTACCCAGAGAAGAACGAATCTGCCCTCTTTGCAACTCCCCAACAGTTGCTGACGAATTTCACTATCTTTTTAGATGGGAATGCTTTATTGCTGAAAGAACTTTATTAATACCAAGCCATTACGTCACCTGGCCAAATATCATAAAGATTAAAAATCTTCTGAATTCAAACAAAATCAACATTTTACGAATATTAGCTAAATACGTTAAGTTAGTGACTACAAGACTCCAAATAAAGAAATAAATTGTATATAATATCTATAACTAATCATATTGAGATATTCCCTGTATCATGAATCATTAATAACACATTTCTTTGTAAATCCTTGCCATTTTGGTATTTGTTATATATATTGCATTGTAATTGTATTTGTCTCATGTACCACCGTTGGTGGATTTTTGAGAATAAATGATGATGATGAGTAACGGGTATTCAACTTTAGTTGAAATTCTGGTGGCGCTTAGCTTTTTGTTCTGAATATATTTGTATTTAAATATCATTCATAACAAAGTGAGGTGTTAAATTTAGTTTGTTCCTCAACGTATTAACCTTTATAGCCCATATCAGAAGCTAGTAGTTATAAGAGAAGGAGACATTATTCAAACAGCTTCATTTAAAATTGGTAATGATGAATATTTATTAGAAATGAAAGAAATTTTTTTATTTATTATTTTCTTTTTTTTTTATTCCTGTCATCAGTTTATATACAAAAAAAAGAAATGAAAGATTTGCAAAGAACCTTAACACGCCATCACGCTCATTATATAACTGAATCGATGGTCCATGTGTTAAGCAAATACCAATGATAAGGTTCATATTTACTCTTGTATTTTATTTACATCTTTAGAAATAGTGTATTAATTATTGAACCTAATTCGGAAAATAGATACTGATCACTGCTAATAGATGAGTGATCACTGCTAAAAGATACTGATCAGTGCTAATAGTTGAATGATCACTGCTAATAGATACTGGTCACTGCTAAGAGATACTGATCACTGCTAATAGATGAGTGATCACTGCTAATAGATACTGATCACTGCTAATAGATGAGTGATCACTGCTAATAGATCACTGATTACTTTTGGGTGATCATTGATTACGTTTGACTGATCATTGATTACGTTTGAGTGATCATTGATTATGTTTGATTGATCATTGATTGCGTTTGATTGATCACTGATTATTAACGCGTGATCTATGCACTGAGTAACTATTAAAGTTGGCAATTGATTACTACTGTGGATCACTGAATAACAATGACGGTTGACTAATGATTATTGATGTTCAGTCACTTTGACTCTGATTATAATGATTACCAATTACTGAATACTATTACTTATGATTGACCACCGATGACTTTTCATGAGTTTAATGTTGATTACACACCAATCAGTTCTGTTTACAAACTTATTATTTATAATAATCATTTTGATAATGATATTTATATAACTAAACAAATCGCACAATAACTCAATCCATTGCAGATTGATAAGACTAAAACATAGTTTTATCATTTCCTCAGCAGTCAACTAACTTCTATGCAAAATTTTGAAACATTATCCTTTCATATGTGCGAGAAACATTTAAAAAAAAAATCATCGATCTGGGATCTCCTTAACAAGGCGAGATAGCAGGGAGAAATTGGACACTTTCGCTTGTTTTAAAACGTTCTAGTGCAGTGACGCGTCAACGAATTTATGTCAAATAAAGTGCATTGTATCAACAAGATTGTATTCTTACCTAAATTCAATACTTTATCAATTTTATAGTGAAATGACAAAAGTTCTGTGCATAAAACAACTTGAAATTTCGATTTATGCACCCCATGTGCGTTTGAAGAGACACCAAATCAAAAGTATCTTTTCCTGAAGAATGAAAATGTGCATACTTCTTTACAAGACATATGCCTGTTGGGCACACTTAAATTCGACTCTGTCAGGTAATAGAGTTTTGTTTCGGAGGACGTTGAAAACTTGGTAACGTTTCTTTTGGACATAAGTTTATATAATTTTTGTTACCAACCACTTATTTACTATAAATGATTGACCATTGAAGTGTCTTCTTCTTACTGATTGAGACGAACAAATGTTTTAGGGATGCTCTTTCCTGTTACATTGATTAAAAGATAGAAGTTCAAAATAAAGTTACTAAGTTATATACACATAATACACACATGATTACATTTATAGAACAAAACAATGTATATGATACGATCAAAAGTGATAGCAATTGATAAATTTTTTCGATTGACTAAGTTTCTTGAGTATAGTCTAAGACATTGAATTAGTATACTTTAAAAGTTATTTACCCCCCCCTGACTGCATTCCGTGTTTCTATCAGAATAATACTTGAGATAGACTTTGTTACCGAAAATGCTTATTTGCTACACCCCCTTATAGTATATGTAGTACACATTTAATTTTAACAGCACAATCTCATTGTCAGATTCAGTAATCAAAACTCACATCACACATCAAACTGCCTGTGCATGTACGGTAAACTGGGGTAAAACGAAACTACACACTTCAGTTCGTTTTATGTGAGATTTTCAATTTTAAATAATTCAAGTCAGTGACGTCGTACAAAACGATCAAAGACAGAATATTTATCATCACTTAAGAATAAATATAAGTGTTTTTTTAAGTTTTTAAAAATTCTCATATTTACTAAATTATTAAAAAATATGCGACTTAATTTAACTGGTTATGGGCATAAAAATATATTTTATGTCAAAATCAATAAATGAGTCTCATTCTTCACACCTTAGCACAATTCGAAACAGGTTGGATATCATGTAAGTGTATTTCTTTAACCCGCTCCTATTTTGAACAAACATATTTTGATACAAAAAACGGACACCAATTTAATTGTTCGAACTATTGCAGATATATGTCATTATGGATACGAGTTAATCAAATGCATCACATGTTTTTTAGATATTGAATAATATTAAATTGAAACAGTTTATTTTATTTACTTTTTTCTATGACACACTTGTTTCACATAATTGTATGACACTGCATTTTAATAAGGTAAACGCTTACCAAACTTGCATTCTCTCCCCACAGAGGAAGATCAAGTCAAGAAATCTTGATACAGCCTCTGTTCTATTACGCCGAAATCCGTGGGTTCCGGCAGTTTTTCCTGACGGAAAAAATGCACCACAATCCATTGGATTTTCAACGCTTCTCGCATGGAAACGATGGTTCATATCACAATGTCTTTGCTACGCTTCAGTAGCCAAAATGAGGATTTTAGAATAGCGTCGATGATTGCACAACTAATGCCCTTTTTACATGCGCACTTTACTCACGAGAGTATAATTACTCCTAGGAGTAATTTTGCTCCATGGAGTAAAAGAATATTTACTTGAGGTTCCATTGGAATTTAAAGACCCCTAAGTATATCATGATTTGTTTACAACGAAAAAATGTTTTTTCTTTGAAAACTCAATGCGTGAAATGCATATCCTTAGACAGAGAAGAAATTACCAACATTGTACGGTCAATCAACTACTAGTGTAAAAGGGGGTTAAAGCAGGTTTTCAGTTTGAAGGAATGTCACTCAACACAAAACACCAAATTTCCTTCATTAGGAAACATGCTCTCGACAAGTTAAAAAGAATAGTCTTGAATATAAGTTATTATTGATGAAAAAACAATAGTATTGTTTAGAAACTATATAAATGCAAGTCAATCATCTCAACCTAATCATTCAACTAAGCTAATACTATAGAACATGACACGGTTACTTACAGCAGTAAAAGTGAATATACTTTTTAATTTACCTCTTGGGGTGGAGTATTTAACTCCTAGGCGTTACATGGCACGTGTACTCCCTGTAAGTATATTTACCCCAAGGAGTAAAGGTGTGTATGTAAAAAGGGCTTATCTTTGATTGCCTCCAATCAGGCATCTCACATTTTATCCCACGAAGTCCGCGTAATAGAACAAAGGCTGTATCAGGTTTCATAACTTGATCTGCCTCTGTGGTGAGAGAATGATCAAACCGGTTGAAAAATCTATTTATCTACCTTATGAACGGATTTATGTTCAAATTCATATTAATAAAGAGAGAGTCTAAGTATACTGACCTTGCTGTGTACTTAATCCAATATTAACAGCCAAAAAAGATACCAAAAGAAAAAGATCCTGGAATCGTTTCTCCCTCATCTGGAAACAAAAAATTCCTTGATACGATAAACTAGCAATATTCATAGTGGATAGAGAGAGGGGGGGAGGGAGTGACATAGAGAGAGAGAGGGAGAGAGAGAGAGAGAGAGAGAGAGAGAGAGAGAGAGAGAGAGAAAGAGCGAGAGAGAGAGAGAGAGAGAGAGAGAGAGAGAGAGAGAGAGAGAGAGAGAGAGAGAGAGAGAGAGAGAGAGAGAGAGAGAGAGAGAGAGAGAGAGAGAGAGAGAGAGAGAGAGAGAGAGACAGAGAGAGAGAGAGAATGAGAGAGAATGAGAGAGAGAGGGGAGAGCGAAAGAGATTATTCATTTCTGTCCTACCCAATACAATACATGATAAAATACCTAAAAAAATATCAGGTTCATGAGAGACATTTTTCACATTTTATATCCAAATGAAAGTACTAAAACGAATATATAAAGTGAGATACGTCAGAATCTCGCCCTGTTAGTCACGGCTTTATCTTGATATCTGACTAAAAGTTTGTTCTAGATGGTTATACCATTTGGTATTTAGTGAAAATAAGGCTTAGGAATTCTATAACATCAAAAATATAAACATTCTAGCAGGTAAACCATTAACGAAAACAGACCTATATTGATTAAACCAGAAATATATATTTCATTTGTATACATGTCACTACGTACTAATATTCTTAACATGTAAGGGTTATAAAATATTGTATTATCAATATTTCAGTAAGTGGCTAATGTGAAATATGATTATAGATAATTTTCTCAGTTCAATAAAACGATTTCACAACAAGAAAACAATCAAGATAAATAAATAAAGAATTCAATTTAATAAACATTCCAGCTGAACTAGTATTGATTTCAACAAAAAGATAATTAAACCACATCATATGAAGATAATCAACATTTACTTACCCTTATCTTAGGTAATACTCTTCTACAGACTACAAATCCATCATGGCGGCCTCAACACCCCACCCAATCATGTAATGACTGAAGCGATATAACCCGAATTGGATTCATCACCAACAGACCGACCAACCCTCTATGGAACGCCCTGTAACAGCACTAGTGTCACGGACATTCAATTCTATTGCCATTCAACTGAAAGCAGATTTTCCCATAGAATTGATTCCTTTTATGCTACCCGCCATACCCTGGTTAGATATTGGTGGCGTATTGTTATGCGTACAGCAGATCGCTATTTTATTCTTGCCATAAAGAGGGAAGGTAATGTATAGGGAATTTATTCTCGCCCAATACTATGCAACATTGTATGTGTGAAGCTATGTTTATGACTGCCACAATTGCCTATCGTTTAATGTGCATATTTCTGACTTATTTTTATTGAATGCTTGACACCGTGCTTGCGAATGTATAAATTCAGATATTCCACGTCCTAGGTTGTAACCATGCTAATGGTCTGATACATATTGTCTTAGCTGGTTCTAAAACTACTTAACCGTTGATAAACAGTTGTGAGTGAGTGAGTTATTGTTTAGAGCCGCTTGGGCATTATTTTAGCCATTAGCGGCGGCACCAGATTAGTTATGAAGGTTTCTGATTAAATGAAAGTCGACTCGTTTGAAATGATATAACAAGACCAATCAAAAATGACAGAGCGAAGGAAATTGTACAATCTTAACTTCATATTTCATGAACCCTCTTTATTTGAACCTGTGAACGCGAGAGCTGTCAAACGTAAACCCTGGTGAGCCACCCGCCATGGTCCGCACGGGCCTCATGACGCATCTTCAACAACTTCATTGTCATGAATGTATAGAAGTTTGATTAAGGTAAAACTTGAACAATACATATGTTTTTTTTGTTTTATGTTGTCTATAAGAATAGCATTCATGAAGAAGAGGGTGAATGAGTTGGGTTTAACCCCGCTTGGGCAATATTTCAGCCATTAACGGATTAACTCAGGAAGTAAAAGATTGAAACATTCATATCAGTGACAAGAAGACCAAGTATAGCCTTTCATAAACGAGACCGAAATTCGCTTCCTAATTCAAAACAGCTCTACAGAAATTTAATTCTTAGCTTTTCTTTGTCGCTTTGAAAGCCTAAGTTGTAACACATTGTGCGAGAGCAGTGAAACAGTCACTTATTGCTTTTGATATGATTTACGATGCGTAGTTATAACAACTTACTTTGAAAAGCATGGTTCAGCATAATGTATATATTCAGGTCGCAGTTATAGAATGTTACATGCTTTAACATTGGTCTATACTGCTATGAGGATAAAGGGGAATGTATGAATGTATTATATGATTGGTGAAAAGAGTATTCTCTAGGCGAATATATCGATGTTAAGCTTTTGGTATTTAGTTTTGTATAGGCTCTATGTTCTTGTTCTCAAACAACGTTGAAATAGGCGTAATCATTTGAACGCTTACAATTATCTTGAATGAGATCAAAGCCTACATTGAGATAATACAACGTACTACGAGGGGCGTTCAATAAGTGTTGCAACCTTAATATAAAACCAACTCGCGTAGTCAATTTTTTACTTTTATTTTTCAATATAGTTACCCTTCACCTCAATACACTTATTCCATTTCTCTTTAAGACTTTTGATGCCGCTTTTGTAGAAGTCTTCCGTTTGCCCCCCTAACCACGCCTCTGTGGCAGCTTTGACGTCTTCGTCATCCCGGAAGTGCCTTCCACGTAGGGCGGATTTCAGGTTTCTGAACAGGAAGTAGTCACTGGGGGCTAGGTCTTGGCTGCAGGGTGGGTGGTTAAGCTGTTCGAATCCACAATCACGTATTGTTATGTCTAGAAATTGTTTTGACATGTGTCAATGTTATGTTTTGACTATAGTAACACCTGCTATAAGCTGACACTGTTTATGTAAACACCAATGCCCCGCTTGCAACACTTATTGAACGCCCCTCGTATCTTATTATTACAAGTTGTAGTACAAGTTGTTGTAGTGTTGTGTACATGTACAAATTATTAAGAACTGATATACCATAAAGTTCATATTATATTTTCAATCCATATGATGTTGATGTTTTTTGTTAACCCTCACCTGTTTTTGTACATATTTGGTATGAATAAAGGTAGTTGTTGTGAAAAGACTGAATATAAAAACTATTTTCCCTGGATTTCGAAACTAAATGTGATTACAATTAGATAAAATTTGGGATCCTACCTTTCTAGTGCGCTAACTGTTCTTCAGAACAGAGTTAAGATAATGATATTTTAACTTGAGCTACCGATGTGGGGATGAATGAATAATAAATCAGAAATGATGAATCATATCAGGGTCGTTAATAGTTGGGGAGACTATTGCGATAGCGATAGTTTATTGCAGGGTACTATTGCGATAGCTATTGTGGTAGTTTATAAATAAAGGAAAAGCAGATTTTGATTCTTGGTTTGTGATGATTTCAAACTCAGTCGCACTCTATTAATTTTAAACTGGCAACAAGAAGGTTGTATCTTCCGGTTTCTACTTTTAGCTCTCAGCGATCTGTTCAATTTGTACCGAAATCTTCAAAATGAAAAATGCGCGTTTTTGTTTGAATTTACTTTTAGAATTAAACTTAACAACTGAGTTGACACAAATTTCGATACTATCGATAGTTAGATGTGCTATCGATTCTATTGATCGTTTCAAAAATGGCTATCGATACAGTACTATCGGCACTGCAAACATCGCGATAAGTCGATAGTTTGATTTATCGTTACACACCCAGTCGTTAATGGCAACATGAACTAAATGGAAAACATTGACGAAGAAACTTAGGGAAAAAAATTAAAATACCTTAAAGTCATATCATAGTCTTAAAACAATCTTGGTTCCAATACAGCGTTATTCATAGAATTCTGCAAACAAATGATTCACTTAGAAATATGAAATGCTTAGATTCAAACACATATTCTCTTTGCAAATCCAAGGTAGAATCAATATTGCACATATTGTATGAATGTAAACTCGTCTGAAATGTATAAAACGAAATAGAAACATTGATAAATGAAAACACTGGTACAACAAAAACTTTCACTGGGAGAAATACCATCTAAGGATAATATAAAAAGAGCAGCTTCGTTTAAACAAGATGACGTTAATTTTTACATATAATGTATACAAAATGAAACAAATGGATATATTGCCGAATACAAAACACATAAAGAAGATATCAAGACTAGTAACCTTGTTGACCGCTATAATTCATATTCACAATGTCAGTAAGGATACGTTATAAAGTTCTATACCATATGTCATTATCCATTTTAATTTTTTTTTGTCACATATCCATAACAATCTGTTTGAGTTAATGACTGGTTTTTAACATTTGCCATGGGCTCTGTAGATCACCGGATCGACTTTTGATGGAAATAGGTTTTTAAGGTTTTGACCCCTGTGACCCTATTTGCGGTCAGGGAGTCAGCAAATCTACAATTTAGAATCCCCATTGGCCAAGGTGTCTACACACAACTTTTCAGCTCTCTGGACCTTTTGGAACTGGAGGAGAAGATGAAAATAGGTTTTAAATGTTTCGACCCCTGTGACCTCATTTGGGGTCAAGGGGTCACCAAACCTTTAAAATGGAATCCTCATTGGCCAGTGAGTTTACACACAACTTTTCAACTCTCTAAACCTTTTTGAACTGGAGAAGAAAATGAAAATAGGTTTTTAAGGTGTTGACCCCTGTGACCCCATTTGTGGTCAAGGGGTTACAAAACCTAAAATGTAGAATCCTCTTTGGCCAAGGAGTCTACACACAACGTTTCGGTTCTCTAGACCTTTTTGAACTGGAGGAGAGGATAATAATGGATTATTAAGGTTTTGATACCTGTGACCCAATTTGGCGGTCATGGGGTCACACAATCTACAATTTAGAATCCCCATTGGCCAAGGAGTATACACACTACTTTTCAGCTCTCTAGACCTTTTAGAACTGAAGGAGAAAATGAAAATAAGTTTTAAAGGTTTCGACCCCTGTGACCCCATTTAGATGTCAATTAAGGGGTCACAAAACCTTAAAAATAGAATCCTCATTGGCCATAAATATGAAGAAGTTTAGAATGCAACTTGCAGCATGTCTCTAATTCCCATTAGATAAAATAGTGTATGGCATTCGATTTGTGGCTCATAGAAAATAATTAATGCAATGAATTACAAATTTCCTTTTTCAATGTATAGGTGATATGTTTTTGTGTAATAGGTTCTCTTGAGTTTAATGTTGCGTTTTGTGTTTAAATGAAATATTGGAATTCGCACATACATGTATTCTTACCTTAAAGAAAAATGCCGTTTTTTTCAACTTTTTGCAATGGCAAATCTCCAACTCACGCTAACGATGCAAACGTGGATCACAACGTTTCATAACGTTTGCTTTCATTGGTTGATAATGACAAACCACGCCATTTGTAGACCGTTAAGGAGAAATAACGCTTAGTCACTTTGCCCCGACGGCGCGCTTTGCCCTGGTCTCCCCTATATCAAACATAGTCAATGAATACTGTATATGAAATATATGACAACAGATCATTATGAAAACAATTTACCATGTATTCATACTTGAAAAACTTATTGCATAATTCATAAGTGTAAATAATTTACCAAAAACAAATTTGAAAAACTTTTATTGAGACCTCTTAATCCATATCATATTCACTGGCCATAATTGATATCTTGACTTGTCTAACCCAGCGCGATCACCATTGTCACTAAACGAATGAGGAACATAGTTCATATCAGAAAGAAGTTTCACAAGTTCTCTCCCATTAACCTTTTTGACGTGTTTCCACTCCATAAAAATGGAAGGCACGTTGATTGTCTTCAGAAAGTTCTTACCACCATTGATAACATGGTACTCAAAACCTTCAACGTCAACCTTCATAATCGCAGTCTTGAACCTCGCTAGAGATATTAAATCGTCTAGAAGTACAGTTTTCAATTTTGAGGAATCACCACACTTTGACGTCCTTTCCCTTGCACCTACTTTGGTCATTTCAAATGTCTCAGATTCCCCTTTCTCTAAAGACACCGACGTATGTTGGTCAGACATCGGATTCACTACCATTGTTACAAGTTCTGTGAAACCATTCTTCTCTACAGATTTACAAAGTCTTTGAACATTATCTACAACAGCATCAACTGCCAGGACAGTCCTTTTAAGCTTGGCAGCATGGAGTGTAAAGGGTCCTATGTTTGATCCTATATCAATAAAGCCTGAGTCAGGGTGCTTACCTAGCTCCCGTTTTATTTCATTCATTATATGAGGTTCATGGGACCCATGTTTAAAAATTGCGCCTGAAACTCCACTGTATTGTGTATGGTGTATATACACTGGGATAGGGCCGAGGGAAGTCTTCATCATGGCACAGTCCATTTGAGGAAGCATCGCACAGAATCCATATACACGCTGTAGACTGAGACCGTTATGCGTGAACACTCTTGGTTTGTCTAAATCTATATGTGGCGCCGAGTCGTCTTTGGTTGACCATGTTCTTGTGAAAATTTGTCGATCTTTATAAAAACTGTAAAAAGTCAAATTTTCAAGGAAAACGGCAGCGAATCCTCCAAATACGACCAGGCCAAAGTTGAAGATGATATTTTGCCTTGGCATGGTGTACTAACCTGTTGACAAAGAGAAAATTCTTAGTAAGACATACTCATCACAACTTCCCATCGAAACCAACTTGAAATTGCTGTTATAATGATGAATAACATGAACATCGAAGAATATAATTAATTGTTTGAAGGTGATTATGTACTGATTGAACTTTAACTTGTTTTTTTTCAGTAACAGTTAGTGGTTCCCGATGTAATAACATCGATTTCAAATTTGACATATGTGATTCTATCAACATACTCTGTGTCTCTTTAAAAGTACGCCGCTGTAGACACTTGATTAAATGTTTTATAAGCGTGTAAGTGTTACGCCTTTTTTGAAGGCAAGTTGATCTACTTTGTGTTAAATGCACGTTTAAAATCCGGCATTCACATAGGTAGCTTGTAGTTTGATAGTTAATCCGATTTTACACAAAATACATGTAAACATGAGTTAAGGACGTGGACCCTTATTTGGAGTCATGGCGTCACAGTTTCAGCTTACTTGGCCGTTTGTTTCTTGATTTGAAGTCGAAACAGCGAAAAGATTACGGTCTGACGGACAAACGGACTCCAGACGTCATAAGCAAAAAAAGTAATCTCGTAAGAAGACCCCCCCTCTCTTAAAAAGGATGACCCTTTCCCTTCCAAAAGGTGACACCCCCTTTAACCCCCCCCCCCCCCCCCCCTTCTTCTACTAGCTGACACCCACTTTAACATTCCCCCCGACATCCACTTTATTCTTTCTGCACCCTCAACTGTCATTTATGAATGCTCAGGTGATATTATACATCTTTGGTTTATATTCGTCGTTGTCTACAGCAAATTATAACTTCTAGATTTGACAATTCATATAACACATATATCTATATAACATAGATATTTCTTTTTTTGGTTAACTATTTATACTGAAAACTGTAAACAAAAATGTACTGAATTAAAATAGTTGAATGCAATTTTTCTTCACTTTATCTATCAACTTATTTCCGCAAATATATGGGATGCATTCACAAATAATTAAATGTCACAGCAATAACGAAAACAGCATCAGTATATTATATCAGTTAGGGATGTCACGTTAGTCATCACAACAGGGAGGCCAGGTCAGACCTTTAACACTGATTCACCCTTGTTCAGTGTTTATATCCTGTCATGCATTACCGGCATTCTTTTCGTATCAATATAACTGTGGCAAAAGACACTAGGTCACTTTGACCCAGATGCATTTCCACAATGCTAGAACGTATAATGTTACACTGCCACGCATCATAGTCTGGGTCTTGACACTTTAGTCCGTGAATTATCATTGTCTAACTCCCTATGCTCAAATGGAATGCAACTATTTGACTTCAGATGGTATACATAAGGGACCGGTCATTTATTATAGGGGATGGGGAGGTGGGCCGGTGATTTTAGGGGGTGGGTCACAAAAAAATAAGACAGCCTTTAGGGGTGGGTCACAAAAAAATAAGACAGCCTTTAGGCTTTAGGGGTGGGTCATAAAAAAATAAGACAGTATTTTAGTGCTGTTTTGAGTGATCAACATGCTAACATAAGAAACATTCTGATCAGAATGAGGTAAGATATATTATGCTTTAATAAACACAAACAACAAACTTTAATGCTATGTTAAGAATATAAATAGTGTAGGGGTGGGTCATAAAAAAATATGACAGGCATCAGTGTGGGGTCATAAAAAATCATGACAGCTTTAAGGGGTGGGTCACTTTTTTTGGGACATACTGTGGGGAAATTTCACCGGCCCACCCCCCCCCCCCTATAATAAATGACCGGTCCCTAAATAGAGAGGTTATATTTGTTATTTTCATGATAATTTATTGTTGAAGTCATAACTAGGCTTTAGTGAAGGGTAAGTCTTCTTTGGTTCAATGCAACACTTGGTAAACATTTACGAAACAGTTCTTCACAATTCCATGTGGTCTTTCAAGTCAGCCTATTTTACTAGCACATGGTATAAGAACATAAAAGGGAAGTAACTCCTGTTACAAACTGAGAAATTGAAAAATAGAAGCATTCATAAAATCATTACTTTAAGGTTAGATCTCAACATTTATCATTTAAAATTAATAATTATACATACTTTTATTTTATTTTAGTCTCAAATATAAATGTCCACCATTCGCCGGAACTCGTTGC
Source organism: Steromphala cineraria (assembly GCA_916613615.1). Taxonomy (NCBI): domain Eukaryota; kingdom Metazoa; phylum Mollusca; class Gastropoda; order Trochida; family Trochidae; genus Steromphala; species Steromphala cineraria. The sequence goes on along the minus strand of OU744736.1, from coordinate 31,033,051 downwards.
GAACGTGGATAATAGATCTCTTCGTTGTATATGCAGACCGTCAGATATCTCACAGCTTACTACATGCTCTGACTCAGCTATGTGGAATCGAAGAGCAAGTCTCACTGCTTGAAATAAAGTCAGCGGAGGCAGTGTTTGTTTCAATACAAGTAATAGACTCAACATGCTAGGATATCAGACCATGGATGCTGAATCGATTATCTTCTAGCAGTGCTTCGACTGTCGGCGGCATTATCGGTTCAACAAGCACGTTACATACACAACATACTCGGAACCAGACCAAGAATGCTGACTGGGCTAAATTCTTCCCTTCCTCGACTTCAGTCAGCGTTGTCGGTTTATTTTTAACATGCAGGTTATAGCATTAACATTTCAGAATATCTGACTATGGTTCTATGAATCTGTCAAAATCTTTCACTTCCTCGGCTCTCGTCAACGTTATTAGTTCATTGTTAACATGCACGTTATTGACATAACATAAAATTAATTCTGACTATGGATACTGAATCAGTTAAATTCTTTCACTGCCTCGGCTGTTGTCAGATTTTCAACACGCACGTTATACCGGTATACACAGCATACTCGGAACTAGACTGTTGCTGAATCGCGAACAACAACAACAACCATCTCTCTGGGCCTCGACTTCAGTAACAGCATACCCAGACCTTACGTAAGAGACACAACAAATCGGAAATCGATCCTTAGTATAAAAAAAAATACCTTATAGTTCTATCATTCCATCAGTCGATATGCGAAGTAGACGGCTTCCATTGTGACCTTTCACCCCGGTTACGTGTTCCAACGAGATTCCCGTTACGATTTCGCTTAGTCTTCATTCAGTCTCATATCCATTGATGGAGACATGTAGATCAGAGTCTAGGATGATTATCATCGATACAAGAGTTCCAAGTCCATTCCTACCATATTAAAGGACGCATCCCCGACAGACTAGGAGCGGGGGCGAGACGTCCGTATCTTGTTGAGGATTTCCCTCTATGACTGGATTTGTCGAGGGTATCATTTCACGTTTCGTATCTGCAGGGACAACTTGTGGGATCTTTTCAAGGGGCAGTAGCACGTTTTTTGATAATGTTATATTTTAAATTTTTCACTGATAATTGTAAGTTTATGCTAAATGTATTATTTTGACAGTGCCAAGAGGACAAAGTATGAAAATTCACATAAAATCCATTGGCGGCCATTTTGTGTGAACACCTTTGATTCATTTTGTGTAAGAAAAAAAATCGCATGGCTAAACTTTATGTTATATATTTTAATTATCATTGCTCCATTTAGTTTGAATACATTGTCTTTTAATTGGGACCATTTATATTCATTTCCCTGACGTCACCTTATATTCCCCCTAAAACGTGCTACTGCCCCTTTAACAGTTTTTATAGGATAAGGTTCTTGACAAAAGGCCATAAAATGCATTTTCATGCGTATTGTTTAAAGCATATGGGTCACAAAGGGACGAAAACCATTTGTTCACATATTGTCCTATATATCATTTTTTTACTTCTGAAAAATGATTTTCATTCCCCTTATGCTCAGTCGACAGTGGGACCACAATTACAGAATTTCGAATTTTTACATAAAATAACACATTTTTCACAAATGGAGCACTACATTAATGACGTTACATTTCAGAAGGAAAGATATCTACATTCTCTAATATTTCCCATCCAATAACAATAGAAGATATTCACATAGATTTGATGGAAATTGTTCAACATTCTAATCTATTTCACATCCAATAAATGTAAGGTAAAGTTCAACATTCTGTAATACTTGTGATGTATTGACCTTCTATAATATTTCCCATCAAGTAATGTTGATGGAAAAGGTTCACCGACATGCAATATTACTGATTAAATATTGACGTGTCAAATTCAAATAGTTTTGGTGGTAAAGTTCAACGTTCTTAAATATTTATGATAAATTCAAGGCAAATTCAAATAGTTTTAATGGAAAAGGTTCATGTCATTCTATGATGTTTTCCATCAAGTAATTTTGATGGGAAAGGTGCAACATTCTAAAATATTTTTTATTAAATACTGACGAGGCAAATTCAAATAGTTTTGATGAAAAATTAAGGTTCATGTCATTCTGTGATATTTTCCATTAAGTAATTTTGATGGAAAAGGTTCAACAACATCATTAGAACTTTTCAGAGAAATTGATCATCAAATAAAGTCTTTTGGTAAATGTCGGCCCACTCGTTTCGGCCTCTATAAGGAGCTGCCGAAGAGGGCCCACATCAACATTATACAATATTGATGATTGAATTTTGACGAGGCAAATTCAATTAGTTATGATGGAAAAGGTTCAACATTCTATGATATTTCCCAACAAGATCGATAATCTAAAATGTGGGCCCACTTCGGCAGTTCCCTAAAAGAGACTAAACGAGTGGGCCCACATTTACCGAAAGACATTATTTGGTGATCAATATATCTAAAATCGTTGATATAATGTAGAATCAATATCACGACCCTTGACCTAGGTCCTGACCTTTGATGTGACCAATGACAGGACATCACTCATTAATATGCATGAGCTGTGTCCTTTTCGCGGAGAATTTTAATGTCGTTTTTGATGGGGAAAAATCAAGAATAATATTCATTTGTAATGTTTATTTTGTATGAGAACATAATAGTACTGTTTCTAGAATGTTTCCCCTCTAGACAAATTACTTTTTCTACAGTTACACGCTTGTCAATATGCGAAATCGTCGGTACCGTGATGATAACAAATGTGCTCTATATGAAGCAGTTCAAGTGGGCCCACAATTACGATTACCCAGAAGATGAGGGAACTTTGCTGATAAAGTCACTATTAAGACTAAATAAGAAAACATGATAAACGTACTTTTTTTTTTTTTTTTTTTTTTATTTGTTCCCAATGTATACATAGTTACATATAGAATAACATACATAGGCAATGTTAAACAGATTAAACAATAAAGAGTACAACAGGCAATTTGAATATGGAATAGATTGGTGTTCACACAAGAACCGGAGTGAGGAGACGCCATTTATTTTCAAAATATTGATTTTTATTGTTTCTGGTTGCAATAAAATTTTCTACAAAAAATATTTGTTTCAAATTTTTAAAATATATATTGAAATTTAGTGATGTATTTTTGATATTGCTAAGATATATATATCTTTTAGCAGAAATAATGATGTGATTAATTAGTCTGTTTTGGTGTTGAGTACCAAACCAGACTAAGAGTTTAGAAAATATCACTGGAGTTGGAAATGAGTTATTAAGCCAATCTTGTAAATTATTCCAAAAGATTTGTGTTTCCTCACATTCCCAGTATACATGACAGACACTTTCATCAACATTCTTACAAAAGCAACATAAGTTATTGTCAACTTTTTTCATTCTGAGTAATTCTCTTTTAGTGTAGATGATACCATGAAGAAATCTATATTGAAAATCCAGTAATTTAGTGTATTTTAATGCCTTCATATATATTGTAAGTATGTTTTTCCAATCAAATATCATTTCAGGAAATAAAAGTTGCCATTTGTTACAAATGTTAGGGTATTCAACTGTTGAGATAAGTTTGTCATAAAAAAGTCTTGAACCTTTTGATGTTTTCATTAAATTCAACTGGCATTCAGTAACATTTATGCTTCTGGCATTTATTTCTGTACAAGAGTGGGTAAGGGTATATTTCCATAAGTCAGGCAAAATATATAGTAAGTAATTATAATCTAGAAATGTACCTTTGATGCTGTATATATCTGTTATAGATTCCATTGAAAGTAGACCTTTTTCATCACATATGTCATTAATAGTCATAATTCCTTTATTTGCTCAATCTTTTATGAAATGTGATGTGTTTTTAAAATTGTGATTAAACCAAAGAGGTTGGGGTAAAATATTATCTAAAATGTCAGGGTCAACATAATGTATGATAAACGTACTTAGAACTAGCATGTCTTAATTTACTTGTAATCAATTATTTATTTGTGAATACGGAACTAAGTGGCATAGCTTCCATAGGTTCAATCCGAGTTACTTCCCTTAGAAAGTGCTCAACCACCGATAATGAGGTTTCGCATAATAGACAGAATGTGTGAACCAACATTATCTAAACATACATAAACAATTAACGTCCAGTTAGTAGTGCAAATATCATGTAATTATGAATGTCTTTGAGGCATCCTAGCTTTGCAAAAACGAAATGGATCATGTTGAAATGTCAATACAGGAGTAAAGATTCATTTTGCCTTCACATATTGATATGTATTGCCGAAAAGTTAACCGTAACAATTTAAGTGACCAGAGGTGGAAATTTTTGAAAACACTATTATTATTTTTTTTAATTAAATCCTTCATACGTGATCAACAGCTTCAGGCCTAAGTCATAATTCTTCCTATGCACTTAGCAAATGGTATGTAGTAATGTTTTTCTCAGGAGTTTATATGGAACATTTTAATAATTTTTTTTTTAGAAAATTGGATCTTCAAAAATATGACTCCATCTGTCTATTTTTTCCGTTCCCAATTTTGGAATTCTGCACCAGTGGCCAGATAATCCCAAACTATGGTTTCAGAATAGCTTTTTCCCGCATAGACAATTGCATTGGTGAACCTGCTGGAAACCCAAAATACATGATATATTTGCACAAAAATACAGCTGCGTATTAAGTTTGTTCCCTTACCTACGTATTGCAGTGCAAATATCACATAATTTTGATTGACTTAAAGGCATCATAGCATTGCAAAATCGAAACGGATAATGTTGAAATTTCACTACGTTAGTTAAAACATCTTCACAAAGTCACGGGCGAAACGAAAAAGTTTCTTAACTTTCCCATTCCTCCCTTGACATCATTGGCCGTAATTTCTGTGCTAGCATTTCAACCCGCTGTACGGAAGTAGAATAGTCCAATCAGAAGACAGCATGTTACATGAACCGATTTGAAAAAAAGACTTTTGTATGCGTTTTACATGGGAGAGAAACACTTTATTTGAGTGATACATTAATGTTGTCTACTCTGCATTTTCGGTGCTCATCAAAAACATGAAAACAACCATGCGGACTGAAGTATGGTTTGAGAATGATTATTTCATACAAGGACAATTGGTGATCCTTTATCAGTGCTCCTGGAGTTATTTTATTAACGTCCAAACAAAACCAAATAAAATGATAATTGCACTTAGATACACAAGCAACTGAACAAACTTATGGTATGCAGCTGTATACTAGCATGTGTTAAATATTCAAACTGAAATATATTTTAAAATTATTAACTGTAATCGTTGTATTTTAGCAATATTTTGGGACCAACCTTGAGAAGATCGGACAAAAATTCATTAAATAGAAACAATTTACTAATGTGACTGAAATGGCAGCTCCGGTATGTTGACATAAAGGCGCATAAAGTGTCACCATCTCACAATATTGCGTTTTCTAAATATATATGCTATATATATGCCGTCCTTGTCGCGCAGTACTAGATTTTCTTTTCTTTTTCTCCGATTCAGGAACTCGTTGCCGCTCAAGTTGATACCCATCGCACGCAAATACAAAATTGAGACGCTGCGTAAATGCTACACACATAATGACTACGTCACCGAAAGGGGCTACCTTAAATGCTATGGCACTTTTGCAGAGGACACTGTACTTTGGACGTTGAATTAAGTATTTTATAGTTGATTTAAATATGTAAATATGTTATCAAACTAACGACGAAATATATTTTTCTAACGAGTGATGTATTCTTTTCTCAAAAGTTACATTTCATCACGAACCGCATTTAAGTATGGCGATGGGGCTTTAATTAAAGAACGCAGCTGTTAATCTAAATACAAACATGTAATATATCTTTGTTAACTGACATTGTTCAAAGGTGTTCAAAGTTTACCTTTCCTCGTTTCGGAAGTTATCTATTAACTTGTTTTACTGTAATGATTTATACCAGTAAAAACATGTATTAATACAGTTATGTGATAGTGAAGCGGGTGGGTCAAGTTTGAGTACGATATTAGGGGCTGTACCAAATCAAAGTTGAATGTACATTGAAAAGAAGTTCATCAGCGATGAAAACCTATCACAATTTATTCAGTATTAATATTTGACATACTCCCTCAGAACCATGTTCATTCCTTACATAACAACTGGTCTAGTCGTGGCCTTTAAAATAAGGTAAATGTCATAGAAATCGGCTTAGGATGTAGGGCAAAACGAAGTCTGATACCAAATTTCAAAATTCTGGGAGATGCTGTTTAATAGATTAGTTACAAAGGAGAAATAAAGGTTTTAGAGATGAAAGGAATGGTATTCTGTCGAAACTAAAAAAGGGATCAATTATCAGTATGTATTGAATTAACTTATTTATCATGTAAGATTTTGAAACTGATTCGTTAACAACATGCAATAAACTAGTTCGATTGAATTTTTATTCAAACTGTTTTCAAACTGTATATTCATAGTATGCCTTCTGGCTACTGGTTTAAAATCAGGTGTTTTTATAAGTCCTTGTTTATGATGTTGCTATTTACTAAACTCGATGTTTGAGTTCACTTAAATACGATACATAAAATAATCCTGTTTACTGAAATCGACGTCTCAGATAACTCGTTGTTCCTGATTTCTAAACTAAGTGTTCCTGTTTTTTTAGTCGAGGTTCTTGTTCTCTGGATGCGATGTTCCTTTTTTTCAATGCTTAGATGCTTCTTTTTACTAGACTCCGGGTTCCTGCTGAAGTGTTATATGTGCCCGATGTTCACGTTACTTGTTTGTTTACTAATCTCATTTTCCTGTTCCATTTATAAGAAGTTCTAGTTTACTAGATGCATTGTTCATGTTAAATTTATAAGATTGTCTTGTTTAGTATTCCCATTGTTCATGTTTCCTAAACAAGGCGTTCTTGTTTCCTAGACGCATTGTTCCTGTTCGCAGTATTCGATGTTTTTAAAATAGATAAAATAACTCTGTTTACTGAAATCGACGTTTCCTGATTACTAAACTACGTGTTCCTGTTTACTTAAGTCGAGGTTCCTGTTCTTGTTTACTTGATGCGATGATTATGTTCAAAGTCGATATTCTTTTTTCTTGACCTGATTTTCCTATCTAATGAAAGTCGATGTTCATGTTTTCTGGACTCTGTGATCCTTTTTTCAATGTTAAGATGTTTCTTTTACTAGACTGAGCGTTCTTGTTGAATTGTTCAATATGCACAATTATCATGTTCACTTGCCTTAAAGGGGCAGTAGCACTTTTTTGATAATTTAATATTTTATTTTTTTCACGGATAATCTTACCTTAATGTTAAATGTATTATTTTGATAGTGTCATAAATCTCATTACAAAAGTCAATAAGCTATAGTCAGAGCACAAAGTATGAAGATTCACATAAAAGCCATTGGCGTCCATTTTGTGTGAACACCTTTAATACTTTTTGTGAAAAGGGATTCGCATGGCTAAATTTTACATTATAAATTTGAATTATTATGCTCCATTAAGCTTAAATACATTTATTTTGTCTTTCAATTGGAACCATTAATTTTCATTTTCCTGACGTCACCTTATTTTTCCCGTGCTACTGTCCCTTTAATTATCTTGTTTACTATCTCCTGTTCACCTTAATTGTTGTTCCTGTTAACCTGACTCGATGTTTTGTTTACAAGACTCATTATTCATGTTAAATAAATTCGAGCTTATTCATTTAATTCTTTGTTCTTTATTATTAACTCGATGTTTCTGTTGACTTGGTTGATTGTTCATGTACACACAAAAAAGTTTGGTCACTAGATTCAATGTTCTTGTTCACTTAACTCGATATTCTTGTATACTAGACTCCTTGTTCGTGTTCACGTAAATTGATGCTGGTTAACTAGACTCGATGTTCCTGTTCTGTAGGCACTGTATAAACACGCCTTGCCCCTACATAGGTGTTGTCGGGTCGATCATCAGGAGTGTATGGATTTCTCCAGATGTCTTCCTGGAATTTGGTCTCACGAACGGGAGTAGATCTGCAACAACAAAAATCAAAAGAAAGTGGTGGCTCAGATATGTTTGTGATATGTCTGAGAGAAAACAAATTAAACTTTACTTTAAAGGGACAGTAGCACATTTTAGGGGGAATATAGGGTGATGTAAGGAAAATGAAAATTAACGATTTCAATTGAAAGACAATGTATTTAAACTAAATGGAGCAGTAATAATTCCAATATATAACGTTAAGTTTAGCCATGCGATTCCTTTTCTCACAAAAAATGAATTAAAGGTGTTCCAAAAAAAATGGCCGCCAATGGATTTTATGTGAATCTTCATTCTTTGTCCTCTGACTATGGATGATTGACTTGTGTAATGAGATTTTTGACACTGTCAAAATAATACATTTAGCATTCACTTACAATTATCAGTGAGAAATTCAAATTATAAAATTATCAAAAAACGTGCTACTGCCCCTTTAAGTGTGTTATGTTGCGTTATACAAGGTCACTACAAGCAAACAGGTACGACAGTAAACTCTAAACATCTAAACATTCCAGAAATTTGAAAGAGATCTCTCATTAATGCGCAGCTAGGTTCTTTATGAAAAATAATAAAGAATCCAAGCAGTAACGATAAAGTTGAGACACTTACAATTGAGGTTCATTTCAATTGTTGTCAATTGCAAACAATGTCTTTTTTTACTTATCATAACCTTCCACTATTTTGGAAACATCAATGCCATAGCTATGCCAATAAAAAAGAACCCTAACCTTTTCGTCGCCAATGCCATTGTAATTGATGTTTGCGAGTCGATAGTATCGTTTAGGAGTAGATAGGACAGTACTAAATAAGTTTTACCTGGAACATCGACTAAATACAGACATTGATAACGATGACGTGACCATCACTGTCAGCCGTTAGAGATGAACATTAAGAACTTCAGTTATCGTTTACCTGGAATATCGCCTGAATAAACAGACAACGAGGACGATAACGACGACGATGACGACAAGAGAGACGCCGACGCCCACAGACACTCCGATTATCAGATAGGTCAAGTCTGAATCTGAAACTGCAGAGTCATCATTCATTGAGTTTAATACAAAACAGAAGACTGGTTATAAAAGAATGTCACTTTGTCATTATGGTTCTACTGTTTAGGTTCTTAGTTCTATCAATTGGCAGTTTGACATCAAATTGCACCATGATACTTACTAATGAATCACTATATCTAGTTTTTACTTATAGTTATGTTCGATGTCCCTAGGTCAGTTATTACGAACAGTTATCATTAGTCGTCATTATAGTTAATAGAGCTAACCAGAATGAGCTGAATAAGTAATAGTTATATGACGAGTATTGGTCGTCTAGTCCACAACATGGTTGGTTATACGACGAGCCGCGGAGCGGCGAGTCGTATAACCAACCATGTTGTGGACTAAACGACCAATACGAGTCGTATAACTTACTTATACCACGACCAACACAACGACACATATAAACAAAACATATTTATAAAAATACCAAACGTAAATTGTAAAAATGCGTTGAACTATGTTCTCTTTACCAAACAATGTGCCTCATCACGCCTTTAGAAGCTACCAAATATTCTCTAAAATATGCTCTATAGTTACCTTATCCTTCGTGTCTTTAAAAAACTATCTATTGAGCAGCACTTGTGTAGAAAACTACGGTAACAACAACAGCGCGTGGGTCATGCTTTGCACGTGCACTCCATGATGAAAACGACATGGGTTTTCGGAGAAGGCGACATTGTCACTGTGTACAATGGAAGGTGAGGACGTAGGCAGCATTTCTCTACAAACATGGATGATGCGCCCAAATGACAGGTGATTACTTTCATCTCGATGAATTTTACATACAAATTTAGAATTTGGAAGTGTTTCTACCGAAAAGAGTGCAAACTTGAAGTAATTAAGATATACGATATGACAGAAGACTTCCATTACATATTTAGTTATACACGGTTGATCTAAATTCATTGAATTTTCTTGTTTCTTGAAATACCAATCAACGTAGACTGAATTTACATACATTAATATTTGCATACGTAATCGCGGATGCAATTCATTTCTTTAATTCTATTTACAGGCTGTTTATGTAAAGAATGCGTTTGAAGGTTGCATTTTAGGCACATTTGTCTTTTTGTGTTCATTATCACCCTTGTATTGACTAGAGCATTAAATAGAACTACAATTAGTTTGCAATTTTGTCTATTTATTGCATATGTTTTCGTGTCAGATACACTTGACGAAGAAGGCAGGAATTAATTTAATGAGATGTTTTAGTTATTACCTAAGAAAAAGTTATCTACTGTCTTAAGAACAGTCTATATTGACTAGTCATAAATTCTTGATATTCAAAGAATGCATTAATTTGATGTTCAATTACATTTTCAGGACAAAAATTAACATCTATTCTTTGACCTTATTTTGGCATTCGAATGAACATGCGAGATGTTTTGAATGAATTACCATAATTATCACGGAGTGTCTGTTTAACAGTACAGTTGTCTAAATGATTTAGTGCAACTTTAAATGACCCTGGTCTGTTATGGCCAGATAGTAAGGTTTCTGTCACTGATCATTTAATTAAATTTAAATATAAATTTGCAGTAAATACTGTTATCCGAATTATGGAACAATCTCTCGAAAAATCACAATTAAGAATTTCCTTCCAAAAAAATAATACAATGTGGTTATTGATAGGGCTTCGGTTTAAGAATTGTTTTGTCGAATTATGGAAGAAGTCACAGTAAGTGATAAAGTATAGCATATAAGTCATCAAAGGGATGATGGGAATGACAAAATCGTACAATGAAGAAATGTTCAGTTCATTATGTGTTAAGGCTTCTGAAAATATTCTCCATCTCTATTCTCTACATGATTCAGTTTAACATAACAATCATAACTCTTTGCAGGTCTTTTATGAAACGACAAACATGACGCTTTTCCAGGAGAAAAGAAATTTCCCCTAAAACGGAAAAGATTCATACGGGTGAATCGTTTGTGTGAAGAGAAGAGAGACGTGTTGGTCTCAACTTCTCCAATACGAAGAAATGGTCAGCCAAAACGACGTCCTCCGACTGTAACGACTACCTCAAACGATGACAAGGCTCCCGACAGAACAATTAACAAAATATCAAACATGTAAAAAACCCTAATAAAAGTTTCCCATGGTTGTTTGTCGTTATTTGAAATTGAAGGTATTTGTTACATTCTGTTTTTAGTCTGTCATGAGAAGGGTTAAATGAAAGTAGTTCCGGCTGATTCACTGGTGTAGTATAACTAAAATTTTGGTTAATTATACCACGGGTCTAAACAATAGAGTCGTGGTATAACTTATTAAAGATGCTGTATCATACTTGCAAGCGGTTCAGGATGAAACTTTGCTATTGAGAAATGAAATACATCACTTTGTAGAACAATCTTTCGTCGAAATTTTGATATCATATTTAGATTGTTTAATCAACAATAACATACTTATTTCGACGCTTCAAGCACAGTACCCCTCGTAGAGAGGGCATGTAATTTAACGAATCCGCTTTCGGTGACGTAATCATTATGCTTGTAGGATTTACACCGTGTCTCAACTACCGTAAATGCGTTCGATGGGTATCAACTTTGACAGCAATGAATACCTAATTCGGAGAAAAAGAATATAAAATCTAATTGAGCGCGACAAAGACGGTTTTCAAGCGTACATTTAGAAATCAGAAGTTGTGAAATGGCCACACTTGATTCGCCCTTATGTCGACTGCCGTTTCGGTATTTTTTAGTAAATTATCTCCTTTTTGATGAATTTTAGTCCGATTTTCTCAAGGTTGGTTGCAAAAGTTTTCTAAAAATACAACTTATACATTAAAAATACTTTTTCAAATATTGCAAGTATGATATAGCATCTTTAAGCCTGTGAACTTCGGTATTGGTATATTGGTATTGGTATATTGACTTTTCCACTTAGAGTCATCAAAGTTTAGACTACCGTTTGCAATATACAAGCAATTGTTGGAATGGTCTATAAACAGTATTACTGTTTCCAGCTGCCATCTTCCGGTCCTTGCCTTTTTAAAATTTTAATTATAAACAATTTGACAAAAGGTTCACTTATTTGAAAAATTACAATATTTAAGACATATGGTCTCACCTGGACAAAGTGGAAGTTGACATGTAGTTTGTTTTGTCTCTAACATGAAACCGGAACAGTTACGGCCGCCGTTAGCCGGAAGTGGGTTGGAACACGACCTTGACCTTGTGACGATTTGTGGCGTGGACTTGCCACACGTGGCAGTACAAACGGCTTCATTCCACTCGCTCCACTTCGAGAAACCACCGTCAACTTAAAACATAAAGGGACAAAATACACTTGTTGTCGTTATTGAATGGTCGTTGCAAATAGTTTCTTTAACATAACCTTAGTCTTGACTTGGAAATAGAATTTATAAAGAAAGAATTTAACTATCGTTTGAAATATTAGAAGCTTGTTATCTTTCTATTGTTTTGTTAGCAGTAGCAAAACTATATATATTTCAGAAGGATCATTTCTTAATGTCCTTGGGCACTTATGATGTGAACTATCGTAAAAATGTAAATAATGTATGCAACAAAAGTCAAGCCAATTTTATACTAATATACTGCAATCTATCATTAACTTTCATTAACTCAAATTTTGTTCAGTAGATTATGCTTTGATAAAACTATCTATTTTCTTGAGGAGAAAAAAATATTCCTCTAATTGTGTAGTCACAGAGAACCCCCTTATTCCTTTATTCATCAGGCACTATACTTCGAAACGTTCTGATCAATTGAAGGGTTTGATTTTGAAGCTCATGTGCACAAAGATAGATTTTGAGTTATAGCGAACATTAATCATAACAGTTCATAAATAATGTGCTGATCCATGATAGGTATTCTCAAAGCATATGGATTCAATCATTAAAAAGAAGGAATAGTTCTTTCGAGGCCGCTATTCAGCGCATAAAGGTGCATTCAACCCGTGTTCAGGAACCCATTTGTACAGCTTGGTAGACTGAGTGCAATGTGGACGAATTGTCTATAATAATATAGTACAAGGCCCAGGTCACAAATGTTTGGTGCCTCCACCGGGATTCGAACCCGGGCCTTTGACGTGAGAGGCCAGCATGGTAACCACTACACCACTGTGCTACAAATGAACAATGGACATTTTATATACATACCCGGACATGTACGAAGTTGACATTCCTCTGTCCGAGTTTCAAAACGACTTCCGGTACAATTTCTGCCGCCATTTTGAGGTTCGGGATTGCTACACGTTCTCACTCGAACGGAAACGGAAATGGATTTCCCGCACGTACTAGTGCACTCTGGGTCTGACCACTTCAACCACTGTGACAAGCCGCCATCAACTGTGAAGAGAAATATAATGTTCATCTAAATTTGTTAATATAACCAACATTGACTTAAAATGTCCATTTTGATTCGCAGAACAAACGTTTGATAAATGTATTATAATGCCCAGACATTAACGTTATCTTAATAAAAAACAAAACATTTTCAATCAATTCTTGAAGGCGAATCTTGCGCATTACTAAAATAATTTAACGACTAATAATCAAAGCAATTTCTTGTGATAATCATAAATATCCCAATGATTGGAATAACGATGTCTGACAGTGCTTTTGAGCAATTTTGGCAAAAGGCGCTATAGTAATCTTTGTATGTATGTATGTATGTATGTCGGTCAGGCAGGTGACTTTGTACAGATTTTCGTAAGAAATGTCCAAGGGGTTCTGGGTGAGCAAGGTTGTTTATATCCCTACCCGGACAAGGTTTTATGCTGCATTCCCGTCTCTCCCACTCAAGCAGGGGCTCAGTGCACTCTCTACCCCCGTGTTTGGGGGAGGGGTTGGTGCAGGTGCGTGTTCTCGTCACATTCCTGACCATCCCAACCCCACAGGTCACAGAACAAGGGGGCTCAGTCCACGTGGTCCATTGTGTCACACCGCCATCCACTGAACCTGGGGACAACGTGTACTAATGTATTTTATTGATTTTCATCTTATAAGTATTAATTCTGCTAAAAAGCTTAAATTATAAACAATTTTTATTATTATATGTTAAAGAAATCATAAAAACCGTCAACCGTTTGAGATTTAGAACAATATTTGACAGATTAAAATACAAGGTGAAACTGGCTAATGCACGTTGATAACGTGCCTGAATTTATTAGCCTTAAGCTTGAAAACATAAAGCAAACAGATTGAAATGCAACATGGGTGTTTATCGGAAAATCATGTTTATATTGATTACTAGAACTGGCAGTTCATAACGGGAATGCAATCTTTATATGTTCGTCTTTGTCAAAACCGAAGACTGATATACGGACAGTGAAATATGACAAAAATGTCCAATAGATAGATAATACCTTAAGATTTGCAATTTATCTATGTCCAACCATTGCTTGTGACAACGAAGTATGAATATGCTGTATTTTTTTTCGAATTGTCCAAGCTACGCAGTCTTTAAACTTTATAAACTAAATTGCCAAACCCTGTTAACATTGAGAGCAGAAGTAACCTCACCTGCGCATCCGTCAATCAAGCAGTTGACAATCGCCGTTTCAGAAGTAATCTCTGCGCATGCGCGACCGCCATATTGAGGAGGCGGGTCGGTGCAGGAACGAGTTCGTCTGACAATCTTCCGTGCTGAGAAACCGCACGTGCTTGGACAAGGGGGATCACTCCACTCGGTCCACGCTGAGATACCACCATCGACTAAATAAGGATAAAACATTTCCTGGTGTGCGATTCAAAGCTAAAAACTGTGTAAATCTTAGTATATATAAGCAAGCGATATTGTTCATATAATTTTCATAGCAGCATCGGTATTCACAAATTCTTCAGGGTGCAAATGTGAAATCGGTTACGATCAAACAACTTTCTATTTAACGGGGATATATGTTTCTCGGGACTAATTAATGACTAATTTAATACATTTGTGCAAAGATGTTAATATATTAATCTAAATTTGACACGTTTAAATTAATTCCGTTAATTTTTTTTATTTTAGTTATCACCCACTAATTAAGCATGAAATCAGTAGCCTTCAAAATGAATGTTTCAACAAAAAAATTTTACACGGTAAGTTATCTAATTTGTATATATTGACTTACTCGGACATTCATCCAATTCACAGCTCACCATCTTGCTGTCAGACAAAGTTTCGTTACATTCGGCACCGCCATGTGCCGGAAATGGGTCTGAGCATGTCCGTATCCGGGTCCTTGTCTTGGTAGCTGCAGAGCTGCAGGTGACGTCACAGGGTAGACTTGTCCAAGTCTCCCACCCAGACACACCTCCATCAACTGTATTCATCATCATCATCATCATCAGAAATCATCATCAACAGAAATCATCGTCATCAAATTTATCATAGCGATGATCATCATTTTTGATATGATCGCAATCATAACCGAATTGGATATGATCGTCATCATCGTTGTCATCATCAAGTTATACATCATCGTTATCATCACGACAGACATCGTTGTCAACATCAACTCAGACATCATTATTTCCGTCATCTTCATTCAATGATAATAATAATCATCATTATTCATTGTATCATTATTCAGTTACATGCATACTAATTTACAATTCACATAAACTATTTTGCAATTGAAGAAGAACAACTTCTTTATTGCATGAAAATGCGACGTTTTGGTGTAACTACTAACACCGTTATCAAGCAAGTGTTTCATGCAATAAAGAAGTTGATTATCCATAAGAACTTATTCTTCTTTATCAAACCTGCTTCTAAAATGCAGTTATTTTGCCTTTGCCTCAGTACACCCACCAGGACAAGGTTGTATGTCACAGCTCAGTGCCCGTGTCTGGACGAGAGTCTCAGAGCAGTTCTGTCCCCCATGCTGGGGGGAGGGGGCGGTGCAGGTGCGTGACCGGGTGCTCACCTTCTCCTCCCCCTCCCCACACGTCACTGGACACTTGGGGTCATCCCACTCCGTCCATGACGTCACTCCACCGTCAACTGCTGGACATTAAGAAACAAGTAGTAACACATTGAACATATTATTCCACCATCCTCGATAATCCAGCGCTTTAGTTCCGATAAATCTACACTACAAGCCCTGGACAACTTTACAGGGTTTTACCTCAAACCCAATTACCTCCCTTTACGAACATATTATCCAATCAGAAACGAAACGCAGACACCAAGTGCGTAAACAACTCAACCGTTCGCGACATCAAGTGAGTGAGTTGGGGTTTAAGGTGTTGTCAGCAATTTTTCAGCTATTTAACACGTGGATGGTGCCATCCAAAATAGAGTAGACAGATCACGGAGACACGGGACGAATATAATGAGGGAAAAGACGGAAAGAAAGGCATAGTGAAAGATAGAAAAGTGGTTTTAGAAGTGATCCCATTGTTTGTTAAAAAACAAGCGTTTAGCTGAGTCATTGCAAAGGGTGGTAATTTGGTTTGAGGTAAAACCCCGTAAAGTTTTCCAGGGCTTGTAGTGCAGATTTATCGGAACTAAAGCGCTGGATTATCGAGGATGATTGTTCCACATGTTCACTTTCATCCTGCTACATGAGCATATTATGACTCCGTGTAGCTCCCCTACAGTCTTCGACACAGAGGTTCGAATCGGTGAGATGACCTAATCCAAATTTGTTTAAAATACCATCTTAATTGTATGCACTTATAAATCGTAAGTTAACGATAACCCTCTGTCAGCAAATAATTCATTACGATAATATATGAAAACCTCTAGAACGTTGAACATTATGTATAAATCAGTGAAACCTTTGATGCTGTTCATTCAATAGTTGATACTTCTTATAAAGCAACAGGGTTGACGATGTTCAATCAGCGCATACCAGCAACAATATATGAATATAACATTTATAAAAGTTATAGCTATAATATAAAAACATCTGCGAGACGACGCTGTATTTCCAGTTGTATTGTATAACACATAATACGGTAAGCGAGGTTGTGTAGTCTTTTGATAGTCATACAGACTTTAGCAAAAATTATTTGTCACTTGACAATACGTGTTTGATTGACAAAATAATGTTTATTTGGTGGGTGTGGGTAGGATAAAACTTTGAAAACTTTTGCTTGATGCATAAAAAATAGCTTTAAGGATCTAATTTCAATTATAATTTTGGACAACTATTAACTACATCAGATTTACCCACAGATGTCCAAAACACAAAATTATTCCCATAGATCGTCATGAAAAATGTTGACAACAACAGACACGAGTTGATCAAATTGGTGTCGTGGCTAAGATAGACAAAGGTTAAAATGTATCTTCGCCGTTAATGTCTATTGCTGGTATTGGACCTGTCTGTTCAAATCGATGTATTTGTCTTTTTGCGACTATGTGGTTTTTACTTTTTCAGTCGTGTACCGCAATGTTCCTTCATTATAATAAATCTTTATCTTATCTTTTATAACTAAAATTATGAGGAAGTGATTTCTAACAAATGAGTAATTTCTTGTTAGCATACTATGGAAATGAAGATTCAGAAATGAGTTAGCCCGTGGTGAAATAATCGCAAAGTGACGATTACGTTTTGCAATGGTCTGAGTCCAGACTTACTGGGACAGAGTCCGACATCACAGTCAACTTGCTTTGATTGCTGGAGAGGCTCTTTACAGTTCTGACCGCCATGTTGGGGGGACGGGTCACTGCAGGTCCGAGACCTGGTCACGTTCTTCCTGGGGGTCACTCCACACGAGACTGGACACGGGGAGTCAGTCCACTCTCCCCACTCCGTAACCCCTCCGTCAACTGGGTGACAAAGGAACAATTATAGTTATGCATCTGTATGTTTACACTGCAATGGTCTTCTGTTGCTTATTAGGAAATAATCTGCTTCTTAAGAATGCATACCATTATAAAACCTCATTTAAATCGGATCGACCCTAACCTTGATGCGTTTCTTGCAGCAGGTTACGAGTGTAAGCTGTGATCTGAAATAAATGAGATTTCATCAACACAGACCAACCTGGACACGCCTTCAAGTGACAGTTTCCAGTGCGAGTCTCATAACGAGCCCCGGTGCAGTTGGCGCCTCCGTGTTGAGGTGACGGTGAGGTGCACGACCTGGTCCTCGCTATATAGCGCGTCTCGTATAGTCCACACGTCACTGTACAAGTCCCGTTATACCACGGCGTCCATTCAGTGTAACCCCCGTCAACTGATGTGGATGTTCGATATATTAGTGTTTGATTTTACAGCTTTCAGTGTTAAAATTGTTTTCAGCGATTGAACTAATTTAATTTAAAGTGTATTTGAACAACAAATTACTAGAATGGGCAGTAGTCACATATTAACAGGGATATGCAACGTTTCAAAATGCTGACAACAGATTAACACAATATTCGGACTAATCATTCGCCATAGAACGAAAAATATACATTTGAAGTCAACTCTAGATATAACTATCACATTTATCAGATATTTTAATTTTGTCTTTCTTTATTAATTTTACAATTTTCAGGATTAACGTTAGGCTGAGTATGAGTCTACACTGACCAGCGCAAGGCTGTAGTCTACAGTCTATAGTCTTAGTCTCCTCCTGAGTACAGCTCAGACCACATTCCCTCGTCCTCCTGGAAACCCCGGGGGCAGACGAGTCCCCACAGGACTGGGCGCAGGACAAGATACTCCACTCCCCCCACTCTCCAGACACTGAAAGTGGATATTTGACAATATGATTTCTGTGTTTCTGTGTTGCCATTTGAGGCCTGTTTTTGTAAGCATCTGTACCTTAAATATTGCTATCAAATGAAACGCATGACACATTTTATAATCATTCTTTAATAAATAGGGTTTTTTAAAACGACAATTAATGTTCACACCAAAGATACGTGGCTATTCTAAGTTTATTAACTCATATCTTAAATGCCAACAATAAGTATTAAGTAATATTAAATAAGGGTCGAGCTACACCATTTTAATGTACAATAACTTTTAATAAGAAGATTTGGCGAGAAGGTGAGATTCTGACTTAGTTACATAAAACTTTCGGATTTTTAAGTGCAAGTTGACCATTTCATGTTATATTTATACAATCTCATTAAACTAAGCTCGTATGATCTGCTTAACGTTTAGAAAGATCTCATTTAATGTTAGTGATATTCTTACTACTTTAAACCATTACATTTATGACGTCTTATCAAAACTGTACACTATAGCATTTATTTTCATTGAAACCCTTTTTACCTGAGCATGAGACACTGAGACCACACGTCTCTTGTTTTGTCTCCTCCAAGACTCCGGTACATTCTCCGTCCAGACAGCTCCTCCTACGTGTCAGCGTCTTGGAGGCTGAGAGACCACACGTGACCGGACAAGGAGGCGTGTCCCATTCACTCCATTGGCCGAATGTACCACCCTGGGAAGCTGAGGGTTCACATTAGAAGCGTTAAGTACTTATTATCATTATATGAATATTTATATAGCGCGCATATCTATCCACTTGTGGTTGCTGAAGGCGCTTACAATGTTTCCCCTGGTCAATAGCTTTCCTTTACCTTCCGATCATTTTTCAAATTCAACTCCCTGAGGAGTATTTAACCAGCATCCAACATATGTGGCGCTCAGGTTAGGGACCATTCTATGCCTCATAGGGTACCCATTCAAAGCTGGGTGAACTCAGACACACAGCAGTTTGTCCAACACTACTAATAATATAATAATGCAACTTCAGGTTCATACGGAGGGCAACGATGTAATATGATAACGTTTTATCAGTTTGTTTAACTGTACGTCCTTTCATGTTATATTTATGCAATCTCATTAAACTAAGCTCGTACGATCTGCTTAACGTTTAGAAAGATCTCATTTAATGTTAGTGATATTCTTACTACTTTAAACCATTACATTTATGACGTCTTATCAAAACTGTACACTATAGCATTTATTTTCATTGAAACCCTTTTTACCTGAGCATGAGACACTGAGACCACACGTCTCTTGTTTTGTCTCCTCCAAGACTCCGGTACATTCTCCGTCCAGACAGCTCCTCCTACGTGTCAGCGTCTTGGAGGCTGAGAGACCACACGTGACCGGACAAGGAGGCGTGTCCCATTCACTCCATTGGCCGAATGTACCACCCTGGGAAGCTGAGGGTTCACATTAGAAGCGTTAAGTACTTATTATCATTATATGAATATTTATATAGCGCGCATATCTATCCACTTGTGGTTGCTGAAGGCGCTTACAATGTTTCCCCTGGTCAATAGCTTTCCTTTACCTTCCGATCATTTTTCAAATTCAACTCCCTGAGGAGTATTTAACCAGCATCCAACATATGTGGCGCTCAGGTTAGGGACCATTCTATGCCTCATAGGGTACCCATTCAAAGCTGGGTGAACTCATACACACAGCAGTTTGTCCAACACTACTAATAATATAATAATGCAACTTCAGGTTCATACGGAGGGCAACGATGTAATATGATAACGTTTTATCAGTTTGTTTAACTGTACGTCCTTTCATGTTATATTTATGCAATCTCATTAAACTAAGCTCGTACGATCTGCTTAACGTTTAGAAAGATCTTATTGAATGAGACTGATATTCTTTCTTCAAACCAGCAACCGTTTATTTGTATCTGTATAACTTCATTCTCGTTTCGCTTCGTTTTAACATTATTCATTTATAAAATTATATACATCTGAGAGATACATTTAGATAAATTTGATAATATTAACGGAAAAGTTTAGATCATTGATTTCTTGTTGATAACTCTCTACATATTTGAAATATATGATAACATTAATATATAAAATAAAACATCTGAAAGTCTTAAAATGCTTTTAGAAGTTGGTTTGAAAATACCTTGTATAACAACTTTTTTATTTGTTTTCTACGACGTTTCTACACTACTCCAGTAGAATAATCAAGAAGTAGCCCAATAAACTCGCAAGAGATCAAATAAAAAATGTGTTTCTTTAACACCAGTCTCGTACTATGAGTGTAATATTTAGAACACCTACCCGGTGACTGACAGGTGTCGCCCTCCCACCCCGAGGGACAGGTGCACAGACACGGGAGGGTGTTCTGGGTCCCCCCGTTCTCACACACCAAGTCACACGCTGCAACAGGTATCAATATTTATGGTGTAACTGTACTTCTTGGCAGAAATTTCACAGACGATATGATGAAAAGATCAAGCTGTTTTTAAGTGTGCAAAGTTTCGTTGTTGATAACAACAACGTCATGTTGTTAAGTTAGTATACTGTTTGTTTATCTACACTACCGAGTAACACTTAAATGTTCTTTATAGGCCAGCAAGACAAATCTTTAGTTATTCATTAAAGTGTTCTCTTGCCGTGTAGGCACATCTTCAAAGATATTTGATATATCAAAATTCTTAAAAGATAATTTACTTAAACAAACAGTAAAGGATGAAAGTATTTGACTAAAAAAATCTAAATTAAAGTACCAACCACTTCGCTCATTAAATGGCAAAAACGTTGAAATAAGAAGTTTTGATAATCAAAACCGCCATATACATGCAGAGGTCAAATTTGTGGTCCGTCTACATATATACTAAATATAGACCTAGTTAAGACTTAAATCAGAATCCGTGTTTCTGTTTACGTCTTATTGGTAACCATGATCCGTGTTCCTATGAAATATTTCCAATATTCATTCAACTTTGGATCTTTCAACATAATTGTTTTCATACAAATAGTTATTGACACATACAGTCATTATATCCTTATAGAATAATACAAACATCACTTTGATTTACTAGTTCGAACAACCATCAAATACATAAGAAAGAGTAAGAGCTGCAAATTTAAAGTTTCCAAAATTCATGCAAGTGTATGAGAATTGAATGAAGATGTTTGAATGAATAATTTTGTAGATTTATATGTAAAAATATTGAAGCAAGAGAAAGATATTACCTTCATAAATGTGTTAATTACAGGTGCTTGATACTTACCTGCTGGACAGGTACCACACAGGTTGGGACAGTCATAGGGGAAGTTGCCGAAACGAGAACAGCTCGACGCGTCTCTACAGAATGATCTGTCACTTGATGGACAGTTTACTGTAATTCGAAAGTGTTAGTGGTTTTGTTGTAAAGTAAGTAAGTGTAAATACTTATAAGCTGTCATATATATATATTCATCAAACAAAACATAAAATCAAAGATTGACAGGTGTAAAATTGTTAAGGGAATCATATACACAATCCGATGTACAAACGTTTTCGAATACCGTATTCGATGTAATAAGCGCCCTCTCCCTTTAACCGCCCCTAACGTTGCTCTTCACTCAACATTAAGCGCCCCTATCCCAGGCATAGCTTACGTGGAAAACCTATTAAGTTTTACATAAAAAATGGTTTGAATATTTGATTTCATTCCTTCTTTAATCAAGGTATATGGATTTGTAACTTTTCGCTAAAAAACTATATGCAGATCGAGAATATACAAACATTTTAATCATTCGACTGAATGATTATTAAGAAATGTTAATAAGCGCCCCCTCTTTCCATTTTTATAACCGCCCATAAATGTACACCCAAAAATATTAATAAAACAACTCACATGTTTGACATGAAGCCCCTGTGAAGAAACCACTGCTTGGACATTCACACTCACACGTACTGTAATCCAGTTTGCCGGAATTCATACATATCTTACCGTCACAATCTGTCAATGAGAACACGTGTATCAATTACATGAAACATACCTTTGTTTTTCGCTAACTTCAACATATACTAATAATATTTGCTGATACTTATCAACAAAGTAGGATTCATTACTTATTTTACGAATGCTTCAAACGAATCACAATTCGTATCTCCATGTGTTCCAATTTCTTGTATTTCACGAAGTTGCAGAAATAACCTTCTAGTTTTAAAAAATAAGGCTCCACTTTGAATGCTTATCAGAATCGCGTAACTTTTCTATAGCGTGCACACAGAAGAAAGCAGTTAATGAACTTGATAACATTTTCTGAATTCGTACATTTTGATGTCAAGTTTCCTTTCATAGACAAATTATGGAAATGATAAACCATAATACTACTTACCGCAAAGCCCTGTAGACGTTGTCTTCAGACAGGCGGTACACGTAGTGGAAGAATCACTGGCTAGACAGTAGGGCTTCGCTGCCTCGTTAAAACGTTGCCTGTGTTATGTAAAAACGAATTTATTCAATGTAGAATGTGATCAAAATCGACCTAGCTCCTAAAATAGTGAAAGTATTGTCTCTATCGGGGCTGGAATCAGCCGGCATATCATCTCTGTGGCGGTTCTAGATACATGTAACCCATCAAACACTTTATACTTATAAATCTAATAATCTATCCTCCTGTAGATAATTTAACGTGTGACTAATTGACGCGGGTCACTGTCCAGTTTTCGTTCACAATTGCGACATATACAGCCTTCATTTCGTCTCTGTCCACTTTTGGGCTTTAAAATACATTTTAGTAATATTCACCGCTGATTCAGCTGATTTTAGGCTACCATTTGAGAGTTTGGCTACTAAATAATTTAGCTCAATATTTTTTGTTATGTCCGACAGTATGAACCTGTTGATCTCAATTTATTTACTTATATTTACTTATTTATTTATGTAGATTAGTTTGACAAATTTTAGTAACCCCAAACATAGTTGTAGGAGGTTTCTGATTTCATTCCTCATTCCTCACCAATCTAAATAAATTTAGATCAACAGACTTTTATTTTGTCAACAGTATAACAAAATAAAAATCTGTTGATCTAAATTTATTTAGATTGCATTCCTCACGTGATTTTTAACTGCATGACAATACGTTTTCACCTTGAGGGGCATGGAAAAAATTGGTAAAATGTGTTTTGTAAAGTATTAAGCCCAAAATAATGTGTAAGTATATCATCGATGTCGGAGAACAAAGAAGAACTGACCCCCTGGCATAGTTGCACACGAAGAAGTCCGTCTCTCTGCTCCTGACCACACAAGTAGCCCGCCCACAGCCAATCCGGGAGACACGTTCATTGGTCATCTACAAAACATGAGTCTTTGGGTAATGACCAATGTACTGAGAGTCAAGTTTCTATAACAATGTCCATCATGAAATTTTTCCTGCGTGCAAATGTTTTGAGTGGATAACATTTTGGAAAATTTGCATCTAAGAGTGTCGGTTTGAAAATTTGGAAAATATTATCGAAGGTTTTACTATTATATCATAATAGATAGATCTATGAACTCGAATTCGTTCTTAACCACTACAATTTTAATTTTCAAGTCATTTGTTTATGTCTTGTTATGGCAAGATTGAAGATTGTCTCTTCAACGAATGCAAAATAAGTAACTTTCCTATTAAATCAAATTTAGAAATAACTCTGAAAAAAAATCACAATTCTCAATCATAATTTCACACGATTTAATTATTGATACACCGACCACAATTTTGAATAGGAAGATATACATTTTTGTAGTAATATCAAGGTGCTTTTATTAAAACATTTGCAAACACAACTTCCGAAGTTAAATACAAATCACACGTATTGAAATACAAACAATTCCTCAAATTACAAAGTGATACATAATTACCTGAGTATAGTGGCTAATGGCAGATCCGTTTATAGATCCCTGGCCGAATTTGAACCAATTCACCTCGTTGTGCCAGCCATCTGTAATCAACCGGGTAAACGAGTCCCATCCGGATGCCACATTCTGGCCCGTACCAACTCCCGGGAGGGCTGAAACCATAATTTCATTTTTTCATTACTGTCTGTTAAAATCAACCGTGCCTCGAGGACAAATATGTAAAAATGATCATTCTCTCGGGGTTCGAACTCAACTCAAATTGTTTTTTTTCAACATTTCGGGTCAATTTTATGCAATTTTGACAAACTTTTACAAAAATGATTTTCTTCGTTTGGTAGATGGTAGATTTAAATAAATATAATATGAATTAAATATAATTTATAATAAACCATAACTCTGAGCAGTTTCTGATATGAAAGAACTCTTAATACAAGTCAACCAAAAATTAAATTAAATCAACCATAATGAGTTTTACAATATTTTCTACCCTGATACAAACTCGTTTCACTTAGGGTTTCTCACTTCAGCGTCAAACGACATCCTGTCAGGCTGTTCGGTTTTGGAGGGTTTTAAAATAAATTCTTTTTCAATTTCAAAGCCAAGTTTCAAAACGGCAAATTTTAACCATATTGTGAAGTTATGAGTTTCAAAGATGTCTCACATGACTCACAGCCATCTCTGATCATTATACCGTCATTAATGTAAATTATCAAATTTAGAATGATTTATTTACCTATGACGTATGGATTTGTTAAATGTATTTATCTCTTCTAATCTTAATGTAGATCGTCACGATAAATTAACCATTTATAATGTTTGGCATATGTGAGACCAATACAAAACCTAATGTTACTTTAAGTTACTTACAAGGAACATTTCTCTGTGCAGGATCCTTCTCGTGACCGTTTTTACACTGCTTGGCCCATTTGGCAGCTACAACAGCAATGTCGTCGTCCCAGACCTAAGAGATGAAAACTTCATTGGAAACAATTCAAGACATCACGACAAAGAATATCGACAAGGATTTAAATGTGTATCGGCTAGCATTAGTTGTTTACAGATAACAACATACATATTAAGAAAATAAGATATTCATACATAGATTTATTAGACAATTTGAAAAACGTGTATCCACACAATTCGTTTTGATGACAATGATGATATTCTAGAAAATTTGCCCTCTACAATGTATCGAATTATTGACCTTAAACGACATTCATGATCATTATCAACTAGACTATGATATATTCCACGTTTACGTACGGAAATTCCCTACATATCGATTTCACTGTGTTTTTCAGCAATGTTTAGACTTAAAAAGATTTTTTTGATAAACTTTTTAATATATAGTTACCACACTCATTATGCCAACAGCCCCCGGGACATTGGCCCTATGAAAGTTGTGTTTGTCTACTATGTCCTCCTTGTCTTGGTCAGTGAGAGTGACCTCTGTGACGTCATCAATGTCTTGGAGACACATGGTGTGGTCGGAGTGGAGGGACGAATACTTCTCCTCACATGACTGTAGGAACATATTATGCAATTGGTACCTTGTTATCATATGTGTAATTGGTGTCATGTTATCATAGATGTGCAATTGGTGTCATGTTATCATAGATGTGCAATTGGTGCCATGTTATCATAGATGTGCAATTGGTGTCCTGTTATCATAGATGTGCAATTGGTGTCCTGTTATCATAGATGTGCAATTGGTGTCCTGTTATCATAGATGTGCAATTGGTGTCCTGTTATCATATATGTGCAATTGGTGTCCTGTTATCATAGATTTAACTTATGTAGTGTGTACAATTGAAAGGGACAGTATCACGTTTTGTATTAAAATGGTTATCTCAGGTAAAGTAAATCAAATGACAACAAAAATTAGGCAATATATTTCAAATCCTTAACAAAATGATATGCTGAATATAGATTTACTTACCGTTTGCCGTCTTGTTCGTTTAGAATCAACATCTGAAACATTATATTTCATATTACCAGCATCTACATATATGTCTTGATATATTATTAGTTCTGCATTCACGGATACGATATATAAACATCATGAGCTGTATTGTCGAATCATAAACAGCAATTCACACAATTCATGTTAATAAAAAGTAAACTTCTAAAATGCGATCGGTAGTCCTGAAACAACAACCTATAATACTCTAATGATGTGGGCATAAACTTAACGTCAACGGACACAATATGCAATGCCGAATATCATATTACATGTCTATTGACGCACTAAAGTTCCAGCAATAATCACAAATTCAAATGAAAATATAACAATGTGCAAAATTACCTGTTTGATCTGTCGGACATAAGAAAAACATCCCCAAAACAAATGCGAAATATGCTCGATCCATGGTGTAGAGTCGCAGAACTCAAGCAGAACTTATTTGCGAATGAAATACCTATAGTTCATTATTGGCGAGGGGTTGTCATCAATATATCTTTCTACGGTGATAAGTCATACAGCACATTTCCTCAGGTGTCCATGGTTTGTTCCCTTCATTCCTTCAACTAGGAGACCAGAGCACAATGACATTATGACCCGGCAAGGGCCTGTGGCCTACAATTCATTGTGTGACCCTCCTGGCTGATGAATTGGACAGGATATTCATCTGAATGGAATGACTTGACCCAACAGTCGATCAGAATATCAATGTTCCCAATGAGTTTATTTGAACAGTTATGATTTAGTATTTACCTTTAACACAGTATTGCATTAGACAAACTTTAAGAATGTCTTGTTCTTAGTCTGATGTAAACCTTCATATTAATACAGCAAGACAGATAAATATGTAGTGGTATGCAACTACAAAAATGACATAATGAAGTTTGTTGTTTAATAGTGTGTTTGGTGAAAATACCATATAATTTCGATTTCTTTTTCGTCAACCAAATACCTTAAGTTGAACAGTAAAAGGATCACTTATTGATTTTTCGAATTTTTAACATATAAAAGGGGAAGTAGCACGTTTTTCGGGGGGATATAAGGTGATGTCATGAAAATGAAAATAAATGGTTCTAATTGAAAGACAATGTATTTAAACTAAATGGAGCAGTAATAAATCAAATATATAACGTAAAGTTTAGCCATGCGATTCCTTGAAATGAATTAAAGGTGGCTGCCAATGGATTGTATGTGAATCCTCATACATGTACTTTGTCCTCTGACTATAGATGATTGGCTTGTGTAATGAGATTTTTGACACTGTCAAAATAATACATTAAGCATTAACTTCTTACAATTATCAGTGAAAAATTTGAAATACAAAATTATCAAAAAACGTGCTACTGCCCCTTTAGACGGCAGTAGACGAAAAATATCACCACAACTAAATTGTTCCGGTACCTTCAGAGAAAACGCCATTCGTTCCCACATAGACAGCTCAGTCATGTTTCTATGAGCTAGATCTTAGTAACATGACTGAGCTTCCTCAGTTAGGAGAGAATGAGAGAATGCACACACCCTATATTAAACCTGTTGATTACTGAGAGAAAAGTGTTTTCAATATTTATACCCCGTTATTTCAATGAATTCGATGTTACGATTTATTGAAGGGAATGAAAATGTTAACATTGGATCTTCTCTGATCAACACATCTTTCAATGTATATATAAAAATGGGCACCAGCAAATTGTAGATATAGTATAGGATACTAAAATTTTACTTAATTCAATCAGTCCAACCAAATTTCCAAATGTTAATCAAGGCACACGGGTGTACAGGTTTTAACTAGGCCGGATCTAACAAAAAAATCTCAATATATGTCCAATATGCACAACAAATGCCTCCAATACAAATCATTGTGCTTGTAAGGCATTTGAATGACTATGGTTGATTGTGATTGATTATGGTAACATTTATTGTCACTCTAACTCCTTCTTGTTGTTTGCAAATTGTACCGCGTGATGACGTCATTCTATTATATAAACAGTTGGCTATAGCTATAGGTTATTTTTACTTATTTTTATATTGGGTCTGACTTTCAACCTTCTGAATATGTTATTTACTTGTCTGTATTTGTATATGAAATCTAACAGCTTGTTTTAACGCATATTTTATCTAAAACCCTTTTTCATTCAACATGTTATACGTTGTGTTGGAAGCATTCGTAAAATATCCCCTGTACGGGTTTCGCATCTGAAATCATTATTGAGTTGATACTGTAGTTGATTTCAAGCTCGTTTATTTGACATATTATTCAATGTTTTGACCAATTGGTAATGTTTCTTTTTAAAATACAATCTAACAATAAAGAGTTTCATTTCATGGTAATATATTTCATGCATTCAGGCCTACTAATTTGACTTGTATCTCTGTAAGTATGTTTAACCTCCACGTATCTTTACACAAAACGGATGTAAAATTTCATAAGAATATTTCATGCCGATTGCCTATTTAGAAGATTAAATTGTTTAATAACTTGTCAGCAAAACCTTCTACCAGATACAGGAAAAGGATGACGTATTCTCTATAGATGCAACTGCATTATTTAGCATACTTATCACACCTAGACGTTAAGCTTTATTTCATCTGGCAACCATTGATGTATACATTACAGAACTTCATACTGTTACATTCGAGTCTTGTCGCACCGTACCACACAAGAAAACATCATAACACCAAGGGAGGTAACTCTTGAATACAAAGCCTTCTTGACACGCCGGGCTTTCATCTTAGAAATTGATGCTTCTAAATATTAGTATCTTTATATGATGCACTCAGCTGACTTACATTTGCTTATGTAGGTGGTCCTCCTATCATAATTGTAGGTATTTACCTGCTGTATGTTTACTCTATGTTGTTCGGCTAGTCTTTTGATGGTCGCAGATACGACAGGTAAGATAGATGAGCGTTATTCACACCTGCCGCGTTTATGCATAACTGTCTTATGATGTAGATGGTTCAGGTAATGTGAGTTTGTACTTATACATTGCTGTGACACAATTTGCGGAAAAATGGGGAATCACATCATGTACGCGATATCTTCGCATTCCTATATTAATGTACTCTCTCCCCACAGAGGCAAATCCAGTAATGAAATGTTGATCCAGCCTCTGTTCTTATTAGACCAATGACCATGACTTGCTCTGCCTGTGGGGAGAGAATGATCTAAATGTTTGATCACACTTAAAATTTAATGCCATCCCATGAGGGAAAATAATACGACATTATAAGTGTGCACTTATGCAGATGGCTAGAGTAAGCACTTGCACTTCCTAGATTCCATATATACATATACACTCAGGGGCAAAAGAAACGATACCATATAAAATATATGATAGGTCAAGCTACGAGTGACATTTACGGCTGAATCTGGGTTAATTTGTTTTTTCAAGAGCTAACTGAACTAAGTTTTTAATTTCAAAGCTATATCTGTTAACGCTTTTGAAATATTGTTGAAATACAGGCCTTTCAAAAAACGCCGTTTTAAAATCTCCTTAACTAGACGAGATAGGAATGAGAAAATGACCCTTTTTCTTGTTTTTAAACAAACATACAGGCAAAAAGCGTGAAGAAATTAACTTCTACCCGGGTTTTTTATATTGATAACATCTTATATTTTTAAGATTTTTACATTTCATAATTTTTTTATTCCAATTTAAAAGATTATGACCAGAAATAACATTTAAAAAGCTGTTTTCTGACCCCTCGTATATTTGAACAGTCACAGAGTTATAAATATCATACTTTGATGTTTGAAATTCTTAGTACTTCTTCACAACTAATTTGTCTATCACAAGGGTTCGTAGTCGCATTTCATTTACAACAGGATTTTGTTCTGTACTATTTTGGAAAGTTGGTATCGTTTCTTTTGCCCCTGAGTGTAGTTCTCTTCAAATGAAATACAATGCATATGGTATCAATGTCACGCGATGAGGCAATTTGTTATTTAAAGTAATTACTGTGCCTTCATTTAGAATAGTTTATTTCGTTACGTTTTTCATTCAATATTCAGTCAATCTAGACTTGCAGAACACTAATGTCCAAAAGAAACGATACCACGTTTTCAACGTCCTCCGAAACCAAATTCTATTACCTGACAGAGTGGAATTTAAGTGTGCCTAACAGGCATATGTCTTGTAAAGAAGTATGCACATTTTCATTCTTCAGGAAAAGATACTTTTGATTTTGTGTCACTTCCAACGCACATGGGGTGCATAAATCGACATTTCAAGTTGTTTTATGCACAGAACTTTTGTCATTTCACTTTAAAATTGATAAAGTATTGAATTTAGGTAAGAATACAATCTTGTTGATACAATGTACTTAATTTGACATAAACTCGTTGACGCGTCACTGCTCTAGAACGTTTTAAAACAAGCACAAGTGTCAAATTTCTCTCTGCTATCTCGCCTAGTTAAGGAGATTCCGAATCGATGTTTATTTTAAATGAGGTGAGTTGACTACTGAAGAAATGATAAAACTATGTTTTAGTCGTATTAATCTGCAGTTGGTTGAGTTATCTTGCCATTTGTATGGTAACGTTTCTTTTGGACACTTGTTTAGAATTGCACACCTAGACTGTATTGAAAGGGCCTATTCAAAACACAGTCACAATACACAATACACAACTAAACATTCATGATGGTGCTTATTCTATGTAGGAGACACACCGTTGGTATATATAAGGTGTTATACATCCACTACACAAGGTGTCGTACTAGTCCTGTTAAAAAATAATATCTAACTAAATGAGGATTTTATATTATATTGTATGTGAATTTTTATTGATTGAAACTTTTTGACATTAAATTTCAAAGGTTATACAGATCCATATATTTTATGTCAAATAGATATTTGCTTGACAACGACATTAGAATCAATGTCGAAACTTCGCTACACAGAAATAAAGAAGTTGTTCATCCATAAAAATTGTCCTTATTGTTCACAACACCAACTTCTAGAATGCCAATCAAAGAAGAAAATAGATATTACATTGAAAAGGTAAGATATGCGTAAACAAGTTTTGTTCATCACAGAAAACAATTCAGTCAGAAATACGTAAGTGTACCGTCGATGTAAGTTTAGTTATTTTTACTGATTTAAAAATGTTTAGATATTGACCTTGAAAAATGCATGCCAACAATGACAAAAGCAGCCCCGAACCAACGACGGGGTAAAAGGCAAGCACAATGTCCATGGGTGAGTTTCAACGGGATTTTCTCATTTGTAATTGAACGCCATCAGTACATAGATTAAACTCAGTCTATTAACACAATGCAGATATTCAGATTAGAATTACCAAATTCAATAATTATATTATTACATGGAGAATATGTTCATATTGTCCTGTTTGGTCCAAGCTTTTTAACACAAATCTCATTGAAGTGAAATGCGTTTCAGATCTGGAAATTTCTGAAAAGAGGTCATAGCAGGTGATCTTTGCATTTAAGCCCATTAGCAACGAGTTTTAATAGGAATTGGTTCGATTTGATATCGCAACAGGCATCTGATTTATTGATTTTTGTCAGCTGACACGCCCCTTATTAAAAATACTCAGATCAGAAACGAAACACGGTACGAGTAAAATGTTCCATTTGATTTCAATAACAAAACTTTACCAGAATTGAACCAAATTACTGCATAAGCACATCTGGGGATATAGCTCGTGTCTTCATCTGTCAACTTTAATGCTTTGGTTTGAATAAAGAGGCATTACAGCACAAATTTTCCCGCTGATATTTACTATTTTAGGGCATATGACGATATTTCAAATTACTTTTAATTTCTCTAATGAAATAAATAGATAGTAGCCTATTATATGGGTATTTTCATATCACATTCGGTATCAGCCCGAGACCCCAATATCAGCCCGAGAGCTTTAGCTCGAGAGCTGATATTGGTCGAGGGCTGATACCGAATGTGATATGAAAATACCCATATCATACTATTTTTATCATATATACTTACATTAAGTTACCAAACAAACAACACAAATAATTGTAATATTTTAAAACTTTAATTCATAACATTAACATGTGGCTCATTTTATCCGTTTGGATAACTAGCACATACCAATAAACATTCAGCTTCCGAGTTAACGCCTCTTGCCAATTTTGAATTCATTTAATCTCTTGTTGAATTTCCAAACTGGAAAGAAAGGTATCAAAGGAATAATCAAACTGACAAATCCTATCTGCAAGTGACTGCAGCGTTTTCGCGATGTCGGCCACGTTCAAACGTCAGCTGTACAAAGGGAGACAACTCTAAATTCCTCGCGACTTCGATCCATTTTTGACGTTCGTTGCCTATGGTTCCACGTTCAAGTCCCTTGACGACGGGCTGATACAGGTTTTTGCCCTTGACGACGGGCTGATACAGGTTATCTGCCCTGCGGGCTGATACAGGGCGCTTGACGAAGGGTGTATCGTGCATTCAAAATCTCTGTATTTATATGCAAGTATATGATAATAACTATTAATTATTTTTAATAATCCTGAAATCACAAACAGAACAGATATGACGGCCTAAGTCACTAAGGGATGTCCAAAAGGCAAGAGTTGTTTTGCACAAAATGGAATATGAAAACGGCTGAACTGGACATGTATGTGCAACATTTTTATATACCCTCATCGAGAGAAAGAAATCCCCCTCAACAGTGGATATACAATTCAGATGTCTAAATGCTAGAAAAATCCTTCGTCATCGCTAAAACGTTCGAACTGGCATAATAATGATAGTAATGATAAGAACACTTAATTGTCCCAAGTACAAGTACATGATACATTCTTTTGTGCCTGTGGCACCCGGCAGCCACAGTGCAGCGCCAGTTAATCGGCGTTGTTCTGCCTTTACAATGCTGAGTGTCAAGCAAGACTCCCACCTTTTGACGTCTTTTGGTATGACGCGACCGGGAATCGAACCCCGATCTCCCTGGTGACGAGCGGGTACACTACCACTGAGCTACGTTCTACTTCCTACGTTCATAACGTTGGTGACAACTCATGGCATTGAATTTTGTCTATTAATATTGTCCGAATGAAATAAAATTGCCTTGTATTTATATTTGTCAGCATGTGACCCATGCCGATTATCCGTAGTCGTATGAGATGTCGTGTATCAAGCAAAAAATGTATGCATCAATTAAAGTGTGATAATCGCAGGATTTTAAACGATTCAAACTTGTTCTTCCTTCTATTCGTCGACCTGTCAAGTTTCCTACTAGGAGAATGTAAGCTTAAGCTGGCATTGCTCTCATGGTCGTGGAAGCACTCAAACCACACCACGATAAGCTATTAAATCAAGATATGATTGTTTAGAAAGATTGCCATCAATTGGTGACTTGTTTTTCTCTAATTTCCCCATTGAAGACGTGCTACACCGACTTTAACTCCTAACAATAGTATTAGTAAAAGAATGACATCAAGACGCTTTGTTGCGACGCGATGTACCTTCGTCCCGTGACATCACTCAATACAGCTGCGTACCCTAAGTTTGTCACTTATAGTGTATCTTAGTGCAAGTATAATGTCATTCGATATTCGTTTTGACGTCAATCAAATAACCCCAACAGCACTGACTAAGGATCACTAATAATTTGTCCATGTGTGCAATAACCATTCTCAAACTACATTTTTCATCATCTGGTCATTGGTGAAGAATGTCGAAATTCGGCCCATTGGGTCATATATTTGAAATTCCGATTTTCTTAAACTTCGATTAGAATATTCGATTTATACTCGCTGAGGCCAAATAATCACAATGACATTGATTAATGCAAGATGACAAATATGACTTAAGCCCAAAGCTGTTTCTCACTTAGGAAGGATTTTGTAGGAACAAACAAAACATAATGCAATCTTGTCTAAGCGTGCTAAAATCAGACGTAATTATAAATTTATTAAAAAAAATATAAATCAATTTTTATAACCGATCTCAAAAGATTAAGATGTTTGTCCTCGTGTTTTATAATGTGAATTATTAAATATGAACTTGATGAATAAAAATATGTGGCTTCTTCCGAGGTTTATCAGATGAATAAAATTCATAACGTTCGTCTGAATGGTAGAAATAGTAGAAGCAAGATTCTCGACAAATCAGTAATTTTACCGAAATAAATGTGTTTGAAGACAATAGGGAACTGTATTCGTATACAGGTGTGCTAAACATGTATTAACACTGTCTGTGATTGTTGATTTGTGGGAGCTATTTTAGAGAAAGAAGAGATTATTGTTGTTTACGGAATAGCCTTATTTCATTGCATTAATGAATGGATTATTTTGGTCTCTTTTGATTATATTTAGTGCAGCATTTAACGTGGTATGAAACCGTATCTTCATTTTTTGCAGATAAAAATTATGTTTATTCAAATAAATTATTGGCATAAATAAAGGTGTTTATTATTACAAATCTTAGTCAAAATTGAAATATATCATTTTCATATAATTTAAACTGCAGATAATTGTTTTCAGATTTTTTTTAGAAGGTGAAAACAATAGAGAAGGTTTAACGATAAGGATAAAACATGATTATGAGAACTGGGGAAATTGCTTAGCACCACTCGAGTAAAAAATTGGTTCTCTTGCTTATAAACCGTTAAATTGTATATGTCCTTTAAATTAAAATATGATACCGAAACAAGCGTCATGAAACGATGACGACTTTCCAAAAGGGCTTATCGCTGGCTGTACGTTTTGGACTACAGGTATTCCTCTTATAGTTATTACGAGGATATTACACAACCACGTGTAGCTTTACTAAGTCTGTCTTCGTCATCGATTCCACATGTTTATGCTTTAATAACTATTATGATAATCATGAATTAAAAGGGGAAAATATGAAAAGATTTACTTCACAAGCGCAGGGCTTACAACCATTGTAATTTATTCAACCAAGGTTAAAATGATCCTTGCCAACCCTCCTTGAGAGACTTCCATTAAAAATCGTTTCAAACATCACTGGCTTTATAGCCACACGGAGGAGAATGAAAACTGGTGAATGTATTGTAAATAGGAGTAGATTTATAAAATAGAATCGTAAGGACTTACTTTCAATTGTTATCATATTTTATCCTACACGTACATGAAGATACCTGTTAAAATATGCACTCATCGCACTGAAAGACACGCTTTGGAATTTTTTTAACTTGAATTATATTTTGCATTTTTGTTACCTTCAAGGATTGCCTTGTTTTGACAATTGTTGATTTTAAAGTAAAGAACAATTAATTTGAAAACGCGTTTCGACGAAAAAGATGTTCATCACAGGAAGGTTAAATGAATACTAAGTCCTATATTTATTGCATTTCAAAAATAAATTGTCAGAATGATTGACAGTCAAATCATCTCGCAGTTGCCTACAACGCTTTACCCTCCTTGGTAACAAGGGTCACACGAAGTGTTGAGACTTCACCCCACACCCGTTTAATTATAGACAAAGAAGGTATAAGAGGCGCACCTTGCCGTACACCTAGCAAGAGGTACTTGACTAGTAATAGCAAATAATCAAACTATTTGTAATGTTCAACTTGCGTGTAATTTGAAGCGTGGGCTATGGTTGGTTTTGTGTGTTATTTGTCGGATAATTAATCTATAGACAGATGCCCTACTCGAAAGAACGGCCACCCATATCTGATGTCGGATTTGCAATATCTGGTTTCAACTTCTTCACATGCTTCTGGCGGCAAAAAGCAATTTATCCGTCTGAATCTGTCCAACCTTGTATCTGATTCAAAGCCTTTTATACCTTCTTAGTCTTCTCGTCGCGATTGGAGTTTAATTGGATACGCATTATCCCTTTACTATATACTTTAACATATTTATATTCCCTCTTATACAATACGTAAGTGGTGTAAGCATTGTTACTCCTGTGTCTGGAGTAGAGGCAGAGATGTAGTCAAATATTGTTTTTCTTTACGAACCATCTTCTTTTATGTAAGTTGTGCTTTGGGTTACCTTATATGTTCAGCTGCAACCATACATATTGTAATTACTTATATTGTAGACTTTTAATTATCACTGCATCCAAAAGACAAATTGAATAAATTTGACCAAAATATCTCACTTAAAGATTTTTTTTATCATCAAAATACACCTTTATGAAAAAAGGAACCAAGAATTGCAAAACATTAAAGAAGTAAATTATTTTTGAAAAATGTTTGAAGATGAGTGTTCCTTTGAGTATTTATTCCCTTTCTAACAGACATAAACTAGATAAAATATTTCAATATTATCAATGAAACTTACATTAATAAACAAACTGACAGTTTCCTTTTCAAAGAGGATAAACAAACTTTAAATCAATGATATTTGTTTATTTGTATTTGGTAGATATGATGTAAGGTACATGCAAAATCCTTTACGCAAATCGCCATATCAAAGGCAGACGGTATTCAATTCCTTGTCCGTTTGTTCTTAAATGGTTGTATCTACGCATCAAAACTATCGCCTTTCTTTCTCACACCTCTCTCGTACCTCTCTTATCGACGTGTGATAAATGTACTTACTTTACAATATCTTTGCCCATTATGACTTCTCCTTCTGTATATCTAAAACACAACAGGCGAATTATCTTAATATTCCCTCACAATAGTCCTACATCAAAGCCAAGCTTTTTTGAATGTGAAAATTAAAATGAAAGTAGTTTCCCGGATTTTCTGACAGAGAAAGAATTAAGCGCGATAAGGATTTGTATGAAGCAAAGGGAGTGTACAAAGAGACTTGGCTAAATTGATTTAGCATTTTGGAATCACCTTGATGCCGGCGTTAGCTGCATCTCATTAGTGCGTGATTCTATCCGATATTGGGGGAATTATTACATGGCGGTCTCTTTGAGGACAATCTGTTGTTTCCAAACGACGACAGAAGAGCGGTTGTTCGTAGCGCCCAAATAATTCTACACGGCGGTACCGTATATAAAGTAATAAGTTCGAAATTCTGTCAAGCAAGCAAATGTTCATTTCTTATTCAATTCTGACAGTGGAATAACCTGTCACACTCATACGTTTTACACTAAATCATAATTCTTATACGCAGTGTCTTGTTGAAAGTGCCCATATTTTCAGTGAGCTGAACTGACATAATAACACTTTGCTTCCCACAAATATAAAGACCAACAGTAAGTTAAAAAAGGGATTGGGAAAGTAATGAAGTATAAGTATTAACACAAACAGTTACGGCTAATTATAAACCCGCGATGGCATAGCCCGAGTAGTGTTTATTGCCATAACGCGGGCAATCGGGTTATTATTTGGCTTTAACTGCCGCGAGACATTATTAGAATGTTCCTTACTAAATGACGTATTTAAAGTTACCTTTTGTACGTTTCATTGGTACACTCTTCGAGTCTAATGTGTCATCATCGAAGAAAACAATTGCATATAACACCATTACTGCCTGAGGTTTTCAAACTAAAATCGTATTCTTTCATTTCTATATAGATATTTAACTATAGGAAATCAATACAGACATGACATATATCGTTCTTCGGTTGGCATGTATCCACGATAGCTCTGGTGGTAAAATGGGCTCCTTATCAACATAGGGGTACCGCGTTTGAATCTATGTCTCGTTGTTCATAAATCTTCGATTTCTGGTTTGATGCATCTCTCCCCAAAGAGGCAGATCAAGTCATGAAATGTTGATACGGTCTCTGTTCTATTACGCCGCAATCCGGGGGTTCCGGCAGTTTCCCCTGGCGCAAAACATTGCACCACAATCCGTTTGACTTTGAAATGACAACGCTTCTCGCATGGAAAGGGTGGTTCATTTCACAATGCCTTTACCATGACTCAGTAGCCAAAATGACTATTTTAGATTTTGATTAACTTAGATTGCCTCCAATCAATCATCTCCCATTCAGTCATATTACACAAATTTGGCGTAATAGAACAGAGGATGTATCAACATTTCATGACTTGATCTGCATCTGTTGGCAGAGAATGAGTTTGATGAAGATTCCAAAATTTACAAGTGGTTTGTTATCGTTTGACCATCTTATAACCAACAAACGCTGATAGTGGTTACATAATCTAATGTCTTATTTTAACAGAGGTTTCAATTTCCCAATTGTTGTGAATGAAAACTCCTCAATGACCTCATCACATTTTGAATGATGGCTTTAAAAGGTTGGATTTACAGTAAAAGCTTTAAAACATTAAAATATCACGTCTCCTTTTTAAAATCAATACATTTTTTACGCCTAAAAAGTCAAATTTACACCCTTTGTCATGAATATCATCCACAGAAAATAGAATCGAAGTCAGCATGCTTATCTTCTTATTTTCTTGCGACAAATATACAGGTCAGAGATATAAAAATATCAACCCATCTCTGTACTGAAGTTAGGACGTTTGTCTCAGAACGTCAAACTGAACTTATACGGTAAAGACGGAGACCTCAAAACTAATATCACTCATTTGTTTTGTATATATTCTCTAAGTCCCAGTAAATCCTTCCTTGGTTGGACTCCATGCTTATAGAGCCGGCTGAGTCAGGGTGAACTCCTACCCCTGTCTCTATTCAATTAAATTTCTGAATGAAATCCTCGTGAATTGCCTCGCTTTACTAGACAGCAAGACACTGTTTCGTTATACTCGATGATCTGTACTTTTCATCTCATCTTGTCTTTATACAAAGCGTCGAGATGAATTTTGATTTGCTTAAGAAGGTTATTTTTACTTAAAGAAGGTTTAATCTTGACTTGAATTGCCTTGTAAAAATATTATCTTACATGAATATGTTTTCATTTCAGAACTTTTTTTATAGCTTACTCGTAGTTTAATTGATAAGAAATATGATTCCTATCTTCTATATTAATTAAAACATGTTTATGTGAAATCGTAGAAATTTTCTTTAGACACACGTTTTAATTAAAGAAAGCTTTTTCAATGTTCTGAAGTGTGGGATTTGGATAAAATATCTTACCAAAAATGGTTATTTCAGATGAAATAACTAATTATAGGGTTTAACAATTCTGCAATTTATATACTTAATGACATCAAAAACTCAAGATATATCAACAATAACTCACTCACTCAAATGCTTGTCTAACTGCATAATACTAATCTTGATTATAACATTTAGTTATATGAAAGTTTCATAACCATACTCCCTGTCGATATGTGGAGACGGTTAATATTTCATAATGGTATATACATTCAAATATTTTGCTTCGACAAAGAAATATGAACTAAGCGTTGTCCGAGTGGGAGTTCATAATCGGGTACCCCTTTCTCGTTGTACAAAGCCAGGTAAAAACCACGACTCCCCAATTGAACCCACCTACCCGTCTGTGCAAGGAGCGGTTAGGGTGTGTATATAGGAAAGAGAACATAATCGTTTTTGAATCTGATTAATACACCTGTCCGTTTTAATCATACTTACATTTAATTGAAATGATTCAGAGATATTTCTGTATTGTACTTATTTATAAGCGAAGGTTCAACTGAGTGCAAGTTTTGCGTACTGATGATGGAAATATTGAGTGAACTGAAAGTTATGTTAAGTGTTATAAAACGTTGAAATTGGTTTTGAGTGAGATCGAAATATCAACCAAAATACCAGAAGTAGACGAGCACAGAAAACATATATATGTTAGACAAATTTGATATCAGAAGACAATTACACTTCTCTCAATATTCTCTATATGATGAAAAATATGTGATTTCTAGATATGGAAAAGGAGAGAATATTGAGAACTGCCAACATGATATTACTCTTCAGGAAAAGTGTTGGCATATGTTTCTTTGGTTATTTTTGTATATATATATATATATATATATCTTTGTAAAGTTAACGTATTTGTAATATGTTCTTAAGTGTTCTGAAACTGTTGATCATTGAAGGTTATTGTTATCTTCGAAATAAAATCTGTTAAAATATACATCATGTCATTTAAAGATTCTACGATACTCATATCATGTTGTGTTCTTAAAACACGCCCCTTCACAGTGTGTTTCATTTTCTGTGACGGACTTCTGTGACGTCACTAAGTTTCGTTAAGGTTTACACTGTTTGTCTTCACAATGAATATGTGAATAATAGACTACGTTTACAAATTCTAAAGTGCAACAATAAATTATAAAACGTATGACAAATTGTTTATCTGCGATTTTCAAATGAAATACAGGAGATGGTGTGATATGTTTTTTAATTAACTAAAGTTTTTCTAATTAGCGCAATTGGTATACGTTTATACGTTGTACCTTGTGAATATACTCTAAGCATTTATGTTGTTCCTTTTAAAGTAACATATCTCTATTATGTAACTGGTCGAAGTCAATATTGATTTTTTTTTTTCAAACATTATTTCATATTGATAATTTGTAACTACTGTGAGATATAATTTTTATGTCTGTCTATCTGTCTGTTTGTCCGTCAACATCAGTCAACTGTCAATTCCTCCAACAAGCCTTCCATTGAATGTGTTTGACAATGTATCGTACTAGCGAGGTCGACAGTCAGTCGATGTATTATCACCCCAACACTTGCAGGTTAAGCAGCTTATCTCCAAGATATCGTATTTATCTCCAACTTATCTCCCATCTACCTGTGCGATAACCCGGGGATTAACCCCCAAACGCCGAAGCGTAAAGGGGTAGCATCGCCCAGCCTATACCCGACAAATTAGCACCAAATGTTGCTCTTTCCCCCTCCATGCGTCCCGCCGACTTGAACAATACTGTTTACCAGATTATATATTCCGAACAAAACTTCTCAAAGGGTCAACGGCATCGCAACCTGTTGGCGGCGACTTCAAAGGGATATCGGACAATGAATTTACCTGAGCGCTATGGTGGTCCGTATATCAAGAAGGCTCTCAAATCCTATAGATGATCGGTAATTATATTCATTTCTCCTTCCTGGGATTCTTTTTTACTTTTCTTTTTCTCTCTTCACGTGACGATAAGGTGTGAAACGCGCTAATTACGTACGTTGTAAGGGGAGATAAGAAGACGAAAACGAGAGCAGCCCGACAAAGAACACTAGAGAGGTATTGTGGAGGACTATAGAACACACAGGGCCATATCACACACGCTTTGAGGTGATTCTTATAAAGCCTGAACGGGGGAGTGTTGTGAAAAAAATTATGAAAGACGCATTAAAGCATTTTCTAATTGACAGGGAATGATCTCCTAAAGAGTGTCTTCACAATGGACACAGAGCCGGAGCAAAGTGGTCGTATGATGTACACAGAGAACGGACTCTATGTGCTTTAATGTGTTTGTTTTCTTTCATCTTCAACCCACTATGTAGATCGGATAACGCGCCGTTTAGAGTCGCTCTCTATCCCAGCTTTTGGCGAACACACTCCATGGTGTGCGAAAACGTTAAACGATGGTAACACATCCAATTATGCTCTGAGATCCATTGCTGGCCCACAGAGGAGCAATCTTTTTACTGTACTCCGACACAATCAGTGCAATTAAGACACGTAAAGGTGTAACACGACCCTACAAATATCCCCATTTCCAATAAAAGCCGATAATAGGTGTTATTTGGAAGAAAAACGGGGACTACCCGTTTACGATCGTGAGCGAATCACAGTTTACGGAGATGTAAGTTGACTATAAAGAGAGTTTGGGAACAGATGAAGGGTTGTTACATAGAGTCTCACACATCTGTGTAATGTTTGTAGCACAGCAAGTAGGTTAACCTCCAGCAAATAATGCTCACAATAAATGCTGCAATATGTATTGTGGTACGGCATAACGTGTTTAATGAGGTTGTTCTAGATCTCCCTAATAGCATGCTTTTCCTTAACCGTATACTCTGTATGTCTTTAGATATTTGATGCGAACCTGTTCACTTTCCATTTAATTGATGATCCCACAACTCTTTGATGACCCACGTTGCATTGAAGTAGGTACGAAAATATGGCACAGCACGTTATACTGGTAACATATTTATGATAATCATTATTATTTAAAAAAAATAGTCTTTGATAGAAACTGTTTAGAACATGTTCTTTCAGTGAACATTTCCCTCACTAAAGTGAAGATGAACTATAATTGATTGAAGCAAAATACTATAAAATAATGAGAACGTATCTCTGTAGTAGTTCGAACCTGCCCCATGAAACATTCCCCTATGTTGTAAAGCAAGTCAGACAATTAAACAGAGAGATTAGATATATACGATTATCAAAGTTTCACACTTATTTACAAAGAAAAAATACATTGATATATTGATTAAGTAATACATGAATACAAGTGAACATATTTTGTCCTACCAGAGCCTTATATGTAGTAAAACCTTTTTTTCAACCTCTTTAATTTTTCTCACTGAGTGAACTGCAAAAAATACTTAATGTTAAAGTAAAACTTATCACTTTATTCACCGGATCTTATCTAGACCCCTATATCTATCATTTTTATCCCTTCACTTACAAATCTTAACCCCTACATCAATCATTCTTGATCCCTATAGCTATGATTTTTGACGCCTAACAACTATTATTCCTGAACCCTAGAACTATGATTCCTTACCAAAATAACTATGATTCCTAACCCCTACAACTATGATTCCTTACCCTATAAGTATGATCCCTGACCCCTAAAAACTATAGTTCCTCACTTCAACAGGTAACCGCTAGGACTATGGTTCCTGACCCCTACAACTATGATTCCTTACCCTATCAGTATGATTCCTGACCCCTATAAATATGATGCCTAACCCCTACATCTATGATTCCTGACCCTTAAAACTATGATTCCTGACCCCTAACAACTATAGTTCCTCACTTCAATAGCTAAACGCTAGGACTATGGTTCCTGACCCTCATAATTATGATCCCTGACCCCTATAAATATGATGCCTAACCCCTACAACTATGATTTCTGACCCTTAAAACTATGATTCCTGACCCCTAAAAACTATAGTTCCTCACTTCAATAGCTAACCGCTAGGACTATGGTTCCTGACCCTCATAATTATGATTCCTGACCCCTATAAATATGATTCCTAACCCCTACAACTATGATTCCTGACTCCTATGACTATGATTCCTGACCCCTAACAACTATAGTTCCTCACTTCAATAGCTATTATAACTGACCCAATAACAATGACTCATGACCCCTACAACTATTCTTCCTAACCCTATAACTATTATTTCTGACCCCTATAAATATGGTTCCTCTACCCTATAACAATGATTCTGACCCCTATAACTATGGTTCCTGACCCCTACAACTATGATTATTGACCCAAAACATTATGACTCCTGATCCCTATTACTATGATTCCTGATCCCTATTACTATGATTCCTGACCCCTATTACTATGATTCTTGACCCCTATTACTATGATTCCTGACCCCAATCAATATGATTTCTGACCCCTATGATTATGATTCCTGACCCCTACAACTATTTTTCCTAAATCTACAACCATATTTTTTCATTTTAATGACTTAAGGACAGGATTAAGAAATCTGGACCTAATGAAAGACCAATATAAATACAATCAGGAAACAGACCAACAAAATCAACCAAATGTCTGGAATGTTGTGACGTTTTGTAAAAAAAGGCCTGTAACCTTTTGCTGTTTATATTTTTGTTCCAAATTTCAAACTGCATCATCAAAGAAACGACGTTATATAAGACGGCGTGCCCTCGTTAACAAAAGCACTTTTCAAATTTTTGTGACCTTGTCCACGATCAGGAGAGCCTATTAAACAACCAGCATGACACACATGAAGGAACTGTTAAAATGGTTTTGTTGTTTGTAAAACAAACTCTTAAATTAGCATGTAACTGTCTTGTTTTATCTGTTTGGAATGTTGAATTCGTTTTGGAAAATTGGATAACTCACTTAATAAAAGTTGCACTTGTTTTATGGTTTTTAAAATAGAACGAAATCACGAATTTTGCAACAGTTAATGAACTTCAAAGGTGGAGAAAGCTGTCCTTGGGGAAACGTTAAGCAAATGAGTCATGTTTACGAAGACGGATAATTAGTAGTTGTGAATATATGATGTATTTATTTGTAGATCATGTTTTTTTTAATATAAGTATTCAGAGTTGCTATGAAAATAACTGAATTTAAAGGTGTTCACACAAAAATGGCCGACAATGG
This sequence comes from Steromphala cineraria, assembly GCA_916613615.1. NCBI lineage: Eukaryota > Metazoa > Mollusca > Gastropoda > Trochida > Trochidae > Steromphala > Steromphala cineraria. The sequence goes on along the minus strand of OU744736.1, from coordinate 30,988,458 downwards.
ACTTTATGTGAATCTTAATAATATGTTCTCTGACTATGGATGACTGTGTAATGACATTTTGGACACTTTCAAAAATAATATAGCATTAACGTACATTTATCAGCGAAATATTTACCTTTAGAAAATATAGTACTGCCTCTTTAAAGCAACATTTTGCAGAATCGCTATTGACCTAGTTGAACATGTTGTTGAGATGAACATGACCTTCTCCACGTTGTGATTTTATGAAGCAGAATATTTTTCATAAAGTGACCAAGGATGTTTATAAATACATTCATATTTCGCTTTTATTTCATTAGGATTTACGTGTGTTAGAAATCGAAGTGTCTATAAGGATATGTAAATAAACATTAATATACAGAACTCTGTTTAAAGTGATGATATGGTTGGAACGTGTGACGGTTCCTAGATCGACGAGTTCTTCGAATTGTTGTCGTCTATGGTTTACAAAAAGGTTTAGAAAGATCCTTCGTTCAATTAGATTACTTTTATCATTTGAATTTTCAACTATTCTTTTGCAGGAGTAATTATAAAATTACAATAGTTTTGATAAATGTTTCGCGTCAGTTAAATTGTTTTCTGTATCAGTGTTACTTTTTGTCCACACGTTTTTGCAATAGATGTATGTAATTGTTTGTAATTTAATTTCAAGAACACAAAACCGTTATAAGATTGCTTATTAAGATACATGTTCCAATTCATTTAACGCACATGTTGATCATGTTATTGGTACTTTGCAACCTACTTATCATCTTGAATTTATAGATGCATACACATTTTACTTGATTTACTCGAAATTGGATCTTAAACACTGGTAAAAGCCTTTTTTAAAACCTTAATTGCAAATCAAACAAATGTTGTAAGCATGAAACGTTGCACTGGACTTTATCTTTCGCGTAATTTACTCAAGAGAAATACGTATTAATCAGGCCTGATCTTGTTCTTGATGTCAACATCTAAATCGTTGTTACTGCAATTTTGGAATTTGATTATGATTAAAAATCCTTCCTACACCAAGATTAATAATACATTTTAATTATAAGGAATTATTTTTACTTTTAACCATTTTAAAAGTTCTCCTCATGAAAATAAAATAAATATACAGCTGAACGTCATCCATGTGCATTTGGGTCGTTTGTATTGAACCAGTAGATGTCATTGACGCGGAAGAACAACGGGTTCGAAGAAAGAGTTGTTTCTCCGCGTCCATGACATATTCGAGTTCAATACAAACGACCAAAATGAACACGTATGACGTTCTGTATTCATTATATACTCTCTTTTTAACCTTTTTAAAATTATTTTTGAATTGCTTATATATTCCGTCGACTGCCCATTGATACATACTGCGAACAAGGCGATTACCTACAACACGTTCGACTGATGATTTGATACCACACTTATCTTTTTATTTTCTCATTACTTTGCGTAGTTAAACGTAAGAGGCAATTTTCTCAAGTGTGAAAACAAGATAAAGTGATAAAAGTTATTCTTTAGTAATTATTTATAACGTTCTGAATATGATAGACGTAGGTTCAGGATTCCGAGCGACGGGATTCTTTCAAACGACATCACCATGGAAATGACGTCATAATCGTTGTAGGCTATGACGTCATAAGGGCGAAGTGTCGCTAGCGATGTTCTCGGAGTTTTGTTTAGGATTTCCTTTTCCAAAATGTTTCGTAGTTTACTCACTAGTTTACTCTAGTTTCTCATTATATTATTCTTCAATATGATAATAAAAAGTAGGTTAATTACCGTTTGTTACCAATGCATTGAGATACGTCAAATCCGATGTTCTAATTAGGAAAATGATTGTTACGTACGGAAAGTTGCGAGAATTGCCGAAGCTTGAAAAAAGTAGAACCGGCAATCGTGCAATACGGAATTTGCAGTGCAATACGGAATTTGAAGACGTTTTCCGTATTGCACCCTTGTATTACTATCCTAAGATTACATGAGTATATAATAAAACTGTTTAATTGGTATGATATATTTTTCGTAAAAGAACTATAACAATCGATTTTGATGAGGATGATATACAGTTCGTTTTGTTAAGACTATGATGTTACGTTTCTATCCCTTTGCAATGATGGTCCTTTGTAATAGCACATACGGATATCATGTTAACAATATCGTATAATGATGAAAAATGACCAGTAAAGAGGTAATTCCTTGTCAATCGATACAAAAATGTATGTTTCCAAAGGTCCAAACATAAGTAGAAGTATAAAATATAGTATTTTTGTCATTGAAATATATTCAAGTAACTTTTGCTGTTTTCATTGAAATATCCGAGGCTAGTACTGATTGTCCAGGAAGCAAGGGTACTCAAATTGAGAAAAAAGTTACTTTTAGTTGTTTGGAATCGATAAAGACCATAGTAACAAGTAACATCATTATGATCCTTCAAATCATAAACCTTTTAATGACAAAGTATATATATCTTCAGACGCAAATATAGACAAGTACTACGACGTTATGTATAAGGCAGATAACTCTGATCTCCTTTCCTTGACATCTTCCTACGCAGAGCCTAAAAGGCCAGTTTCCAAACTGTCATTTTATGCCTTGCTGCAGAGACTTTACTTTTCTGTGCTGCTATAGTGCCCCTACAGACTAGAGAGCAAGCACAGAAAACTCAAGGCTATGCAGCAAGGCATAAAATGACAGTTTGGAAACTGGCCTTTTAAGCTCTGCGTAGGAAGATGTTCCTTGAAGGAATATATTATAGTGTGCGCTTCATTTAGCATATCTTAGTGCAGCGTTTTATCTAATAAAGAAGTATTAACGATATAATCAATAATGACCAGTGTGTGATTCATTTATTAAATGAAAGAAATGGAATGTGAAAAATCTGAACATTCAGGTTTATATGGTAGACAAAAGAACATCATGGTTTTATTTGGTATATATCCAGCAGCAGCACATCTTTGGTAATATCTTTTCAAACATGTGTTTTATCAAGAAACATTTTTCTTATTATTTACGTTAGAGATCCCATATATCAAAATTCCAATAGCGTCTTGTTACAGTTTTGATTTAAAGGAGTACTTAAAGGTTCCATAGCACGATGTAGCACTCATGTTGGCTATTTAAAGGGGCAGTAGCACGTTTTTTGATAATTTTATATTTTAAAATTTTCACTGGTAATTGTAAGGTAATGCTAAATGCATTATTTTGACCGTGTCAAAAATCTTATTACACAAGCCAATCATCCATAGTCAGAGGAAAAAGTATAAAGATTCTCATAAAATCCATTGGCGGCCATTTTATGTGAACACTTTTAATTTATTTTGTGTAAGAAAAAGGAATCGCATGGCTAAACTTTATGTTAAATATTTGAATTATTACTGCTCCATTTAGTTTAAATACACTGTCTTTCAATTGGAACCATTTATTTTCATTTTCCTGACATCACCTTATGTTCCCCCTAAAAACGTGCTACTGCCCCTTTAAAGGTTCCATAGCACGATGTAGCACTCATGTTGGCTATTAAAGGGGGAACAAAGGTAAAATATCAAGATATTACATATATGTTGCTTCTGATTTCAATTATAAACTTGGTTTTGTAGCAATCTTTGCCGTTTTGGGGTCTTCAGGGGGTCATTAACCTCAACGCCATCAATTAACATTGTACTAAGATCACCTTAGTGTTTTGTGAAGCGACCATCAATGTGATATCTATGTTAGCAACTATTACTTACATGCATATCGGCGATATCGATGTTCATGCGGACTCCATTCATCGTTAAAATAAATGTCACTGATCTTTCAGACTTAACTTTATAACATGCAAATAGTTACGTCGACAGATATGCGTTATTCATCAATTTGCAAATCGACAAATCATAAGTAGTTTGCGTTAGTGACTATGACAGTATACACGATTATGTGAAAATCATTCAGACAATAAAGAACATTACATAATGTCTGTCTAAGATGTTTTTCAAAGCAGACGAAAAGTCGCGTCAAGGTGAAGGACGTTCAGACGGTTGGCAAACGGAAGTCTCTGGGGAGCGGCAGCCGAATTTACTTTTGAGGATATCTTACAATATTAGACAAATTGAACCAGTAATTAGTGACGGGAACCGCTTGCAGACAAGCTGTAATTGTCGTCTAGGATTTGTTGGGGCACCTTACCAAACTTTGCTTTTGATGTTCTATCTTCAAGCGTTAAAGACGATGTGAATTTCTCGTAAAGATGGCAGAAAGGTGAGCAGTGTTGGCAGCACCACAAACAACCAAGTCATTACTAATAACTCTCCGACTGCTTCTACACAAGAACAATGCGCCGATCATCTTTCTTCTCCTTTTGATAAGAAGATTATCACATTGAAGATAGTTGAGTTCAAAGGAGTCTGGTCTTGCTATATGAAGGTAGTTGGCTTTGAGAGCGGCCAATTTCAATCGGTGTTATTGCAAGTAGTGGAGCGAATAATCTGTTAGCCTGGTGGGGAACCCCCTTGACGGATACCGAAGACCATACAGATCCTATACTTAACAGCAAGGTCTCCGAGGTAGACATAAGACCCCAGAGATCACGCCTCTGTAGACCCTCATCTTAGCAAGCCTTTATCTTATACCGTTGAAGTTATCATATGAATATTGTTGAGGTAGGGGTAATGCTGGTGATGAGACGCGACAGAGATCCCTTGGGACCTTTCTCCTCCTCCCTGCTTCTCCCTAACCGATATATCACATCTAATATTGTTGTAGTCAAGGCTTGACTGGTACATATAGGTAACACAAGGTGATCAAATGTCACACGTGGTAACATACATCTTCTGAGGGAGACGGAGAGAGGTGAAGGAATTCCTTCAGACATTTACCCTTCAGTCGGAAGGAATCGAAAACCTCAGTGGCTACTTATACGATTATTTGCCTGTCTATTGTAATATTCTGTTAGTCTGAGGCTAGTGACAGGCAACGTCCAAATAGTGTTGATATCAGTTTCGGCTCTTATTATCTGGTGTTGTTACGCCAAGCGTTTAACCCGACTGTAAGGTAGAGATCGCCGCTTAAAGAACCCGATCGCTTTAAAACTGTGATAAAAAGGGATAACAGTTTGAAATCGGACTGTGGCAAGGGGGCCGTATACTTAGCCTCTTGTTTGGTGATGAGAAATTGTATTGGGAAAAGCACTGCTCAAGCTTCAATACAAGGAAATCGGTGCGCGCGACAAGCGATCTAGCATTAAGTACGAGTCGTTGAAAGGCTGTGCTACCTGAATGATAGAAGTTATACCTATCACATCCATTACTTGTTTTTGGGACGAAAAAACTGGCCTTGCTGATTGGGGTACGTGAAAGTGGGGAGGTCTGATTGAGACTTGGTCCCGCCCTTGCTTTCTTCGTATACCCGCAGTGAGTGTGGAGTCGCCCGCAACAGGGACATTTTACCTCGTTTTACTGTCGTCTGTCATTTGTACAGTGCACGAGACGGGCGCGCGCGGAACTTGATTTGCTCAGAGTGACCGTTCTTGGATATATAAGCAGACGACAGTTGTATATCGAAGCAGACGACAGTTGTATTTCGAAGAGGAAGACAGTTTTATATTGAAACATACGACATTTGTATATTGAAACACGACAGTTATATATTCAAGCAGACGACAGTTGTTTGTTGAAGCAGACGACAGATTCAATTGAAGAAATTTGACTTTGGAGGAAGCATTTTAAACAAATGTCGCTTATTGCCAGCTTGACGATATGGACGATGAAGAATGACACTTGAATTTAACTGGATAAAAGCATAGTGTGTCATTCCTTCAACTAAATGTGAAATTCGTGTTGAGCGTTATCTGACAAGCAGAAAGTATGAGTGTTCGGACATGGATTTGTTTAAAACTTTTCTTGTCTCCGTTGTTTGTTTCCTTTTCAATCGGCGAGGCATTTATAGATCGTCTGGAACAATGCTCCCCCATTAAGATACCCCAATGTCGCTCCATGCCTTACAACATGACACGAATGCCCAATTTGATGTATCACAGTAATCAAGAAAATGCAAGACTCGCCTTTGAGCAATTTGAATCACTTTTACGGCGGAACTGCAGCGATGTGTTGCTATTTTTCCTGTGTTCAATATATGTGCCTATTTGTACAATATCATTTCAACCGGACCCTATCCCGCCATGCAGAGGGGTGTGTGAGGCGGCGAGGGCGGGGTGTGAACCCCTAATGAACGCTCATAATGTGTCGTGGCCCGAGGCCCTGGACTGTTCGCGCTACCCCAGGTATGAGAGGGGGGTTTGTGTCTCACCTGAAGCTATTGTCTCCCCCTCCCGGAGGAAAGGTAAGAAAACATGTATGTAACAGATCCTTTATATCCATTTAAATCTACCTTTTGTTTGGAATGTGGAAATGAATGTTCATTTACTACATTGTTTTACATTAGCATCTTTCATATAAGATTGATAGAACATTCAAGATTCAAAATGTTTTATTTGTAGAAAGGCAAAATACCTTAAGTACAAATTAGATTACAGAAAAATATTACCGTTTTGGTTTCATACACTCACTTTGAGGTATTTTGCATGATTTGAAGGAAACGTGTAAACACTTCATTGTAAAATATGGCAAGGCGTTTTTTTTTCTGTACCTGTATAGATAGGTAAGCTTTAACTGAAGAATGATGTTTATTCTACATCCCAAACAACAGTCACAGGATGGGAGAAAAAAACGATCAATGGTCATTTTCGACTATATCAGACTGTTTGATCCCAACAAACTTGTTGATACTTTCGTTATGACTTGCTAATTGTTTTGCATTAATTTGGACGTTAGGTTACATACTATGATATAAAGTATTTGATATCATGTCTCTGCTAAAGGGACAGTTTCTTGTACAAATTTTACAATTCTCTTTCTAACTTGATAAATTGTTGCCCTGTATATCATGTTTAAGATTGAATTTAATAGAATGTCCCTCCTTAATCTATTAGTCAATTTTGTTGTAATTATGACAATATTAGATTAAAATTCTTTAAACCATTATTCACATCTCTGCTTTAAGCTTCGATGCAGTGTAAGATTGGATGCTTTTTGATAGTCTCTATCAGTTAACCCCAAGGGGTATAATGTTGCATTAATGAGGCGACTCTTCAAATTTATGAAACTTGTTCTTTCAAAAACTAATATTTTCAATGTGACACTCTCAAGCTGTGAACGGAGTTTGTTTTACAAATTCAACAAGATAAAATAAAGTTATTTATGTTTTGAGACGTAAGCATGTTTATTCAGTTTTCATATTAATCATAAGTTATCATTTGAACTGGTATTAAATTGAATCACGGTAAAGAGCTAACAGGACATATTATTCATGTATTATTTATATTACGTTTTTATATAAGTTATGGATACGGGATCGAACATGAGTTAAAAAAAAATATTTTCCAGATTTTAATATTCTTTTCTCTTAACCACAAAGTTAGCAATTATGAAATTGTTAAAAAAAATATTTAATAATCATAAAGCATAATCTTATAATTTATTCATAACATAAATCAAACAAGTTTCTATCGTTACATTACGTCAGTATTTGGTGGGTAGGTAGGTATGAAAAGTTGATAGAATCATAGTGTATAAACCATATAATATTAAAGGTGTAAGTTGACAAGTTTCTCTCGTCAAGTTGCAAATGTGATACCCTTGATACATGCACTCGAACGCTACTTCCCAGCGCCTATCTACCAATAACATACCTTTTTGCCAAATGAGAATGTGGATATAACACAATATGATTGTAATCACCTCATTATGAGTTCTTATGACGCAAACCTACATGTATTCCTTGAAGGCTATTTCAATCATCTTATAACCCCCTAGTGTGAATGGGGTCCAAATTTAAATACCCTGATTCGATTACATAAACTTTAGACAGCGAAGCCAATGTTTTACTTGCTCGGGTCACTTACAACCCAGAATGTCTCAAACTTATCTATAACGATTTTTGTTTAAAATGTAGTTAACTGCAAACCTCTTAAACTTAAACGAATGAATTACACGGTTGGAAGGGAGTAAATGTTCCTCGTTATTGTTCGCCGAACAACTCTGCCATCCTTTCAAGGGGCAGTGGCACGTTTTTGATAATTTTGATATCATTTGGAGGTGATATATTTTACTTAATTGCGACGTATCAAAACCTTGTCAGATAAAGGTGATGTATTGTTAAGTGTTCAGCAACATAGAGGTATAAATACGGTAAGATATGATCAAATACCGTTTTCACCTAAAATATCACACTGCTCAGTTTGCTTCATAGAAAACTAGATATTCTAAACTTCAGAAATAACATTTGTTATGACTATGTTGAAATGGACGTTTTATATCTCATAAACAGGAAGTTGGTGGTAGACTTATACCTACACCTTATCTGCATGCGTGTATATATGTGTTAGGTAAATCTAAATGAATGGGTAACTGAAATAGAAAATGCTGTTTCGAATACCTGTATTTAAAGGCAAAGGTATACTTTAATTCAGGTAAAGTTCGCTAGAAAATCTTTGTTAAAACTCTACTCAAAATGATTTGTAGAATAATGGTAAATAATAATTGTTGTTTTCCATCCAACATGCTTTGCCGAGGTTTTCGTACTAACTGTTTTACAATTCGTAAAGCATTGCGCCGTCTTCCTGTAGTGTGTAGGTCGGAAAGCAAACTTCAAAAGACGTATAAAATAATACCCCAGTATTTCCCAAAAACAAAATTACTTTACGACAAGCTAAGAAGCTTGATGTGGGTGTGTCAGTGCACATAGATGAATATAATGTATATATTTATCGTATTACAATACGCTTCAAATTATTCAATAATACCTTTGTTGCGGCCTTTCTCTTTGATATATATTTTATATAGGTAAGTGTCACCTTGGATACAATATAGCACCGGTTCCACCCCAGGCACTCGGGCCATGTGGGAAAATGATCACTATGCTCTCATGTTCATGAAATTCAAATCGGCTGGACGTGAGTCTTTAACTCATACCGAGTGTTTTCATGACCTCTCCTACCTGTGACCTCAAATCCTTTGATCGGCTCCTTTGATGTCTTGTGATTAGTATAGACTGAGGCAGGCGAGTATAGCCCACGACCAGCGCCCCGATTCGCCTGTAATGGCCATGTTTACAGATTGAACCGTATGAAACACGTGTTCTCTTCTCTAAGACAAACATACAGGGGTTGACTCAGATACCTGGGATTTGTTCTTGCCTGTTACCTGTTTGTCGTTGAATGGTGGCGTTTTAACGTATCGATTTTCCGTATTGAATCTTTAAGAGATTGTTCTTTACTATAACGTACTGCCTGTATTTTATTGGTGCAGTTTTTACGTAGATGTTCGGTATTGAGAAGATGTGACAAAAACTTTATTTCAAATAGATTGTTCTTGACTATAAAGTACTATTTGTCGTTGAATGAGGCGTTTAACCATATCTATTCTCGGGATTTAATCTTAATATGGATTTCGCTTTACTATATAACGCATTGTTTTTACTTAAACGATGGCATTTGAAATTGAAAGGAGTTGACAAATTGTTTGGTGTTTTCAGGTATGGACATTTGCTGTTAAACTTATGTAGCTTAATTGTGGCATTTTAGCATATCTATTTACGTTGAAGAGATTTACAATTACCGTCACATATATAATGCTGTTTAATTATACAAAGAGATATGTACCAGGAACCATGTTATAGCATAAGAATTACGCTGTGATCATATTGTAGCTATTCCCCGTGAAAACATCATATACATGATATCTAATTGTTGCATGGAATTCATAAGCTATACACCGTTATCTTGACTTGAGTGGTATGATGTGCTTTAAACGGTGGCTTTGGCTGCCTATAACGACACACCTTCGTGATATTCCTCGCTTTTTTTTTTCTTTTTTTATTTAAAGTAAGGAGTATGAAATATGACATTTTCTACAACCCAATGCAAATGAACTCTCTATCAGTCCAATATAATGTTCTTTATCAATTCTGGTAAAATTGGAATTAAACTGAAATGTATTAATATTTGCCATCGTAGTCATTATCGTCACAAGGTCTACTTTCATCAAAATTATTGTAAACGAAGATGACTATCCTGACGGTTATTCGAACAACAACCATTGCTTCATTTGTCTTAACCATAAAACTCCCATCACTCACGTATATTACGGAACATATGCAAGAGAGATATTATCCTTCCCAGCTGTTCTGTATGAAATTGATCCCTATTGTACATTTCATAAAAGCATTGCTACGCGATAGACATCTTAAGAGGAGATAGAGAAGGCCTTTTGATGAGGCTTTGCATCGACTGTATCTAACCCTCCCCTTTTATTTCAAAGCATTCGCCATACAAGCAGGCAACAACTGACATGCCTGCATCGACTCTGTCGTAAAGGGCTGTCTGCTTGTGTTGCTTAGGACAATTCTAGAAATCCACGGAATAATTAGTATTTGCTTCAAAGAGATAAAGATTAAACGAATTGGTTTGTAAACTCGGCTAAAATTGCCAACAACGTCACAATAAAATAGTGCCAATACCCTGAAAATCGCTGCAAGGAGATCTAAGGACCCGCTTCCTTTTCTAGCATAGTTGCTTTCACAGTCATCTAACAGTGTGCGGAGCTTGTCAAATAACGAAACCTTATGTAGAGACATTATCACATATGGATTTCATGAGAAATCTAAACATTGTGTGGATGTCAGCTACTTTGCATTAAAACATAGGAAGCTATGTAGGGTAGAAACAATAGACAAAATACAGAAATGTTTTCACATCTGGCATGGTGTAATTGGAGGTCAAAATGAGAAAAAACATGAAACGCCATTCTTATACAAACAATAACATAAATAAGACATAGCAGTACTCTCTTTTTTCTTATTTGAAACAATAGCTGACCGAGTAGAACTCTTTTCAAAAGTTTATATTTCTTTAAACAAATCGTTATTGCTGACATTATCCCTATAGATGTGATTATCTATATGTTAATTATACGTTCATCGCATTTTATGAAATATAATCTGTTTTCGTTTACGTACATTTACGTTAAATCTAGAGATATGCGAGAAAGTAAAGCAAAAGAATATATTTCGAATTGCTGTCAGTGATAAAGAGGAAAAGATATGGAAAGAGACAACAACCTTGCGGGATTCAACAAAAGTCATAGGAAGTGTAGGGAAAATGAACAAATTACAATTTTAAGAATTTTAAGAAGACATCTCTTTACAATTTTAATGTGGTTAAAGATTTACCTCATTTGGTAAAGCTGCAAAATATGAATGTAAAAATGATAGTTTTAAATCATCGTTAACACATAACAATAGAGATCACACCTTGCATGGTTAAACTTACAATATCAACTTACCAATATCAAACATACCCTTCCACTCTAAGCAGCTTACGTTTTTATGGCGGTTTTTTTTTTAAGTTTTAAAGGTTCATAAATTTGAGTTTAAGTAAAAAAGAATTTAACACTCGCAGGTCACTTTCCGTATATTTTGTAAAACTGCAAAATAACTGTTTCAAATATTATCGAAGTTCGACCTTCGAAGGATACATTGAAAAACAAAACAGGAAACAAGATTATGGCAGTTCATTATTGATGCACTGTTTAAAGCTTTCGATCATCATTACAAATATCCCGAGATTTCTATATGTATCGTTGAAAGTCGGTGAAAGACATGTCGAAACTCATTAAGGAGAATCATATGCATCATTAAATGGAAATGTGTGTAAGTAATAGTGTTCATAGTGTGATCGCAGTGGTTGATCGTAAACCCGTTACACCCAGCAAAGGAATACGATCATTTTACAGCTTCTTTCAAAGTGGGAACCAACTTTATCATTGCTTTATAGACACCAATTGTGTATCAGAATATGAGTAAGCATATACAGGTTAAGCGCTAAGTAAATGTGTCATGTTTTCTATATGCTTGATTGTGTTGCTTCAATGCTGACAATTCTGCTAATACGATAGCTTGAGGGCTCGCACAATTGCAGCACATGAGTAAGTTTGAATGCTTGGTGATTCTATATTAACTATGATAGCAGTAGCCTTAAGCATAAGCAACGTTATATATACGATATGTGCACATGTGCAACTAAAACTCTTACTAGCTTTTACACTTTATTATCTAGAAGGACAGTCATATCGAGGTTCATACTTTTCAAATGATGCCCTAGGGCAACATACAATATTTTCATTGTGACGTCACGGTTCGCCTATCTATGCTGAGGAGTAGGTTTTGAGGATTTTCTTTAATTTTACGACTACGGTAATAAACAGACTATAGACTAAAACGACTACGGTAATATATTCGCGCCCATGACATACTTTGGTTACGACACTTGTGCCTAAATATAGTATATCCCTCGCTCTCGCTCGGGAAATACTAAGGCATTTTTCTAAAAGTAGTATTTTAGGACACTCGCATAATGTCCTCCATATATCATGGTATGCCCTTTAGTGATAGTGCAAGAAACACCATGGCACCAAAATCAAAGACTAACTAAATACGTTTAGCTCATGATTTAGCTTTTCATCCAAACATTCCTTGAAACATCTGTGAATCTTAATCGTTCGTTCTACTCGTTCCTCGGAACCATGCTGTCGTTTTCAGGTGATAAATGGTATACGTAAGATTATCAATTTTTCTGTTACCAACTATAACAAATTATTGATGAGATAAGCAGCATTAGATCATAACATTTTTGACACATACGGATTTGAACAATATCATCCAGCAAGAAAATTGACACTTTACTACTGAGTCACAGGGCAGCTTGAAAGTAAACTGTCCGAACTGTATATGTCCGAAGTTAAGTAGAAGTGGCTCGATCCTATCTTATGACCTTGTATTGTATGACGCAACCTCTTTACGCAATCTCATTAAAATGATATCATAATTTCTTCACTACGTTAAGCTACAGGCGTAGCGTAGTGTAGCAGGTAGATCATATTTTAATAAGATTGCCTCTTTACTTAGCAGTATGTGATTCTAAACAATTGACGGACACATCAGTTATGAGAACACCCTGGTTTACAGTGCACCATAAGCTCTTTATTAATGACATTGTGTATTACTCATCAATCTCAGTTACATAGCAATATGTGGTTCTGAAAACTTAGGCGATATAGAAGTAATGAGTATATGCAAGTAACAGGGAAGCCTACGTAGGGATCCCTACGTAATAATCTATTATGACGATACCATATATTGGTGATAAGTACAATCTGTTGAATTATAACCATTAAATCTTTTGAACTGTACATATCGTCTCCACCTCATGTGGTATGACGCAACAGGACTCGAACCCCGACTACGGGACCCTTTGAGTCTTAAGAACGAACTGTTGACGTGATCCCCTGCAGTCGTGTATTCCCAGCTAGCAAGGGTTAGAGGGATTGGTAGACGATAAGGCTTGATCAATGAGCTTTTATCAAGCCTTATAGGAAATGCGTGCACAGAGAAGAGACGAACACAGGTATATTAAACAAGTTTAAAGGCGGCCCTACTTGACTTGCCCTTATGCCTTCTAACGTTATCTTGTGATCTTGAACATTAGACTGCCATTAAATGCTTCTTTTAAATGCCCAAGGCGTGAAACGGCTTCTTATCTTCAAGATATGCGGTAATTAATCCTCCTCTAACAAAACTATATGGTTAACTGATGAGCTAAGTGCGTGCAACAGTAGTTTAGAACATACACAGTTCCCTTTAAACCTATACACCGTTTCCTTTAAACCTGAAGAATAACGCTCTTAAATAATAGGCAATACACTGCACCCGTCCTAAGTACGTTCCACTTTCATGGCAATCCCGCGGGCCAAGGTTTTGCATTCAGAAGTTTATTTCTGTCCCGGGTTATCGTGGGTGTGTAGAATATCACTTCATCAAGCCTTTGAAGTGAGATTAAACTCAACAGGCAATATGTCACCATGGGGTCAGAGGTTAGGGTCACGTGACCAAAGTGCATATCCGGTTTCTAATTACCTGATCGTTGATTAGAGCTAATCGCTTTTATGTGTGAACTAAACGCTTAATACCTGTTCTCGTTTGTCACTGGCTTACGATATTGTCGATATTCTTTGTGATAAGAAATACCTTCTCGTGAACCTTACGACATTTTTTTCAAACTGATCGATTCATTTGAGTCTATTGAATAGCGTCAACGATTTTCGTCGTCAATGAAAGGCTTCAGTTGCAAGATAATGCATATTCTCTGTGATAAGAAATGATGTCTAATGACCTGTAAAGACATCTTGCATTGAGATCAGTACTCAAGTATCACCTTTTGACAAATATGTTATGTTGTACAGAGCGTCTGTCATACCTGATGGTCCGTGTATGTAAAACATACATCATATTACCTGCACAGGTGTTTGTGTTTACATGTATGGCCTATCCGTTCTTTTGAAATAGAACACTATTGTTTACCTTTTTGTATGTCAAAGTGTTCATTCAAGTATATATACGTACACATTTATAATCAACGGTCTAATTGCATCATTTACGACGTAATGTGAGGCAAAGGCCAACGTCTGTAATTGCACTTGGAATACTGTTTCATTCTACCATGTATACATACTCACTTTGTTCTTTAAACATATAAGGTGATGCAGAGTAGATGGATAAATGCGACGGTGAACCATTGTAACAATTTAAAACAATATACGAAACGTAGAAAAGTTAAATATATTATGATATAAAATGATGTGAAATATACTTTATAAATGGCAAATGTACGGGATAGTGGTCGTTATAGTGTTACGTTGGATAAAGTAAAGATATGATGTGACTTTATGATAAAATGATTTACATGTTATATCTTATGATAATGATATATACATCTGTAGTTTCAATATTTTGATATGTTGTGTGCAACTTTATTTTCGCCAAAAACATTATCCCATTTTTAGTAATTTATGTATCGAATTCTACGTTGATGATGGTTTGTATATCATTAAAGCAACGGGCCAGAAAAACATGTTTCGCCACTTTATAGCAAACTTATTTTTTTCTATCAAACACCCTCGATGTTGTTTATGTACAGATATATTATTTATTTTCATTGCAGAAAAGAAATGTTTACACCAGACCTATCATCATTTGTCCTAACGCGTATCATAGCACATCAAAGATAGGGAGCCATAGTGGATGGTGGATATACCGCCAGGTGATGGCCTATTCCGCTGCTTTGAACTTCTAAATAGATATACTTTTACCTTAATTAGAATTGGGGGTCTTTCATTGCTAAAATGGCAAAATATCCTGCACAGTACAGCGACATCTCACTCCTTAGACAAACTGCTGTAGGTCCTTGGGGAGCTGGTTAGCCCAGGTCTTAAGTTTAGTGTCAAGAGCACTATATGTGTCTACATTTACTTATCTAAAGATCAAACGATGCATTGAGTGAGTACAAGGACTCCTCCCATGTGGAAACTTCAAACGCTACGGCACGTGCATACTAATTAGTCCCCTCGAGATGTGATTGGTCAGATTAGGTTTGTTTATGTTGACTGAAGATCAATACAAACCGACGGTGTCCCTTTAAAGTGGCAGAAGCATTTTTTTGCAAATTTTCACTCATAATTGTACGTTAATGCTAAATGTATTATTTTGATAGTGTCAAATATATCATTACACTTACCAATCATCCATAGTCAGAGAAGAAATTATAACGGTTCACATAATGTCCGTTGGCGGCCATTTTTGTGTGAAGACCTTTGATTTATTTGGTGTAAGAAAAAGGAATCGCATGGCTGAACTCTACATTATATATTTGATTTATAACTGCTTCATTTAGTTTAAATACATTGTCTTTAAATTGGGAACATTTATTTTAATTTTTATGTTCCCCCGTACTACGACCCCTTTAATTCTTGCACTTTTTGCAAGTTATAAGCTTTGACTGAAAACGATACATTTTGTTATTTGATTTTTAATTCTAAAACTTTTAATACCTGGGCGGATCAAAGATTGAGGAAAGTGTTCATATGAGAATAATTTCTTTTATAACACTATTTGAACATTCTCAATATGCGGGGGACAAACATTAGTTCAGAACTAATTATGTTGTCGTATAGATCTTGTTAGGTGTTATAACCCCCCTCTCTCGTACATAAATAGTAAGTTTTACCAACCATAATATTTAACTTTGAAAGAAAAACACAGATGAAAACATGTACAAAACTGTCAATGTAATAAGGGTTTTAGTAATGTGGTGCCTTTTAATACCCAGAGAATATTGTATCTTAAAGGAACAAGTTATTCATTGTGCGGTTGGTACACTATCTTCCTATCTCATTTCTTACACAGTTCACATAAAAGGATAGTCTGCCAAAAATCACGCAAACATAATGAATAATGTTATTAGATTCTTTATATTACAAAACTGCAAAGAAATTTCATCTTGTGCGGCAAGTGTAGACTCTTGCCCAACATCTCATCTTATAAAGTTTTTCAACGACGATAGATTTCGGAACAAGAGAGTCAAAATGTAACAACTGAAATCGTAATTATTCATAATAAAGCATAGGCAGGGTCAGAAACATAACTAGTATTGAAACTTTAAAACACAAGACAAATTGCAGGGAATGTTGAACGATCGATAATGAAACAAAGAAATTAAAGAGATCATTAGAGAGGGGTATTTTTTGTGGAAACGAAATTCCTGAGGACTTTCAAATATATATGATTTAACATGATTATTTCACATTTAATTTCAAATATGTTCATTAGGTTAACATTTCAGTTGTTCAAGATTTAATAATTTGACAAAGAATAAAGTGTATCGCGTACAAAAGAATAACGTCGTGAAATGAAGCCAATCATCGAAGCTACGAACATGGAATGCATTACCACGACAAAATATTGTCGTAACTGCTATTTTGTATTATAAATTATTAGTAAATATGTCCCGCTTCTATCAATCAATTAGTTATTTCTTCATTTTGCTAATGAATTAGCATCATACAGCACATTTGTTTTCTCGCATTTCTAACACTTCAAGATGGCGGATGAAACCCGATCGATTGGTGCCTTTAAAGAGATGCAGTTCATAATGTACACAACAAGGTGCAAAACAGCGACCTCACAAAGAGAAGCCATACACAAAATTAACCACGTGGAAACAGTACAAAACTTACACCATAGAAACAGTACAGATTGCTCACCAAGAGTAACAGTGATACACTTTAAACGGATAGAAACAGAAGATACTATGACTAAAGCATTACACCATTCACACCAAGAGAAGCAGTACAACAATATACACCCAAGTGTTGCAGTATATAATTTACGCCCCGGGAAGCAGTATAGACATACACCAAAAGGACATCAAATCATTTTAACCAAGAGAAGCAGTACAAATTGACACCAAGGGTTGTAGTATACATTGTATACCAAAAGAGGCAGTACCGATTATACATCAAAATATGCAGTATTCAATGTTCATCATCATAGACAGTATAGAATGTTCACCAAGGGATACGATAAGAAAATACACAAACAGAAACAGAACTGAAACAAACCAGTACAAATTAGATACCAAGAAAAGCAATACAGTAGTTACGCAACGAGAGCAGTACAATTCCACGTGAATGAAAAATGAAGATAACACAATTACACATCGTGCACCAAAAGGGACAATACATAATGAAAGTATAGTTTTTATATACACAAAAGTAAGCAGTGTGGAATATACACCAGGCGAGCTTTACATAATCTGCTTCATGTCAAGCCATGCTGAAGATACACCGAAAAGTACACAACATGCAACCGTATACATGATATTCAATGAATAAACAGTATAAATTTATATACACAACAACAAAAAGAAGAAGTACAAATCTTGACCAAGATGAACAGTACATAATCAATAGCAAGAACAGTATTGAGGACATGTAAACGAACCCAAAGAACATATAACGACCAGATGCTGTATATATTTAACAACGGGGTAGTATGGAAGAGGACTACACACCGTAGAAGAAAATCCATCATTATAAGGAACTGTTGAAGGGCCTTGCTCTGTAATCACGCATCGTCACCTTTATCTACTTTCAAATCACATTGTGTCTCGTATTCAGAGAAAGACGCACCAAGTCCTTATTCTAAATATTCTGAAAATTTATTGATAACGATAATCGCATAACCCGCAAGTAGAAACACAGTACGATCTAGATTGTAGGTTTCTTATTATGATTACTCCGATTAAGAGATTTTAGAAACGAAAAAGATACCCATGTCTTGCTCGGTTCGGCCGACTTCAAAGGGCAGAGCTGTTGTCGGTATTCTTTGATGTGACAAACACGCTCATCCCGAAACAGGTGTTTTGTCTGTGTGACACGTGTGGCTTATCGTTTTCAACATGATGCGATTCCTAAGGTGTTTGAGCATCATCTGTTAAGCGCTTCCTTGGTCGGGACTGACAACAGTGGGCTAGGCCAGGGGCGCTGCTTACATCCATGTCTCTTGTTGAAGGCGCACATGATACGCGACTCCAGCTCTCAGACAAGTGGTGGGGTATCTTGAACAAATATCAAACTCGCTATCAAACGCCTGCCTCTGTGTTTGTGGTTGCTTTTCAAAGGAGATTTACTTATCAAGAATCTTGATATCAAATTTTAGACAAGATCATTTGTCATTTTTTCTCAAGCGGTAATCGGATAAGATAAATGTAAGAGATTGCTGAGAAGCTTTGTAAGACAAGGCTTTTTTATACATCGTGTCTTTATTTGAAAATGAATACAAATCCGTGTATTTTGTCGGTTGCTTAGCAAAAATGTCAAGTCATGTTGTGATAATTTACTCATGAATTTACATTACAGGCTTATAGGTTAAATGTACTTGAGATTGCCTATAATTTCAAATGAATCTATGTTAAAACAATTTTGAAGCGTTCGGTTTATCTGTTGATATATGAAAGCACATCTGTAAAAAACATTTTAGAAGTTAATATGTTACATCATAAATTAGGGCACAAAAAGATATTTCAAATACAGACTATAATTCGTTGTATGAAGTCATAGCTTTAATTTTTCATAACGTGTCCATAGCGTGTTCTATTTTGTTAATATTGAATTAGTTTCGTGTTCATATCAATCACTTTTCTCCGTTTCTCTATCCCTTGGATGAGAAAACCTCTGTATCATGTGTTACGTATATTATACAGATACAAGTGTAATATAAAGCCTGTAACGTTTGATGTGAGAGGGTCTTCATATGTACATAGGCGTACGTCAGTTTGCAATGAATTAAAAAATCTCCGATGTAGCGTTCACTAATTCGCAACAAAGTATCAAGTCGCAATGGTTTCCGAAAATGCATTTACAAGGCAAAAACATATGATATAAGTAGCATTATGAAAGAAACGTTCATATTTTAACGTCTGAAGCCATAATAATTTCTCTCACGAATGAATACTTTAATGCTTTGGTAATCTCCTTCTGGTAACTTTATGAGAAACATTGTACCACAGAACTAACAATATTTGATTTAATATGCAGTTAATATGCAAAAAGGTACAATATAAGTATCATAACATAGACGTGCAAATACTAATTTGAAAGTTTAACATTTTAGATGAATGGATAATTTCTAACGTAAAAGCCTAGGCAATCTTCATCACCTCAAGAAAGCTTTGATATGATATAGCTCTAGTACGGTGTTCCCACTTATCATGGATACAAGGTCGCCAACGCGATTCCTTAGATCTCATTATTGTAAGGCCATAACTGAAATTATCCATAACACAGGGTACAAATCTAACAGCAGGGGTCCCCCATATTCGCTCCTCTTCAACTGTGAGACTATTCCCCTTTAAAGAGACATTAAGGGGAAATGTGTATAACACCATCGCCCCATGTGACATGGCTCTGTTCACCATTCTTCACAAGGGGATATAGATAAAGCCGTCTCTTCATCGTTCTATCATTTCTTCAGACTTGGTTAGCTTAATGGTGTGATGCCTAGTCCGACTCTGCCCTTGCTTTGATCTTTCCAAACAATTTTACAATGTTCTATTTTCTAAATGTTTTCTTAATCTCAATTTCAGAACGAATTTTCTGTTGTTTACTTATTATTAGCTACCTAAAGGAACATTACAGAGTGTCTGGTTGACATATCAAAGGTGTTTATTTATTATTAACGTTGTGCAGTGTCATCTCTGAGCCTAATGTGATTTATAAATTATCTTGGAAAATGTGTGTGAAAAAGTGGAACTCTGGATGTTGTAAATGTTACTTAGTAAAGTAAGATAGTAAGTTAGTAAGAAAAGACTAGATTGCCGAACTTTAACTAATACTAGCATGACGGATTGCATAAATACTTATAAAGTATTAACGATGATGATGATGATGATGATGATGGTGATGATGAAAGGTATCTATATGCTCATAAAACGCAAATATCACGCTTACCTTACCTTAAAGAAACATTTTCAAAAATCGGTCATTAGAAGAGTTTTCTCAACCTTTACGTTTTTAGATCTGAATTTTGATTATTTTAAAGACATAGTAGCATTTCTTTTCAAAATTTTATATTTTGATTTAAACTCTATTATTAATTTTAGCAAGCTATTCCACGACAACGGTATGTGGCCATTTCAGTGTGAACGCCAGATAAACAATTGAGTTGAGCTGATCCCTGTGGCACAACCAAACACCGTTCTCAACATATCATTGTATTGATATACTGCTTTTGCTATTTGTAACAATAAATTTCGTATTAGATATTTATTGTTTTTTTAGGCCCCCTTTTCCCATCAAGAAAACGTGCCTAAGAGCCTCTAAACGTTTTTATGGATAATTCTCTTACAATGCGAAGGCAGATATACCTGGATGATATGCGTTGTCGTTGGGCAGGACATGCTTTACATCCGCCTCGTGATCGAATTAATTTAGTTATAATATGTACTCCCTACAATGTTATTGGGTATTTGTACAAACAAGCGTTGCACAAGTTAAGCTCTAAGTGTTAATTCAACTTTCTAGTCTTCCCCTTTACGTTTTCCCTGACAACCTGCTAACAGACACTTCAAAATAAGTTCGTCTGAAAGTTAGGTACTCTAAGCTGTTTTTTAATAGGAATGGACTTTATGTACATCTTTCTATACATTTGAATTTAAAAATCTGAAGTACGTTTTTATCTTTGGTGGTCATGAAAACCTCATTGAGAAAATAGTTTCGACGAAAATGGCTCCCGAAATTTGAGAAAACAAATTATTGTAAATGGTAAGCTAAAGAGAGAATGCAGAGTTATGAGAATATGAAAGCATGTACATGCGAATAGACATGTAAATCATAAATTGTGAATACTGCGTATGTGGAAATACTGCATTTTGAAGATACTCACATATTGATAAGCGTACATTTATATCTTTTTTTTAAGAATAGAAGAGCTAAATTTTCAGCTAGTTTAAAGGGGCAGTAGCACTTTTTTTTGATAATTTCATATATTGAATTTTTAACTGATATTTGTTAGTTACTGTTGAATGTATTATTTTGACAGTGTCAAAAATCTCATTCAATCATCCATAATCAAAGGACAAAGTATGAAGATTCACATTAAATCCATTTGCGACCATTTTGTGTGAACACATTTAATTCATTTTGTGTAAGAAAAAGGAACCTCATGGCTAAACGTTACGTTATATATTTGAATTATTACTGCTCCATTTAGTTTAAATACATTGTCTTTCAATTGGAACCATTAATTTTCATTTTCCTGACATCACCTTATTTTCCCCCAAAAAACGTGCTACTGCCCCTTTAAGGTAAGTTCAAACAGTTCTTAACAATTTAACAAATAATTATTAAAGATACAATGTCACAGTTTAGCTCATCGTATATTCTCTAGATTTGAAATTAGGAAGCTTTAGTATACTCTACATATTTCATCGTATACGTCGATAAAAACCTCTTTGTTTCAACCACGTGACAACCAGGTGACCACTCAAACAAAATAAGGTAGAACTGTTATGATGGTTTTCCAAATAAATATGAAATTGATCCTTAAATAATAGTACCTTGTTATGCAATTTTACCTTAAAGATGCTGTATCACACTTGCAAGCGGTTCAGGATGAAATTTAGCTATTGAGAAAAGAAATACATCACTTTGTAGAAAAATCTCGAAATTTTGATATCATATTTAGATTGTTTAATCAACAATAACATACTTATTTCGACGCTCAAAGCACAGTACCCCTTGTAGAAATATGTAGAAAGGGCATAGCATTTAACGAACCCGCTTTCGGTGACGTAATCATTATACCTGTAGGATTTACACCGTGTCTAAACTACCGTAATTGCGTTCGATGGGTATCAACTTTGACAGCAACGAATACCTTATTCGGGGAAAAAGAAAATGAAATCGAGTTTAGCACGACAAAGACGGTTTTCAAGCGTACATTTAGAAACCGGAAGTTGTGAAATGGCCACACTTGATTCGCCCTTATGTCGACTGCCGTTTCGGTATTTTTTGGTAAATTATCTTCTTTTTAATGAATTTTGGTCCGATTTTCTCAAGGTTGGTCGCTAAATTTTTCTTAAAATACAACGAATACATTAAAAATACTTTTTAAAATATTGTAAGTATGATACAGAATCTTTAATATTCTTTAACTTTCTAAAGATGCAATATTTATCACGTAGTGGTTTTCGATGGGAAGGGTGCCATTATAGGCGTTTTGTTCCTTGTAATATTTCAAATTAAGTTTATATTTTAAAGTGAATGATAATGGTCATGATCAGTGTTCAAAATATCTCGTAAACTTGAATGTGTTATAATACGATGGAAAGTAAACCAGTATTGGAAAAAGGTTGCTTTGGCCTTTAAACAAAATTTACGTCTTCCCGATATGAACAAAAACAACGTTTCTGGAAAAAAATCAATCATTTTCATAACTTTGAAAATACAGCTATGAATAGTATGATCGTTCTTCGGGGCGATCAAAGAGTTTTACCCCAAGACAGAAGCCACCTCGTACGATTGATACAGGTATCACTAAGTACCGAAAGATTGTCAACATGTGTAGCTCCAGTAATTCAACGCATGTCATCGCCATGCCGTATCATATTCACACAAGATATTTCATGTTGCGATTTAATCAAATTATCAAGCGAGAAATTTATTTTAATCTCCTCCGCATTGCCTCCACAAGTAAGCAACGCCTGGTCCCTTTGATGTTCGCCGACATTGTGTACCTGGGCGACGTACAAGGCTTTCCATTGTGGCGCCTGATGAGAGTAAACCACGGGTAGTCCGATCCCATTCATAATTGTGACGAGATGAAACGAGTCTACCTCTACACCAAGAGGCTTCCCTCCAGCTCCGACCCTTGTCGTTCACATCGATCCCTTCACCGCAAATTCATTGATACCGGCGTACAGTTTTATTAAAAACGTCTTTGATTTCAACATCCAGTTAACTCAAATAAACGCCGTTCTTTTATTTGCCATCGACTCTCAAGAGCAAGTTCTTTATAACTTACAAAGCACATTTTCCTGAAATAAATATAATTGATATCAACGTACAGACCTTTCTCCAATAAATGCCATTGAAAACCATGTACAGTTGTTTTCCCTCAAATAACACCATTGATAGCAACGTACAGACCTTTCTCTAATAAATGCCAGTGATAACCATTTACAGTCGTTTACAGTTACAGTTTGTTTTTCAAATAAAAGCAATTTGACAGAACGGACAGTATTATTGCCTTAAAATCCCGTTCTTTGGATTTGATTCTTGACAGCTTATCTTTTGATAAAAATGAACCATATTTGCTTCAGTGAACGTCAATCTGTAATGGAAATAGATTCGTAATATTCATCAAGACTTCGTTGACAATAAGTTCTTACCTTCTATGAATAAAGTCTATTCTTTGGTTTCATCGACCGTCACTGTAAAGGCTTTAGTAAAAAAACGAATTTGATCTTTATCTCATAAACCAATACATCTGTAAGCTCACAAAAAGAACGTCTAACTTGTTCTTAAATATCGATCCTCCACTGCAAATGCTAAATCTGTTGAATCTATTACAAAACTTATCGTATTGAATCGAGATAGTTTTGATCTTATATTGTTAAGAAGAAGGTATATTACATCAAATACGGTTTTGGTAAATCTGTTTTTCGGACAAAAACAGAGGTATTTTAGATCAAATACGGTATGATTCAAGCAAACAGTTGATTCTCTGAATTAGCCAGTCTTCTTAAAGCGAGTTAAAGTTAAGTATACCCTGTAGCCCTGATTAGAAGCAACTTTGCTGGTATGACCCGACATGCTTCCTATCTAGGCTAGTATCCCAGAGCTCTGTATTCTAAGGCTACGAGGACTGTCTCTGTACAAAGCCGCTTTGTTGAAAAGAGATTTAACTTTTAGACGTACGAGATAAATATATAAATCTTGAGTGGCTGCGATGAAACCATGATGAGGATTCTTTCTTTGCCATGTTTATTTGAATTATAGCTTGTTTTCCTTGTAAGAGGGCAGCGTCGAGAAATCACAATCTTTGCCCCGCCCCTGTGGGGACTCCCTTTGATGTTGCCGACGACATAGGTAATTCTTAAGATTTTTTGCCCTGATTTCAGGTATTGGCAAGAGCGCGACGTTAACTTATGACATTGACTCACAAGGATTTACACACCGATATTGTATTGCAAGAAGAATGTGGATTACTTTGAAGAAGATATATATAGTAGGATTATCATTGAACAACCTTTTACAAAAACGGAATATATTCATGAACGACTTTGAATATTTAAATGCATAATGTTAGAATATGGTAAAAGGACAAGTAAATTTGTAACTGTGAAAACTTGATAGGGAGCTGTATTGCAACTAAGCATTAAACTGTGTCAAGTTATAATGAAGCCGTTATTGGCCATGAATAATATATTGTGACCATCAGAATCTAACACGATACAAGATACAATAAATAGCTATCGTTGCCTATGTAGGCCTAACTGAAGTGTAGACGACAAATATGCATAAGATGATTCCATTCATCCTGTCTCAGGATACGAACTTTGCGTTAACTCCACCAATCTGTACCCTGGGCTCGGAGGCTAGATTTGCTCGCGCCCGACTTAGGATATAGCCAATCAAATCACTTGAAAATCATAGGCGGAAAAGTACCTGTACTGTATCTTCAACTTGTGGTTTAATTGGACAGTCCTATATCGGCTTATCGTTTGTAGAAACGAATCAGGGGGACGTTCCAGTTTATATATATAATGTTAACGTCATTGTCGTGATCATAACAAAACCCATATGAACCATTTTAATGGAGGTAACATCTTTGTTGATATAAAAATATATATATGTCTAAATATATTTTATCTATATAAATATACATTGTATATAACAACGAGATCAAGATGGACGTACAATGGGTAGAAAAACAACAATGATTAGTGAAACCAACCATCGACGCTCGATAGCGCAAAATATTATCATAAATCCTTTGTAAATATGTGCATATTCTATCAAAGCATATCGTTTGTTTTCAATAAAATATGTAAACTTGGTCAAGGATCAGTTATCATGATTACATTCATCATGTCTCAGGATACGAACTTTGCGTTAACTCCACCAATCTGTACCCTGGGCTCGGAGGCTAGATTTGCTCGCGCCCGACTTAGGATATAGGTAATCAAATCATTTTCTCGTTGAATTTTTATCGAAATGGTCGCGAGAAAATGATTTGATTGGCTTTATCCCAAATCGTGCAGCGCAAGCGGATCTAGCTTCTGAGCCCAGAGTGCAGATAAATGGAGTTAGCGTAACGTTCGTACCCTGAGACAGGATGGATTACATTTTACCAGGAAACCATGATCGCAGACCGGAAGATGACAGGACAGTCTCTTTAATGCTAAAGGATATTGATGGGTGTCACATTGATGTACAATTATAAAGGAAAATGTGACTAAGAGAGTTTAAAGATACGTGTTTAAGGAGACTATGTGTGTTAACTTCGACCGATACTTCTACTCTTGAACTCATCTGGTGACAGGTAGACAGACAGGTAGATATATACTTTAAGTGTCAAGTTAAATAAGGAACACGATATAAAAGCACTTATTTATGCTGACCAATCAGCCACTTACGACAGATTTACTGTATGATGAATAAGTAGAATATTTTAGCAATTATTTATATTACATGGCAAGGCATGGCGTTCCTATGCAATCCATTCGTCCGATTGAAAACTTTTTTGATGTAATCTAAAACACTGCTGACATGGTAGGGATTATAGATGGACTATAGATTCTATGCTATGGTTATGATGACCCTCTAGCCAATAAGATTTAGACCCTGCTGTCAACTTCGAAGTAAATGACACTATTTGTATTAGATATGGTGTTTGATTGCTTCCCTGAGCTATTTTAGACTGTTGATTTCAGTAAATCGCATCCCTTTGGTCGAAATGTCACCAGAGGCTATTGTCCGACGATTGCATGACCGACGCAGTAGAGGGACGTCAGATACGTTACTGAGTGAAATGGACATTGGTATACCGTGGAATACTGTTAATGGTCCCGCAATGAACTCCCACACTGGTGTTCATTACAAGCCTCCCCTTATGTTGTTTCTCTCCCTGGGTCAACTATATCATGATACACAACCATAAGAAACTGTATGTGAAAATTCATCGGCAAAATTGGCGCCGTTCTCACCAGTTGATTTCTACCTGGACCGAATTTCCTTTGATCTCACCGCCTGAAATGTCCCCCGTGAGATTGTGTTAGCTGGACGTGTGGCCTTCAACAGGGAAGAACAAACTTCTCTTTAATTCCCGACATCCCCCGAAGTAGGGGTCACGTGACTTGTTTTTTCTTCGGAACCTCTGGACCCCAAGGGGTACATCAGAATCTTCAGTGATGTTGAATATAATACGGCTTGGAGCGACGTTTCCTAACATTAGTTTCTGTGACCAGTTCGCTTTGCTCAGTAACGTGAGATGCTTATGGTTAGAAAGGAGCCTTGTCTTGGCCTCATACAAGCATCTAGGTGTCTAGTTAATCACTTTACCTGTGCCTTTGATGTACCGCGCAGGTAGAGATGGGGTCGAAAGCTGGCCTTAGATTCAGAGTTAGACAAATCGTCACATGGGCGGCGTAAGCACGCCCTCCTCGCGGTAAAGCGTTTGACCGAATCACCCCCACATTGCGGAGGAATACAATCGGTTTTCAAAGGTTCTTCTTATATATTTTTTCACCCAAAGATCAACTTTATTAATCCTCGTTTACATTTCTAGCACTGCAGTAACGGAGGCTCTTCATCTTTGAATGACAAGGGCAATGTAATACAAACCCTTCTCTTTGCGCTTTGGACGGAGTGTAATATCCTGATTGATGTATTAAGTAGTTTATGGAAAACGCAATCCTACTTCATACGTACATCAAAAGACAGGTATCTCACGTATAACGTCTAACGTCTACAACGACTGTATTGTGTGTTTTATGAAAAAACATAGATTATATTCCGGTCTATTTAACACTGTATGTCGCATTGAAAACACTTTATTGCTTTATAAAGAGGTTTTCTACGTTTTTCTGAGTACAATTTCGACACATAAGCCAATACACGTTTTGTAATGTCTTTTTGATTAACAAGATCGTTTTGTACATAAAGCGGTTTGACTCTGGGGTCGAATGTCTCAGTTGTTGAGAGAGCAAGTGGAATATCAAAGAGAAAGTTAAGAATAACCGTATTTGCATTTACTTTCATAAAAACATCCGCATTTGGTAAGCCTCGCTTGTTCAGGTAATAGATTTAAAGCAATTGGTTGCAAGTTTTGCCTTTCAATGATTAAGGGTAATCTTTTGTTATTCCATGTATTAGAATGTTTGGTCCCAATGTGTAAATAGGTGTAAATATTTGGATACGGTATATATTTTTATGAATGAAACCTTCAGGGCCAGTAATGTGTTGCAAGATTGCACCATTATACGGCAATACAGGTATTTCTATGGTACCTCTTGGAGAAAGTACGACAGCGGCATTTCTCGTTGAGAAGGAAATCTTTTAGGATGTTTTCTTTTAAACATTTACATAAATTTGATACATTTTAGGGTTCATTACGCACTTGAGCGAGTTTCTGTATATTATATCTTATTCAAGGGAATGTATGGAACAAGGATAGGCAAGTATGATGGTATACATACTGTTACGTAAGATAGGGTTATTTTACGACGTCGTAGTTAAAAAATGAACAGTCAATGAAAGCTTTATTCGCTTTATGAACAAGTACAAATATCATGTGTTTCATATGGTTAAATACGAATTTTAATCACGAGTTTTTGAGATTTAACTTTATATGACAACTTTTAGATTTATTACATATATATTATATCATTTATGGTAAAACAAGATTATCGGTCACATGGACGTCATGAAATGAACATTGATCTTCATTGAGAATATCATATAAATGACAGATGAATATGTCATATTTATGAACACTAGTTATAATTTCTAGATGGTTAATGTTTAATAATGTGCACAGAGTGAACATATATGGCCCACGTGATTCCAATCGAGTAAGATTACGACGTATAACGTTATCCTTTTCAATTTCAATGCATCTCCATCGACAGATAAGGATCAAATCCAAAAACTTCTTTTCTTTACTTAACATCATGCTTCATTTCAAATGTGTCTTTAACATGCTTTTTGAATACATGCTACTGTATCTTTAATACAACGAGAACTGTATAGCAAATGTAAGAAAACATTTAAGATCTTATCGTCCTAGAGAATACATAAGATATCTTTTAATGGTTCACGTGCTCATCCTAATGCCATAAAACGTCACTTGGGTTTAGTTTGCAATAATTACTTTATCCGTTTAGCCGCCAGTAGCGATACACTGATAAAATCTTTCTTTCAAATAAGAAACACTTAATTCTTAATGCGCGGTGAAAAGTAAGTCGATAGTTTTGAAGTGGTGCCGACCGCAGATATTAAAACACTTAACGGGCCGAGATCACAGTGCGGACACCATATTCAGGGTATTTACAGATGTATTAGGTGCTTGTCCCTTATACCTGCAAGTATAAAACGTGGTTTGATAACTAAGATGATAAAAATGAAATTGACTAACTTTGAAACAAATATATTTGTAACTCGCTGTAGGGAGGAACTAAGAATATACATGTAGATTAAAATTAAAACATCTTAACGGTAGTAATTAGTCAAAGAGTTATGATAACAACTTTTAGAATGTCTATCTTTGAAAAAAAGCCATTTCAAATTGGCTGCAAATCTGTACCAACGAGGTTAGCCAGGTATATTGAATAGTAGTCTCTGTCAACTACAGTATGATCAGTCAAGAATGTCGGATAATTACGATGGTAACTTATTGAAACTAATTTGATTCAACAAAGTGAACATGGATTAATAATAATAATAATAATAAGGCAACTTGTAATGCGCTGAATGCAACTTGGATTGGCAAACAAGCTGCAATGGCTTATAGAAATACCTCTTCATTACATTTGTACACGAAGGAGAGCAAGCAACCTGTGTAAGAAAAAGTGAATTATTTATCAAACCTATGCGATTTATTATGACAGTATGAACAGATTTAAGTATCAAAGTATAAACAATTTTACTTTCATTAGAAACTCCCTGAGTATAAAAATACATTTCAATTCTTATGCTTGAATAGTTGGGACATTTAAAGAAGAAATGTAAATTGTCTTCATATGGGTGACCACAGGAGCAGGATGGACTGGGTTATATATGCCGTTCAAACATGTGTGAATTCAAATCATGTGTGAATTCAAATCGCTACACCAAAGTCTGAGACGCGCGTACCAAAATTCAGATTAAATCTATTTAAATACTTACTGTTGCTCTGTAGTTTGCAATAGGTTTTTAAAGGTGCCCACAGTAAGGTTACTACACATATAATGATAACTTTTATATATAACTTGGTAAGTGTTAAATAAGAAGACGTCAAAATCGCTGATAGTAAGTATAGACGAACTAAAGTGCAATAGATCAGTGTTTCTGTCAACTATAGTCAATCTCATTAAAATATGACAATTATGATCTATTTTAATGAGATTGAACTATAGCATTCAGTCATAACATATAACATAACTACGAAGATAACTTTTAGAACGATAACCTTGTAGCCAAAACCTCTGTAAAACAGTACAGATGAACCTACGATAGCCATAGCTTTAACACGATGTAGTATTTTCAACTGAGTCAAAACCTCTCATAAAAACGAAGATAACTTACAAAATGTGGCATATAGCATATAAACCTGTATACATCAACGAACGTACTTAAATAGGTGCGCTTGGTGCTTTGTCTGGGTTTAGGTTTTGGAATTCCAAACTTTTTGATAGAAGGTGGAAATTGCTTTGTTTTCCGAACTTCACCATGTTTATTTTTGACGATCAGATGAGGCAGTCTTTGAAGTTCTCGGCGGCATATAATACCGACAAAGTGTTTTCCGTTATCAATTTAGACATTTCACTGTTTTTCTTTAGTCCCGCGGGTGGCCCAGATAACCTTACGGAAATAGACTTGGCTTAAAATACTGGAAACTGCGATTTTGCTGCCCGTGATCGCTTCTCTGTACCCTTTAGCGTCTCAACCAATTATATACATAATACAATATTACCAAGGAATTCTACATGCCTTTCAGTCACAAATAACATTATTGCATACTTTCAAGAAACTCTGTGGTCTTGTAAATGGAAATACTGTGTCATGAAGTGCACGAATTCTAAGGTGTTTTGGTATGACTGAGGTACATATGAACTTGAATGAATATTGAACAACATCGATTTACAATTTCCTTAATGTTCATAATTCTGCGATTTTGGCCTGTATATGATATTTTGATATATATATATATATTGTGTTGTTATGATGAGATGATTAGAGATTGGATGATATGGGATTTAATACGAAGTTTACCCGAAAAGATGAAACACAATAGTGGAATTCAAGTGTCTATGCTTGAATGAAAGAGAGGATTGAATATGATTTGTTGAGTACTTCTCGCATACTTTCAAAAGCATTTCTCTATGTGTTTAAGCAGTCTATAAGTGAACCCAATCTTAATTACACTCGCCACAATCCCATATTGAGTCTAGCTAGATACAGTTAAAGGTCGCGTCAGCCAACTTTTCGGCAACCTATGGCCCTCATATCAAACATGAGGAGACCAAATCACCAAAACTATACGAAATGGATTTTATAAGGAGTTTGTTTAAATTTGTATCATAGGTAATGGAAAAATAGACATGATATCCAGATAATTGTTTGCAAATGAAAAACGTCAGAGTAAAAGAGAAAAGTGAATTTGCAAAAAAGATACATAAGATACAATTTAATGGCCATGTTTAAAAGACAGAAAGGGTCGAGATACTTTGAGCAACAACTGAGTTAGATAAAAGCACAAATAGACAGACAAAACATAAAAACGATTGCCATTACAAACAGAAAACTAGAAGAGGGGTTACAATATATAGAACTAAATTCACAAACTCAAATGCAGGCAAAATCTGAAAATATCGAAAGAGACAGAGCGATTAAAGAGCCACTCCGTTAGTTAATTGGGTCACATATGATAAGCTGAATGAATAGTGTCATTTGATCGAAAAGTATCGACTGTTGGAAGAAAATAAACTCATGTTCAAAAGAAACGATACCATACAAATCCCAAAATGACTCAATCCACTGCAGATAAATAAGACTAAAACATAGTAATATCATTTCTTCAGTAGTCAACTTACGTCTATGCAAAATTTGGAAACATTATCTTTTCATGTTTGCAAGAAACATGCATTTGAAAAAAGTATCGATCTGGAATCTCCTTAACTAGGCGAGATAGCAGAGAGAAATTGGACACTTTCGCTTTTTTAAAACGTTCTAGTGCAGTGACGCGTCAACGAATTTATGTCAAATAAAGTGTATTATATCAACAACATTTTTTTCTGACATAAATTCAATACTTCAATTTAAAAGTGAAATTACAAAAGTTCTGTTCATAAAACAATTTGAAATTTCGATTTATGCACTCCATGTACATTTGAAAAGACACAAAATCAAAAGTATCTTTTCTTGAAGAATGAAAATGTACATCCTTTTTTGCAAGATATATGCCTGTTAGACGCACTTAAATTCGACTCTGTC
The DNA here is from genome assembly GCA_916613615.1 of Steromphala cineraria. Classification (NCBI taxonomy): domain Eukaryota; kingdom Metazoa; phylum Mollusca; class Gastropoda; order Trochida; family Trochidae; genus Steromphala; species Steromphala cineraria. The sequence goes on along the minus strand of OU744736.1, from coordinate 30,956,302 downwards.
AGGTTATATAATTTTGTTTCGGACGACTTTGAAAACTTGGTATCGTTTCTTTTGGACATGAGTTTATATTGTTGGAATCTTACCGAAAGCATTCAGAATGACAGTTGCACTGTTCGAAAGGTTATATAAATAATATCCTTGAAATTTGAAGTGTGAATATGACTTCCACGAACTTAGATGATTGTATTTATATTATCACTGAATACAAAAACGTATCGTATATTTGCCATTTTAGATGAATGTGGGAGATTTGTTTGATTCATATAATGAATTATAACATGTGCGTTCATATTCAGGCAAAATAAGTTATCATGAAAATCACGGGGTGGCTCTTTAAGATATTTGTCATACATAAAAGAAAATGTATAGTCAGAAGGATAGACAGTCATATTCATGCTGGGTGGCTTCAACATTTTTCATTTATAACCCGTAAAAATAAAAAAGTGCTACACATATTATTTTCGTAATTTTTGTTCTATCATGTATTACAATCTGTGTATTGTTTCAGCGTGCAGATGTAAGAAGCGACTACGGCCAAAGTGGCGTGTGTACAGAAAGCACCATTATGACTATGGTAAGCTATCTTAGCATAATGCTTATATCCTCATTTATGAAAAATAATGCATAGAGGATATCTGTCTTTTCTTGACTAATACCATGTTTATCTCATCAAGTGAGGTAGAAAGTTTATATTTTCACGAGTGGCGCAGCCACGAGTGAAAATATTTAACTTTTCTACCTCACGAGATGAGATAAACATGGTATTTGTCAAGAATTGACAGATATTCTATTTATTATATGATGAAATCCTTCTAATTACGTCAAAAAATGCCAATTTCATGTTGATCGGCCGCTTGGAAGAGCTCGTCACCGCGGTAACAGTGTGACGTCATATGAGAATTCATGACGTCAGACCATTGTTACATGACGTCAAACTCTTGATTTGACGTCACTCGAGTGGTGATAAAGTTTATCACTACTCAGTAGAGTGACGATAAAGGTTATCGCCACTGTAGCCAGATAGAGGGTTTATTTCACTGATAGAACAGAGTATTTCACCCTCAATCATGTAATAAATACTTAATGTCATATATAACAAATTATAAATACATGCATATTCGCCTTTAAATCAGAGGGTCACCTTTCATAATACTTAGTATCTCCTATACGTAATAATAAATTGAAGTTCTTCATTTTAAAAAGATTTTAGGTTTTGAAACCAGATCGAAAAATATGTAAACTGTTAGACTTTATGGACGTTTGAATGACTCTCAAGTCATCAGTTTACTTTGATTTACTTCAGTTCACCCATTTACCATGGTTTTGTTCAACTTATCCATTTACCATGTTAAATCCAGCTTATTCGTTTACCTTGTTAAAATCCAGATCATCTATTTACCATGTTAAATCCAACTCATCCATTTAACATGTTAAATCCGTTAAACAGCTCATCCGTCTACCATTAAATCCCGCTCATCCATCCACCATAAAATTCAGCTTATTCAATTACCATGTTAAAATCTAGCTCATCAATCTATCAAGTTAAAATCCAGCTCATATATTTACCATGTTAAAAAATCCAACTCATCCTTTAACCATGTTTGAATCCTGCTTTTTCATTTACCATGTTTGAATCCAGCTCATCCGTTTGCCATATTTAAATCCAGCTCATCCATCTACCATGTTAAATTCTAGCTCATCCATTTACCATGATAAATCCAGATCATGTATTTACCATTTTAACTTCAGATCATGTATTTACCATTTTAACTTCAGCTCATCCATTTATCACGTTGAACTCAAACTCGTCATTTACCTTGTGTAACCCAAACTCATTCATGTATCATGTAAAAATACAGCTAATCCATTAACTATTTTGAATCGGATTTATCAATATACCCTTTTTACTTCAGCTATTCGAGCTCGTGTTGTCCGAAAGAAGGTCCACAGCGAGAATGGAATAAAGGTCAAAGTTCAGGTGACCAATGTCCTCAAGTGTGGCAAGGTCCGGATGGCAAATGAAGTGGACTTGTGGGTAAACTCGAGCTGCGCATGTCCGAGTTTGAAACGAGGCCGGGAGTATCTCATTCTTGGACATGAAGATTGGCGATCTAACAGACTTCTTCTTCTACCAAACACAGTGGCCGCAAAGTGGAAGGACAAATGGGCGAAAAAAATACAGGTACTTTATAGTAGGGCTTGTAGCAAAATATGCTGAAACAAAGTACGCAAATTACACCTTGGTGATGTGAACTATTAATTCGTATTTGACTCAAACAATTAACCGTCTTATTTTCCTCGCTACTTCTAGTTACACGCTCGGCATCAAATGATATATAACGGGATTAGTCTGACACAAAGTATTTCAAATTTTGATTTGGCTTAAAGAGACACAGAGTATGTTGATAGGATCTCATATGTCAAAGTTTGAAATCGATGTTATTACATCGGGAATCACTAACTGTTACTGAAAATAACAAGTTCAAGATCAGTCAGTACATTAGACCAAAAATACGGCCATTCAAAGTCGGGATTTTGATCGAAAACCGGACAATGTGGCTCGAGTGGCGCGCGCAAATTCGCCAAACGTAATTTTGAAACCTTGTAATAAGCTGACAGGAAGATATATTCGATTCGATAGTGTTTATTAGGTATTGTTACTAATAGGTAGATTAATTGGATGCATAATTTCGAATATTAAACGATATTTTATTGATTGTTCCATAAAATCAAGCATTTTAGAGATATTATGCATAAATGGATATATTTGCAAGTCAATGGATGAGATATGAACTTCAATCAGCATATTAGATATTTTGTAGCCTATGAAAACGAAATAAAATTTTAAGAAAGATACTCTGTGTCACTTTAAAAGTGGATGTTAAAAAGTAAACATATCGAAGGAATATCTGCTGGGAACTATATGGTAAAGGGGGAATTGGCAAAGTCCTGTTTTCTTATAATTGGAATCCTGATAGTAAAAGTATATTGAATGTGGCTCTGGATACCAACCGGCCATAACAGTCTTACAAGTTGTGTCAAGTTGCTTTGTTATTATATACTTGCAAATGTTTTCACCTTTTCAAATATGTTCACAAAAGCTCTAACAATTACTTATCTTGCTTGTTATTTTGTCAGATTTGGGATCGTCGTCTAAGTCTTCAAGGTATTCGCAGAAAGAATAGAATTGGAGGAATACAAAAAGGACGAAAAAACATAAAACGAACCAACAAGATTGGCAAAAGGAAGAAAAATTCTTTGAAGAGAAAGAGGTTAGTTTTTTATTTATGTGAAAACAACTGTATTTCGTTTAGGAAGTGTAAGAAAGGTGTGTTTTTCTCATAACGGTGCAATGTGTCTAATTACAACATAAAACTAAAGCTGAAGGATAGTTCTTTCGTTAAATAAACAGTCATCAGCATTATTTCTTATTTAAACGTTCATCTTCACCCGACACGAAGTTAACTGGCCAGTACTCGAATTAGAAATACATCGGGGTACGAGTGTATCGAATTGAGATGAGAATGATAAAATGGCACATTATTTTAATGTCAAGTAAATTTTTTATAAACTGTTACACTTTCAATTCTTTCATGTTACATTTGTAAAAAATATATCATTGGGAAGAATATAATTCAGAAACGTCAGATTTTTTTAATACATTTAAACACTTTTTGTATTTAACCTTTCTGGTCTTATTAGAATTTAGACTTTATCTTAACAGAAATAACATTAAGTAATGTTAAAATCATTTACCTAATACAAAAAAAATGATACGGATGTAGATTTCCTTATCAATTTCCTACGAAATAAATAAAGAAGTTGACATCCATATCATTGCCTTGTATTACTACACCAACGCCTTTGAAGAATTTTATAATTTACCTATTTTTACTCTTTGTTCTTTCAGAAAAAGGTTAAATCGGAAGAAATCTAAATCACCAAAAGGTCGTTGAGAAGATGAGTAAATTGAAGCGGCAGTAAAATATGCAGATCAGTCCTTCAAGGGGGCTAGTTACCTCCCTTGCTATATTTGAGAGATCTGAACATCCATGTACATAGTTTATTCATCAACGGCTCTAGACAATCCCGATTTTCTTCTAGTGCTTTGACCTTTATAAAAACGGATTGCTTAGGTTGTCATAAGTGGTCTCTACAATGTACAGCCCTGAGACATAAACACGCGTTTGTGTTACAACAACGCTGGGGAACGAACGTGTAAAAGGGCATGCGCAATCAATGGCAATCTAGTTAAAACTAGCTGTAACGTGAGGACTTAAGGGACGTATTGCAGCTAGTTTTAACTAGATTGGCGCAATGGTTGAATAAATGCTGTTCTTTGAACAGTTAAGTAATGCTATGTATCACATGGTTGTTATAGATGCATTAATGAATTTCATTAATATTTTTATTTATTTATCTATTGGTATGACATTTACCTGTAAGCAACATATATTTGTATTGGTTAATGAGGAATTAAAGCTATATAGAAGTTGTCATAGATCTTTGTCAACGCATTGGAACACTATGAATTATGCAACGCGTTTGAAAAGTTAACTTAAATTCTACATACAATTTCTTTAAACATTTTCCCTTAAAGGGGCAGTAGCACGTTTTTTGATAATTTTATATTTTATATTTTCACTGATAAGTGAGTGAATGCTCAATGTATTATTTTGACCGTGTCAAAAACATCATTACACAAGCCAATCATCCATAGTCAGAGGACAAAGTATGAAGAATCATATAAAATCCATTGGCGGCCATTTTATGTGAACACCTTTAATACATTTTCGTAAGAAAAAGAAATCGTACGTCTAAACTTTAGGTTATATATTTGAATTATTACTGCTCCATTTAGTTTAAATACATTGTCTATCAATTGGAACCATTAATTGTTATTTTCCTGAAATCACCTTATATTCCCCCTAAAACGTGCTACTGCCTATTTAAGGTGCTTAAGATACGACTTTTTTGCAATACTTTTAATTTTCAGTCTTATTGTGAATCCGCCTTAGTGATATTGTTACATACAATGTAAAGTAGATGGTAGAAACTCTGATGTATATAATATTTAATAAAAACATAAATTAACCATAGAAAGAAAATTCATTTAAGGTTTACTATTGTGATATGTTCAGTATGGCAGTTATTTCATATATTAAATTGTTGCTTATATTTCATTTAAGAGTTTATTTTCATGTTTTTTTTAAGAGAATTGTCAACAACTATGTTGACTTGCTATGTTGTAAATATTGACATCTAACTATGCAATATTTGTTTTGTAACAAAAGCGTGTTTTGTCAGTGTAAATAGTCGATTATAATACAATATACAATAACGACGAATAAACACTTTCCGAATTCCCAAAACGTTTACGCAAATCAAATTTAATGGATGCATATTATGTAGATGTTAAAATCAATTTTGACTTTCTAGTGATAATTATATAAGATGAATTAAAACAAAGCAGTCATGGAATATATTGTTGGAAATGCTTCGAGCACTTCTATTTTGAAATAATGTTAAAACTTTCACTTTTTAACCTCTAAAAAAAATAATGTATACTGTAACAAATTGATGATTAAAGGTATTCTAGGTGACGTTATGGCAGTGAATGTCGTGTACTTTTCACTATCAAAGCGTCTTACCTGGACTTTCATTGTCAAGCAAATCATGTAAGACCCCTGTGTATAACCGTACACCGGAAATAGCGAGGTGTACAGCGGATACATGTTTCTAGCGAGGATCATAATGGTAAACGAGAGCACAGCGGAAAGTTATTTTTAGTGAGTTTTGTCAACTTTTTCATGTGAGTAGCAAGGTTATAATTTGCTAAAAAGTATAACCATTGAATGTGATCTAATTTTCATAATAAAAGATAGAAAATCAAAACGACAGCACTGCTTGCATGTTATTCCCCATAACTTGTTATTCCCTGGGTATCGTCTTTGGCATACGGAACGATAGGGATAGACATTTTACTGAGAATGTGTGGTTAAAAAACCAACATGATGTTCAGTATTTGAGAGTTTGAAGTAAAATATACCATAACTTTCGATTTTAGATCCTCGCTAGTTACTCTCCTCGCCGTACACCTCGCTAGTTCCGGTGTACGCTTAAACACAATGAAGACGAATGCAAGATGAATTAAAAAAAGTTGACAACACCATAACAAATAACTAATAATCACTACAGTGTAACACAGTCATCGTTATTTGACGGCAGATACTGACATTTTGCTATAATTCCTAACTTAATCCCTAACTTGATTTTCTCCAGTCACTTAAAGTGTTTTGTCTGTTGTTATTTGTTAGCTCTGTATATGTAAATAATGTACGTCTTGTAAACAGTAACTGAGTCTGGTTGGATCAGTGTCTTCGATGCTTTGATGAGAAATAAAAGATGTACATAAGCTTATTTTGTGTCATGTTTCTCAATTGCAAATACCAGATAACGTTAGAGTCCTTTACTGGACACTATTCTGGCTCACCCTGTGTCATTTGCTTCATCATCGACCTACAGTTTCGCATTAAAATATGGTCATAAATCTACGTTATGCAGATCTACTGCGTTGTTTAGAACAGCATAAATAAGATCTTAATTTGATGAGATTGGACCTTTCTCAGTTTTTATACGTGTAGTTACTAATATTTTCATATATCAATGTTATAGTTTGGTAATAAAGCTCGATTATCTTAACAAAATGGAGAGCATCATGCCTTTCGTTATAACGATCTTGAAACAGATTTATGGCATTAATTAGGAACTTTTTGAAGCATTATGTTCTATATTCAGTTGTTAAAGAACCACTCTGGGATTTTACTCATAATTATTTTGTATTCCATTTGATACGAACGTAAATGGCATACCCTTTTCATGATATGAATTCAAAATATCTCACATATTCATATCCCCAAAACCAATTACATGATAAATGCATGCTTTCTATGAAAATATTAAAACAGTGTTTCAGATTCGCGTGCAATCTTACACGAAAGCTAGTTAAAGAACGTACCAAACATTATAAAGTTGTAACTTCCATTCTGACTGCTTAAAGTCATCGAAGTCATCTTTGACTAATAATTAACGCTCCCCGTTGTCTTGTTTTCGATCATACATGTAAGTGCGACTTTAAACCATTCTATTGCCCCTATACGATGTGAAATTGTCGATAAGCTTTATTATAAGAATAATCAACGAGTTGCGAGGAATTACGGATTATCTGTCCTGAGTTAATTATTGCGATAAACTCCGAGCTTCAACGAGGAGTTTGACACAATAATTAACGAGGGACTGATAATCCGTAATTCCGAGCACCGAGTTGGTTATTCTCTTTCTTACCCAAGATCATTTTAATGCATAAAACGGGGGAAAAAAGAGTAACATTCAAAACTACGCGCGGCCGGTAAAGTACAAATTGTACTCATACGCCATTCATAATGGTGCTCACTACTTCACGATAGGCGGCTCGAAGTAGTTCGCAAAATACGCTCTAATTATAAATAGTTAATAATTTTTATGTCATATTTTATCACAAACATATTGTCTCATATGACAAAAAAATCTATTTATTGACCGCGCACAACCAGAGAGAAAAAGTTAGACGTCGTTAGCTTTCGTTACGTTTGACAAGCCTAGCGAGGAATGTTATGACGTCACTGTTTGACGTCATGTTTAATGAAGTCATATAGCTATGACGTAACGACAGTTCGACTGGCGACTCTCCCACACAGCGCCGCCTTGAAGATTTGAAATAGTATTTACGGCAAAAAACCCATCAAAAGCTCTTGACTTCCCTTTAGAAATGTTGTAGTAATGTGTAACTTTCGCAACTTAGGTCATATATATCTCTCGACTGAAATATAAGATCAAAGAATGAAGGGGTGTAAAAAAGTTCCGTCAACCAATCAAAATGCGAGTTATTTTTAGAAAAACTGTAATTCCCATGACCATTATGCAAACTTTAATACCCGGAATAATCATGCCCACTTGGGTAAGAAAGATACTTTCATGCAACAGTCGATTCTTCAGATGACGTCATTAATAATGTTCGAATGTATGGCCTCCGGTAACTCACAGAGTGGCTTCTTAAACCCCGACCCACAGTTTACACACCTTAATGTAAAATCTTTTGTATAAACAAGTCATATTCTTCCGTATTATGTGTAGGTAAATTGCCCACAGGGCACAGAAGAAGATTTCCTCATTTTAATTTCCACATTTTCTCATTTGATTTATATGTTATAACACATCTTATTACTTAACCCGAATTTTCCCTAGTCGTAGAATATGCGTTAACTATGTGCGGCAATTATAGTGTTAACACCTTTTAATTATTTGAGTAACGTAAATTGAACCGCGTATAGATAAACATACCTTGGTTATATTGTAACAAAATTGATTTGTTAGTAAACATTGTCCTGCATTTGTTGAAAATTATGGTTGTTTCGTAAGATCACTGCATGATAAAAAAAACGTGGCACAGCGCCTTTAAATAGATGATTAATCATAATGTTTACAATTCCTACCAACAAGAGAAGCCAATTTGGAGTCCTTAGAGTAACACTCACTTACGTATACGTATAACTTTTCAAGCAAGACGAAGTTCTAAATGAAGTATGAAATGTACACGCCACAGTTTTTTTCGATTGAATCAATAATATATCTAAAAGACATGTGATGCATTTGATTACTTCCTGGTCAAAATAACTTAATATTATATCTTCAGTATTTTGAACGAATATATCTGTGTCTGGTTATATTTTATTTAAAAATGATTGTTCAATGAAGGCAGGGGTTATAACAATTTCACAAAGATGACCCTCACACTGTTTGGAATTGTGTTAACTCGAGAAGATTGGAATTCATTTTTATCATTTAAACATAGCTTTTATTAATGTCGGTTAACAGCGTGTCTTATAAAATAAATATCTAAAAAATAGCTTTATCAAAAAAACTAAATGTATTTTTTGACTGGAAACTCAAAAACTTTAAATCGCTGACGTATGGTTTTAGTTGAGTTTGATAAGGCTCGTTAGTATGGTATTTCTTATAAAGCATTCTCCACTGAACAAGAATGGTTTAATATGGATTTATATAAAGTATGAAATTCCAGTTTACATAGCAACATAAAACATGTGTGTTTAGTTGGTTGAAACGAAGGATTTTACGGCAGCTTTGACAACTACACATTCTTTAAGCGTTCATAAAATCGTTTTATCCATTGCACGGTTGCAACAACAAACAGTGATTTTATCCTACACTTGATAGAAAATCACAACAGAAAAAATATTTTTGTGCGTAAAAAATAGGTTCACTATTGAAGACTGACAACGGCAATGTTGAACCTATGAATTATTACATATTGATATATAACATTTGTTTAATTGTTAGATTTCAGAATCAGAATAGTGAATGAATGTAATGGATTGCATTTGTAACTAATGATATGTATTTGAAATTTATAAATATTGTCCTATCAAATCGAATGTTTTGAGTATGCGGGGTCTATATGTATTTTTTTCTAATACTCAAGGCCGTTAACAGTCAAGGTATGTAATATCCTTAAAGGTAAATTACGCGTTATTCATCAGAATCAACAGAAAGAAAACACATTAAAACTGTAGAATCGAACTAATATCGTCTTCAAAATTCACCAATTTATTCATTATTTGGAAGCAATCGATTTACAAGGTATATAACATGTATCTAAAATTTTCGTGAAATGAAATTTTACCTTTCAATCATAATCATTATATATTCATTTAATACGTCATTAGATCACGTGGTACAGTTCATGTCGCCATTTACGTCTGTATCACTTATGAGCGATTCGGTCTCCTTAAATAGATCAGCGAAACACGTCGCACTGTAGGAAAACATATAAACTTTAGTAGGTCACATAAGGTGATAAGAGCTCGTGATTAAAATCATGAACAGAAGATTTTAACTTTTGATAAGCACAATTGATAGAGCAAACGTGTAGAATAACACATATAAAAGATCATAATTCATTGTGAAAAATTAATAGCGTTTTTTACAATTCCATCAGAAGGTTTATATGGGGTGTTATATTGTTTGTGAATGTAAAGACTTATCATAAAAATATTTTCGACGATTCAAATTCATGACATGACATCAACGTTTAGCAATGTAGTTTAATGAATAAATGGATTGAATCATTTTGTTAAACAAAATGCACCTTATGATAAGAATGAGAGATGTACATGGTAATAATCAAAGTAAACAATATATTGAAATACCATATATATATATATATAATCAAAAGATAAAAAAATGACACGAAGCCAATCAAAACTCCAACATGTTTCAATGGTATCATCAGGGTATCATATATATATATACAGTTTTCCATTCAAATACATTTAATTCACAACTTATCTCGGCTAATACATATTTGCATGTTTACCTCTATTTGAAAATAAAAACAAAGTGTGTATCGGAAACCGTCTGTTTATAATCTCACGGTACTATTCCAACCTATAAACATACATATATTTCTGATGCAATACTTGTTTACGTTGAAACTTTTGCAGCTGTCTACGCAACTAGTGTCACGAGACAAGAAGACCAAAAAACCTGTACGCGTTGTCAAGCATGCGAGTCCATCGTAGATTGGTAGAACGGTACCATTCGACGTGGCTTCAACAATGGTTGTGTTTAGTAGATGACCTTTCATGACCCGTGACGTTATCATAAACCAATGAAATTTTAGAGTTCCCTCCTCCTGACCAATCATCGACAAGCTGATCGTATAAATACAATACTGCACGAGATTCACGCCGAGACCGTAAACAAACTCACACAGGCAGACGATCGCTTCGAATCAGTGCTTTTACCTGACGCAGCGAATTTTTCAAAATGTCGGCAGATGAACAATATATGGACGAATATGATAAGTACAACATCGAGCAAGATAAATATGTAGGGGGCAGTCACAGCGGGAAGGGGCGGTCGAAGAAAGAAGCTGAACAACACGTTCGGGAAGACCCAAGCGGCCATACTAGGAAAAATGTACAGAAGTTAATGAACAACGCACAAAATAACACCGCTCACAAAGGCCCAACTTCTACTGTACCGAAGAAAACATGATGTCGCTAGGTGGGTAATGTTATGATAACTCATGCGATTCTCTCTGTTTATTCACAACCTTTTAATCACTCATTTTAAAGATTTACAAGTTATAACCAATGAACGTTTATTGTTGATCATTTAACTTTTACTGACGAGTGAAAATTTACTAATATCATATTGCATAATAGATTATTGTATATAATTGCCTATATCATATGAAATGTTGCCACTTGCAATTGACATTTGATAAAATCTACTTTGAACTAGGTAGTAGGATTGGTTTACAAACTTTGTCGTGATTGTGAACAATCGGTTTACAGTAGAGTTCACAACTAGAGATATACAAGGCTATATATCAGTATATAGATTAAATGAGGTCACAATACAAATCGGCAAAGGACACCAGCGTCTTGAATAAATACATTGTTTTGAATACATTGAATTATCAACATTTACGCCACTAGTGAACGAAATATCGCTCTGGTGGCGCCCAACTCGCGTAAATCATTTATAATAGATAATGCATCTACTGAAACAAACAAATCATGAGACATGTCGGCGCACAACAAACATCTAGTCTAAGGGCGTTCGTTCAAACGAGGTCAGGCATTAGTCCAGAATTAGTCTATCTTCTTACTTAGGCGAGCCTGCTTACTCGTACATCAATAATGAGTCTATTTTAAGTTGAAAACTGCTTAGCTGGCGCTCCTAGACTTGCACCAAGTCGCAAGTAAATAGCATGTCACTTTGTCATGCATAGGTTAAACTCAAATATACACGTTACATGAAATAGATTACATTTACAGACAACTTCGACCTTTGAATATAGGGAATAGAAAAAAGAGTTGCAAGTCAAAAAAAAGAATCTGTATAAATCATGCAAATAAAACACATTTAAATATTATATTAACGTGTTTAACTTGTAAGCAAAGTTGGTATCTTCATATTTTTACACAATTTTTGTTAGGCACGTGAATAGTAAATGTTCAGGTATATACCATAATGTGAAACATTGTTTTGAAATAAGCAAGCGCGTCAGTCTTAACAATATATTGATTTCTATATCAGGACGCCAGTTGTCACTGATAGTTGTCATATCTATCGAATACCAATATCTCGATTCAAGTAAAGGCGTTTTGTCTACTGAATATTCGCACGAATTTTTGCCACTGCATTTAGATTTACTCCAGTTGCCCAAAGACAATTAGAATGCTTGTTAGTACATAAGGATTTAGACGTAATGCGTCCGGTTGATAAACTAGCACATTGAGAGCGTTGGAAGATAAGAACTGATTAAGGAAAACCTATCCTGAAATAATAAAAAATGAAACCGAGTTAGATTGCCTTTCGTGCGAATTATCAATGCACGAAGGTGCATTTCCGATTGTCATGACATGTCAAGATAACCTGAAGTGGCCTCGTTTATCTACATATGTCAATGGGCTCTCTCGGAAACGCCTTCAAGTCTGTTTTGATAACTAATAACATTGATTTGCTCTATTTTATGAACGTTGATAAAGATTTGCTGTTCATGTTCATCGCGACATTTTATTGTTAATACTGTCATACCTTTTTGTTTTAAAAATACCAAAATATTATTTTATGATTTTCATGCATATTATAATGGGCAATTACGATGAATGCAAAATGTGAATTCAAAAATTTGATCTAAGGTCAACATGAAAATATGTTCAGTGTTTATTTAAGCTTCTTTTGCAACTATAATTGACATACAAATTGATTAAAAAAATTAAGTTGATATAAAAGGTCCTGGCTTACGTCTTGCGATAGCCTCCAAAGAAATGTACGGTCTACACAAATGTGATCTACCTCTGAGCTGATTAACTTACATTATATTTCCTTTGACTAATTGTCATTATTCTCAGTGTCTGTATTGCTTATGTGTCTGGTTTTGTTTCAGTCCTTAGGATTTTCACGGGTATCTATGGCAACCGCTACACAAAGGACTACGAGAACGAAGGTGCAATCAATTGAAGGCAGACTCGCCCGACAAAGCTGTGACCTGACCTTGACCTTGGTCTTTAACCATTGACCTCTGGCGTCGGTCACATTGACTTTACATAGGTGGAAGACTGATCAGTTCCAAGGATGAGTGCTTAACTAATAACTACATGCATCCATTTTCTATTTTCATTGTTTTGTCGTGTTTACATTTTCCATTTTGATATGAGAAATAAATATTTATTTTTCATGTATTTATTAGTGTTTTTGTTGTCCAAGTTAGTACAGTTAGCATACTTATAGATTGTTGAGCAAATTATTTCGTAAGGTCAACATGGCAAAAGTGTTTCAAAATCAACGATGTAATGAGGACCAAGGTCATATTATTTATCGTGATGTGAACTGTTTCTATCCACGGGTTTCTCTCTGCTCGTCCTCTTATTGAAGCGAGTCAGCGAACCAATTTCAAAGTCTTATCCTTTACCATTATCTTGTATCTCACAAGAAACATTCCTTCTACACCACCTTCATTCTTTCTGCAACGCCATGAAATAATTGGATCGCTAATTACTAGGTTTTGTCTGCACGATCTGGTGACAGAACCAGTCTATGTAAACCTAGCCTCAATATTATCCGTTTCACTCCTATACTGAGTCTATAAAGGCTTAGTAGAGGGTCGCGTCAGCCCACGTATCGAATTGACAAATCAGAACTCATCTTACCAAGCCAAAATAGTCTGCCTTTGCACGTATAACGTTGGAGGGTCGCAGAAAGGTCGGCTGACGCGACCCTCTACTAGGCCTTGCTAGACTCAGTAAAGGAGTGAAACGGATAATATTGAGGCTAGGTTGACTTAGACTGGTGACAGAACATGCGCCTTCTCAGAACTTGTACTTACTTGAACTTACTTTAATTTACTTAACAATTGAACCAAACAAGTTCAAAAAAATGTTTTATAATATTTTGTAGGGGAATTTTCCTGCCACACAACATTAACGTGTCGCTGTGTGTTAAAAGCATTGCGTCAATTAAGAATACACGGTGGCGTTTTTGTTGACGAATTTTCTCAAAAACAATTGGTGACATGGAAGGACGGGTAATAGCAATTTCCCTGGTTTTTAAATGCTATACCGTCATATATTCATATAGTAAACGCAGATTTGTGTATGTTAAAAACAAAGTGAATGCAATTATGTAAATATACACACCATTCATGTGTCAAGCCCACATAAAATATCCAGTTCTAGTATTCTAATACTATCTATTGCTCTGCCTTATTCTCATACATATCCACTGCCAGAATAAGGTAATGTTTGGTTTCATTATGAAGGCAAATATGGATAAGGTAAAACGGGATGATTAAGTACGAAAATATGAGCATTGTTGGTTAAAAATAATGTGTTTATAATTTTGTAAAACTCTATAAACAAGAGTCATCAGAAGATGACATATCAGTCCCGTCCCCAAATTAAGTTAGTTTCCATGTAAAACCACTAAAAACTAGATATATGTGCATGTGGTGCACTGTGACGTCCCCGTACCAGCTTGTTATCAGTAAATGACCCTAACCCCCTGTACTATGTTCAAATTGTATCAATGAAAACCAAAAATAAAATCCAAAAAATTAAAAAAAACCAAAGAAGCAAAAGGCACCACTCCTCTTCTAGATCCTATTATATACCAAGTTAAGTAAAACAATATTTAACAGTTTTTGAGCTATAACTTGGAATCGACCTTCTCCCAAAATGCACCAAGTTCAAATTGTTGCCATAGAAACCATCAAACAAGTCAAATATTCAGAATATTCAAAATAGCAAAAGGCACCACATTAACACTAGATCTAACCTCATACCAAATTTTTTAAATAATATTGAATAGTTTTTTAGTTATGGTCCGGAAACAGATCCTACCCCCTTAATGTACTAAGTTCAAATTGCTTCCATGGAAACCAGAAAAATAAAAATCTAGAATAACAAAAATAGCTAAAAGGCACCACATCATCATTAGGTCTAACCACATACCAAGTTTTGAAATCTAATGGTAAATTAGATATTGAAAGGTTTTGAAGATATGGCCCGGAAACATACCCTATCCTCCATATGCACTAAGTTCAAACTGTTTCCATGGAATATATGGAAATATAAAAAAATAGAATAACTAATATAGCAAAAGGCACCACTTCATCCTTAAGTCTTACCAGATACCATGTTTTTTTATATGGCCCGGAAACAGATCCTTCCACCTAAATGCACTAAGATAAAAAAAAATTCATGGAAACAAGAATTATTTTTAAAAGTCAGAATAAAGTACCGAAAGGCACTAGTCCAACACTAGATCTAACCTCATACCAAGCTTCGTAAAAAGATATTGAATTTTTTTTCAGATATGGCCTGGAAACGGACCCTACCTCCTATATGCACTAGGTTCAAACTGTTTCCATGGAAACCAGAACAAATAAAAAAATTCAGAAGAACTAAAATAGCAAAATGCACCAGCCCACCACTAGATCTAACCACATACCAAGTTTTGTTAAAAAAATATTTAACGGTTTTTGAGATATGGTCCGGAAACGAAAGCGTTACGGAATTACGGAATTACGGAACCACGGACGGAACTGAAAATATCCCGCTTAGCTTTGATAAATAATAAAAATCCGAAAAAGTTAAAATTACCAAAAAGCACATATACATATGCTGATTAATCCACATACATAGTTTCATTGAGCTTGGTCTAACAGTTTTTGACTTCTGCTCCGGAAACCCAATTCAAAGTTACGTTTCTATGGGAACTGCCAAAATTAAAAATGCGAAGAAATTGACAATACCAAGAGGTACATCTACATATGCTGACAAATCCACATACCACGTTTCATTGAGCTTGGTCTAACAGTTTTTAGGACAGAAAAAGGTAAAAACCCTTGCATATATATGTCGTGCCCAATTCCCGGAATTGCTCATTCCCTGGGTTTGGGCAACAACGTTGCCCAATCCCCGTCAATGGTCGGGGGCTTGCCCAATCCCAGTGATTGGTCAGCTAATCCCTGAGAATGAGCAGTGTTAACGACTGCTCATTCCCTGGGATTGGATGATTACGCTTACACAAGCTTATTGATTGTATTGCTGGGCTGTGAACTTTACTTTGCCTCTTCATATGCTATGTATTTGTCATTTTGCTTCACATAACATCTGGACCATGGAGCAAAGTTCGAATATAGACTACTGCAGAAATTTGATGTGTTTGATATTGGCGGACTGAAGAAATTGATTAAGAAAGGAACTGAAAAGGATCCCAAATACTTCGTACCATTTGAGGAATTATATTACGTTATTAAAGAGGCTCACCATAACTGTGGACACGACACTATCGCAACAACACATGGTCAATTAAGCGGGACATTTTGTCGTAATCAGTTTGAACGATGTGACCAAAATTTTTGAAATTACGATTGAATTTGTAATGGTACTGAAATTTAACCCAAGATAAGTTTAGCTGTAGTACCAAAACTAGGCAATAGACAATGGGTTTCAGGCATCAAAAATAACGTTTGTGTTACCAACTTGACTAACACATCAAATCATCTCTTATCTTACAAATTAAGGAAGTAACTGGTCGTTGAAACGGCATCCCTTTTTCCAATAGTATTTGTCAATAATTGACGAAATGGCTGGAATCATACGATTTTGGTATAAATTTGGATTCTTATGAGTTCAATCTGTTAATCAAACACTTCTCATTGATTCCTAGGGGTCATTACAGTTGACACTGACCATCTTTTGTTATTAAAACCGTTTTCCTTGAATTTAGTCTTTTTGAGATTTTGCGACTTTGAAGGTTATTAAAGGTCTAAATAGTGACTTTTGACTATAATTTTGATACTAAAGTTTGACCTAAGGACTCGAAAGAATTGAAGTACCCACATCATAACTACCAATAACAACTTTCTTTTCTCAGGATGATGTAACTTGTTTTTTGACATAAAACTACAACAATTTTATGAATGCAAATATCCACAAGATGCAATACGTTTTCCGGATGAAACTTTCTTCAATTAACTATTAAATTATGGCTCTATCATACCATAAGATTATTTCTATAACCACATCGCCTTCTTTTTGATCAGGCAACTTTTGTTGCTGAAAAAACTTGGGGGTGCTTAAATTTTTTCCGTAGTATATTTGCCCAATAGGTTTGGCAACCATAAACTCTTTCACATTACGTGTAATCTCTTCTGAACACTATAGTACGGACAGTTTTCTTTTGGAAATATGTTTTTTATCTTTGGTAATAGTTTGATAAAATATAAGATAAATGTGATGTCATTTTCTGTTAATTATTATGGCTCAATCATCATCCATTCAGGACTCTGATCTTTACATCAAACATTGATTATAAAAAGACATACCTTCAAACGATGGTGTATACTTTTTGTAATGATAATGTCTTTTTATATCTTTCATGATCTAAAAACATTTTGAAATCATTTAGTCGAATACTAAACGTATTAAAATAATTTTCACTACAGTATCTAAATGTTAAATCTTAAGCACAGCTTATCGAGTGACAAACAAAGCCATTTTGTCAATCTAAATAATCATCTCATATTATCTCATAATCTTTTCACTTAAATCTTTACAAAATAATGTAATTGAAATTTATAATTTATCTCTCAAAAAATCAAAGTACATGCTAAAACGTTTTTGATTAATATTGTTAAGAAAGAGCTACTCATTGATAAAAATGATTGCTTTTGTCATATTAAAAGTTCAAGTATCCCAAAATGCCTTTTTCAAAATTCAGAAGAACTTAGTCATTAACAACTTATAATTGTGTTCCTTAATGTTTTGAGTATTTTTGTGTTCAAGACGAAAATGTACATCCAGTTTGCCTTTAGTTTATGTGTTCTGATGATCTCATCATCATCTTCATTCAAAAGTACACAAATTATAATGCACCAAAGTTTATTTATTGAGAGAGTACTTCATGCCCTTCAAAAGCTTGATGAAGACTACAAACCTAAAGAAAGATGGGAGACTCAATCAACGCACACAGGAAAGTTGTCCTGTACAGTTGAGGGAAAGGTGACGACAGCGGAGATGACCATTGCTATTGGAGATGGTCAAAGAACTGTGAAGGTCCTAAAGGTAGGGGGTTTCTTTTAATAATTAAATTTTCAAAATCGTTTGGATACAAAATTGGATGACATCAGAGATGCTTATTGCTCCAGGCATTCTTTTCAATATTGTTTATTGATTCCAAAAGCTCATTGTCATACAATAATACAATATGCTCAAGGCATTTATGAACAACTGTGTGAGTAGTTATACCGTGACTCTATTATTGTGACATAGCATTGAGTCCAGGACTGTTCAGTTACTGTACAGCTGCGTATCTTAAGTTTGTTCACTTACCGGCGCTTTTAGTGCAACTATCATGTAATTTGGAATGACTTTGGGGCATCATAGCATTGCGAAAACGAAACGGATAATGTTGAAATTTGAGTGCACAAGTTAACATTCAGTTTGCGTTAACATATTCGTATGTCATACCTTAAAGATAACCGTAAGTTATTTGGCAGGGCATTGAAATGACCCGGGGTCAAAATTTCGAAAACGCTATTTTGTATTTTTCGCTACAAAATCCTCCATTAGTGATCAATCGCTTTAGACCTTATTCATATTTGTTCCTTTGCATTAATGCAATATCATCGTACTGATTTCTTTCTTACAATGTTTACATGGAATATTTTAATCGAAATTTAAGAATCTGAATTTCGCAAATATGACCCCTTCTGTCTATTTAGTCATGCCAAATATCTAAATTCAGTACCAGTGACAGGACGATCCCGAAATATGGCGTGGGAATGATTTGTGTACTAATGGATAATTGGTTGTCGCTTGTAGGTGCTACTGGAGTTTTTTATTGACGTCGAAAGGAAACCCAATTTACATAATATATGCACCATGATACACAAGCAGGTGCACAAACTTAAGGTACGCAGCTGTACAATGGCGATACAATGTGTATCATCACCTCGAAGGAATTGTTATTTCGAGTCAGTTAGTTAGTTCCTCAGCTGACCATATATAGAGATTATTACCCGGGGAAGTGTGTCATATGACTTTTACGAAACGAGTGTGATTTTTTGTATTACCCGAGAGAGAGCGAGTTTCGTAAACGTCATATGACACACTTCCAAGGGTAATTATTTCTTTATTACCGATTCTATTCAGTTTACCATCGAAATATATCCAAGCATACAAATGAGTTATGCTATATATTGAGTAATTTACTGTTACTGCTTTTTCATTGTTAATAAAAATCGACAACTAATAATGATAATATATTTTGGCTTCACACCAATCAGAACACAAATTAGTGGTATTTATTATAAAAATCTCGCATTTCATCCTAAAATGCCGAAAAATGAAAATTAAGTAAAAGATAATAACTCGTCTATGTATTGTATACTCTCCCAAAAAAGAAACGCGTATATAATTTTTTAAAGAATTTTTTACTACACCTGAAAAACCACAAATATCACAAAATTACCATGCGAAAATTAACATGTTTATAGACAAAGAGTATGCCAAGAGAAGAAAACTAGTTTTAGGTATGTTTCCGTATTCTGTTCAAGATATCGCCGAAGTCAGTGTTATGAATTCCTACCATTTTCAAGAATTCTTGCTTGAATTCCCTTTGAAAATGAAATAACCAATTGATGGATTAATGAATTTCTTCCCAAATCTTTCTGCAATGCAATGGCCAGTCGTTGGTGTGTCTCGGGCGTGTTGTGACGCTGACGTACACATTTATTTAATTCATATCGTTGATGCTGTATTTGGCTTGATATGTAGTGTTTGAGACGTCATAAACAAGTTCTTTACTTTGAAAGGGCAGATTAATGAGCCATTTGATGCTCTGTTAGTGAATTCAAGTTATCATACTCGAAACACTCCCTTTGGTTTTAAATAATCTGATGCAAGTGACATACATGGACGTTATCGAAATTGTGATTTGCTTCTCAAATTCTTCAGAACCACCAATTAACCATATTTTTGTGCGCTAGATATTGTATCCCACACCATCACACTGATTCAACTGAATCTGTTGACTTGTGGCATAAACTATGGGCAAAATTGTCCTTTTTCCAAATGCAAAATAACAGTTTGGTGGATTTTGGAACCCAAATCAGAGATGTTGTGAATAATTTGTATCCCTGTGGTAAGAGATTGAAGATTGTGACCCGGATGTAGAGATTTGGGGTTTTGGTGGCAACTCTTTGATGCACACATCTTTAGCTCTTTTGACCGGAAGCTGTCTGTATGAAGGAACCAGTAATCAGGGTAATGGGCAATAGGACGATGATGAATATTCTGATGCCAGATTAGTGTGAATCATGAAACTTCGGTTTCAATGTCACGCTCGACAACGTTTTCATTTCCGACACTTTGTCGATGCATAATGGTAACCTTGGTTCCATTTAAAATTGAACAACAAAATTTGAAACAATGAGTGCCTTTAGTTGGTTAAAGGTACCATATGATCTAGCGTTTACTCTTACGTGAATTCTGCTTTAGATTTTTTCTAAATAATGTTTTTCCAAAATAGTCTTCAAATGAGTCTCAAATAAACAATAGGTATACAATTTTTGATTTTATGTACTAAAGTCGTAAACCATCATATAAAATGACGTTTTGGAAGAAACTATCACATTTATATTGTTTAATTTGTATTTACACTCGACAAAAATTCTCAAAGTCACCTATGCGTTTCCTTTTTGGGAGAGTATATTTACAGATTTTATAACTGCATTGTTTTACATATCAAGAATCTTTTACTAAGTATAGACTGTTTAATTTCGTAACAAAGAGGAAATATGGAAATGTTGTTAAAATCATAAAAATACTTTTGGAAATAAAATGCTTCATAACATATCTGAAACCAAGTAAAAAAAATGTCAGCTTTGGTTATCAAAAGTTTCGGGGGAAAAATATATGCATTGAAAAAAATAACTGGGGCATCCTCTCTTGTGTTTTCTATAGAAAAGGTCCAGAGCACTTCTAAAATCTTTATTTGTTCACTGATTTCCTTCATCTATATTGTAGATGCAGAAGATTACTTGCCAAAGCCCACATCCAGCTATTGATGAAACTGAAAGCGAGAGAGGCAAGTGGACAAAAAACCCTGATGAAGATATTAATGAAGCCAAAGGCAAGAAAAACAAAAGAAAGTTGATGCAAAACCGTCGTCTAGTCCATGATGAAACTGACAGCAAGAAACGTAAGCTGTAACAGACCCTTTGAAGGGACAGTAGCACATTTTAGGGGGAATATAAGATGATGTCAGGAAAATAGAAATAGGTCCAATTGAAAGACAATGTATTTAAACTAAACGAAGCATTAAGAAATCAAATATATAATGTAAAGTTCAGTCAGTCAAGCTGTTCGCACAAAAATGGCCGCCAATGGACTTTATGTGGATCTGTTAAATGGCAATGGATGTTTTGTTTGTATAATGAAATTTTTGACACTATCAAACTGATACATTATTTCAGCATTAACGTACAATTATTTGTGAAAAATTGAAAATGAAAATTTTTCAAAAAACGTGCTACTGTCTCTTGAAAGCAATTGATTGTAAACTTACTCACAATTTACTTATGGTAAACACGTTAAGTCCTCATTAGACGTCAACTTTTATCCAACTCAAATATCCCTGGAAGTCATTTATCAATATGCATTATGGATTTAATACTTCAGACGGGCCATGAACCCTATTTGTGGGCAATATTTCGCCATTATTTAATTATGTGTGTCCCAACATGATATAGCAGTACCTCTTCACTTTCATATTTTACTGCATAACAGAACATCTTTATATAAACATGATTTGAGTTGTAAAAGGTTTATTCAGAATCAGTGTAAGTTGTCATAATTATCTTTCATTGTGTCGATAGTTTAAATAGTTTGACACTTGATATTTAATGTTACGAATACAACCAGATTTAAGAAGTTTATCAAACAACGGCATTGTCACATTTCTACAGGTTTTGATGTGAGCTCCTCCACAGCAACTGGTATCAGAATGAAACGACTCACTGCCATAACATCAAGCAGTTGCTACAGCAATATCATCTATGGTGTTGGATCTCGTCTAAGCAGGTGCTTGTCTATCTTACGTTTTGACCTTGCTGATGACTTTAAGGTTACTGAACATTTGTCAATAATGAACTACTCGATTGTTGCCAAGAGAATCACGATTTGTGGATTTTCATCAGGACGTTGCCCAGGAGAGAACAACTGTTTGATATACTGTTACTGCCAAAATGTATGCAGTTTTTGTCACTCATGTGGTGTCTTCTTCTTCCGTGAGCCAGAAAGCAGACACATGAGGGGTTTAATTCCTTGTCAGAAACTTGAACTCAAGACTGTTACAAGAAAGTAAGTGCATTGAGAAATCTTGAAGAAATGTTAATATCGACTTAGAATAAGCCCATCTACAAAAATGTTTTACCTTCATATGTATCAACGAAATATCTTTGATATGATATATTATATTAGCAATCAAACAACTGGATATCATGAAGTAATTTTCAGATATGAAACAGTACTGTATAACTTATATTGGTTGCTTTTTGTAAACTCATTTGAAAAAAATCCTTTCTAGAGTAGTATAAAAGGTCTTAAAGATCACTGCTTTGCATACATTATTGCACAGACCGATAACCAATGTCACTCAATGATGTGAACTTGGAATCCTTATCAGCAGAAATACTATGTCAGACCTGACTGACTGCATCTTCCAAAGCCTAAAACGCGTGTTTCCGGATTGGTTGTTGATTCTTAAATAATTGGACCTTGAGTAAAATGTCCAAAAAATACTTTATCATAATACGAAATATCCTACAATAGATCTGACTGCAGTCCCGTAGGTTTCATGGTTATTAACAGTTTACTGCAGGCGAAACCTTGTCTAACATGGTACTGCTTATAAAACCGTTAGGGGTGGTAATGTTGAAAGTATGATACACAGGTTCATTCGTTACTCGCTGTATGTTATTCATAGTGAAGGCCTTTGACGAACAGCTTTTGATTGGTCAGCTAGGCTTGAGTTAGACCGTGAAAGTTATGGGGCTGCGAAAGTTATGGGGCTGCGGTCAGACACAGTGTAGAGGAAACACCTTGACAGAACAAGTTTAATCCCCAATAGAGTTACTATTTGAAAGTGTTCCCCTTTGTACTCGACCTATTTTAAGCATACAACAAAAGCTTCTGTCTCTGGTGTTTTACACGTAATATTTGGTCATGAAAGTTCAGGGGGATTGTTCTCTGTTGATCTTAATGACACATTTAATAACTAAGTGTCCTAAGCATCCTTTTTAAAAACTAAATTTGTTTGATACTAATGCTCTTCTTATTATTTTATTTGCAGAGGATATCCAATAACAACCTCAATGGACAAAACGGGGAGAGTATATATGACAATAAATGTTCAATGGACAAATCCGAAAAGGTTGCTAATAATGTCAATAATAAGAAAAGAAGGTCATCATGAAATGGAATTGAACATTTTAAAAGATTTTAAGATTAACCATAAGACTTTCTTAAGAATGGACGTCAATAGAAATGGAATCTTTGTTTTTGGAAATAGTCATACAGTCATTATTGATGAAACGAAGAAAGATATTCTACATTCTGAGAACAAATCGTTTGTGATCAATACCGAACGTAAGATTGAAATAGACAATCGGTCATTGGTTTGTTGGTTGTACGAAGGCAATGGACTTGTTCTCATAAACATGAGAAAACATTTTAAACGAAAGATTCTTTACCTCTGAAGATAAAGAGACGTCATATTCATATTCCAATTTTGTTTTGCAATTTCAAGTAAACTCAAGATGTATAAGTTGTATATATTTTATGGTTTGGAACAGCTGATGGGTTACTTGATCCATACTCTCCCTCATAAAGAAGGTAATGATGTAGATTTGATCCATACTCTCCCTCATAAAGAAGGCAATGATGTAGATTTGATCCATACTTCCCTTCATGAAGAAGCTTAAGATGTAGATTTGATCCATGATATCCGTCATGAAGAAGGTTAAGTGTAGATTTGATCCTTACTTTCCTTAACGAAGAAGGGAAGATAGAAGGGAAGTTGACTTGATCAATACTGTACTTTCTTTCATGAAGAAGGTTAAGTTTAGATAATTTTGATCCATACTTCCCTTCATGAGGAAGGAAAGGTATAGATTTGATCAATAATTTCCTTCACGAAGAAAATATGGTGTAGATTTGATCCACACCGTACCTTCCTACATGGAGAAGGTTAAATGTACATTTGATCCATATTTTCCTTAGCGAAGAAGGTTGAGTGTTGATTTGATCAATACTTTCCTTCAACTGATTATACTGATTAAATCAATAAAACATTTAACTATTTAATACCTGGAAGTATTGTGTCATACTTGTTTCTTAGGGATGGAACTTTGAAAGGCTGAATTACACATGATATCATATCAGCTGTCAATTATTAATATGGCACTCTTTGGCAATACTATGTCAACCAAAAGCTTACTGCATTCATTTATACCAAACTTTGGAGTCACTACGTCATACATTTACCCATAAACGGTTAATTGGTATAACGTTGTCTCGACGTATATGTGATATTGTATTAACGTCGAAACGACGTTTTATTGACGTACTTATAACGCGACATCAACGTCGATACAACATGGCTTTAACGTTGATACACAGTTGATACGATGTTGCTTCAACGTTGGTTAAAAGTTGATCCCATTTCTAATAATGCAGAAAAGGTATGATGAGAGACGTTTTTCAATGTATATAACACTGCAGAGAATCATAGAGACAGGAATCATATCATATAAAATATGGTATATCGTCGGGAATAGCTTTATCAATTCAACCAACAAATTAACAAGTAAAAAACAAACCGAGATAATGTTTACATAATTGTTTATTAATCTTATATACATTTCTATGAGAAGCCGTCTTATCCTGTCTTCTTGTACATGTTTCTTCACAGCGTTGGTCATCAGCAAAGTTCTGTACAAAAGAAAGATAAAAAACAGATGTAAATGAAGTGAAAAATCAATCACACAAATTGTATATGTCGATACCTTATCAAATATGTGCTAATAACTTGTTCTGTTCTTATGAATCCTGCCTTGAATGACTTTTGTGTGCATTGTAACTGATTTATTGTTTAATTGTTAACTTATTCAACATTTGAAACTGGTAAAATTAATACATAATGAATGTTGAATGGCATTTACAACAGTATACACTACAGTGTAGTTTGATAGATCAACTCCCAGTAGCACGTGCATGTATCTTCTCTGCTTCGCCAGTCTCCAGCTCTCTCCTCCCTCTCAATCAGCAGACTCTGAGAAAAGTTTATATTAATGTATAATATTTAAATATAAATTCAGACTTGTAAACGATATGCTCGATTCTGATTGGATCTTACAAGGTCATGTGATCGGTATACATTTCAATGAACCCTAAATCGCAGGTTATACAAAATAACTTTCAGTAAATGAAGTGTATACGATATCGTGCCGGAACTACATTTCTCGGGGATTCCCCTGATCTTACATCCACATTCCAACCTGACCCCAGTCTTGATGGTCATCACTGAGACTCACTTTTTGCAAATATTATTTTTCTGTTTATGAGCAACACTCGCCCTAATAATCTGTTTTTGATGTTTGAAGAATAAACATTAAGTTGTAGATAAATAAAGTTGTTCATGTTCATCTCCGGTCACAGAAATTAGGATAGTGGGCAAAGTTAAACAATGTAATGTACATCATTTCAAAAGCATGAGTTGAGCTCCATTCTGAATGACCTGACTTGCGACAACACAGTTTCAAGGCACCCCATTCCATGCACAACAAATAGTGTCGTGGCGCGCTCTCTGCCTTCATAGACAGTTTCGAGGCCCCTGATGATCAAAACGATGTTGCCGTGTTTGAAAACATGTACTCGTCATTGTCAATGACAGTGTCTAACATCGGCGGGCCTGCAATTGGCATTATTTCTCGAGGGACTTTAAATAACTTTATGTTTACATTCATTGTCAAACAAACAACCCAACTTTCCCAAGCATGTCAAGCTTTTAGAGCTGATACTCTACACTCGATACAGGACAGTATCAATACGCGAGTGCAAATTGTTAATTTTGGAATATTCAAATCAAACTTTACATATTTTTTAGTTTTTTTTCCTAAAACATTTTATTGTTATTAACATGATACCCATAAACGATTATTTGTGGAATAAAAAAGTGCATCTTTTCCGTTTTTGTTATGAACTATTTTTGCATGCGCTTGAACCCGGTAGAGACCCGCCTGGGTCCAACTGATATCTAGGTCAGTGCGACAAGCAGCTTAGAAGTTACTACAGAATGGCATTTCGAATGATATAAAAACAACTTCTGGCTTTAAATACAAAGCGGGAATTTATAAGAAATGAATTTCATAATATAGTTGTCCACACGGTTATAACCTGTTTGAAACTCGTAATATAAACTTTAGCATAATTGGCTCGGCAAGCTCGCCAATTATACAAGTTTATATTACAAGTTTCAAACAGGTTATAACCGTGTGGACAACTATATTGTGAAATTCATTTTTTAAATAAACAATATCTTCGGACTCTTCCTAATGCCCGTATCACACATAGCCGGCGCTAACATCCCGGACATCATACGAAGGTCAATAATTTAAATTGTTTCCGACTTCGGCTCTAAATCGGGATGTCCGTGTGACCTACGTGAGCCATCGTATGATCATCTTTGGTCTTTTTGGGGGTCCGGGAACTACTTCGTGTATGAGCCAAAAATCTTTTGCATGTCAAAGAATTGGCCGATGGTCACACAAACTTATCCCTTCGGGTACCTTTCGTGTTGACATCGTGACCATCGTATGGTCATCGTGTAGCCATCTCATAGCGTTCGTATAATCTTCACGCAACGCTTTCCCGAAGCTCACGCGAAGGCTCGCGATGGTCCACCAGATGACCACACGAGGTCGTGTGACCTCGTGTTGACCATTTTTGCCATCGTGTTGACCATTTTAGCTAACACGGAGTGTACTCGATTCCAACACACGACGGCGTACCCAAATCTTTCACAATAGCTTTCCCTATCCTTTTGAACTAATGAGAGTCAATGTTTAATCTCTAAATTATTTGTTTTACATTAATTGGCAGGTATTGACGCAACTTATAACAATAAAGTAACATTTTATAACAATTCAATTAAAAATAAAATAATAATAAAAAAATAAAAAACCAAAACAATTATTACACAGCTTGGTCAGTAGTAACAATTTTTAGACTTAAAGATATTTTGTTCTAGGGCACAATCTATATACTTAACATGTAAGAAAAGATATGCACTAATATGTGTTGGGCTGTATGAAAAGATATAGTAGACATTACTTGAGATATATGTGGTCAAAATATATTTTAAAATTCTTTTTTTTTAGTTCTGGTCTGTTTTTGGGAAGATCTGTAAGCCATTTTATCAATTAAATCATAAATCATGCATAGAGTAGTATCTTTTGTATGGTTCAGTTAATATATTGTTAAATTACAGCAATCCATCAGCTGCATTTTGCAATTTATTGCACTTCCAAGTTTTAAATATTTTTGACTAGTGCATTTTATATCCCGTCCTCATTCAATATAAGATTTGTCTTTAATTGCAAAAAATCATGATACATTGCCCATATCATATTGTGGTTTTGATACCATACGTAAAAACATGGTATTGCGCGAAGGCCCCATTTAGGGTCATGCATCTAAACACTTAACAAAGAAAGTATTTCTGTCGAATAGCCTAGACGGTTTCTCTTAGATTATATTTGACTCTGATATCATAATAGAACCTATATTACATTGAGGTTCGTTTACTCGTTTAAGGAAAAAGCAGATGAATCAGTCCTTTGTCCAGTCAAAATGGTTTAGAGCACCTGCCTTATGCATTTAAAAATCCTTTTCGCTTTTACAAATCTGTTGATAGACGTATACGCCTATTTGAAAAGAAGCCCTTTCAGATGTAAAGACAACATTGGCTGAAGTGAAACTGCCTAATAGAATAAAGAATTGTAATAAAGCCCGTTACAATTTGAATAAGCAGTAATAAGATGCATAAGATGGATTCGAACCCTATAAACTCTTGAACCTGAACCTGTAAACCAGATATACAACAACACTCTAATTGGCCATGCAGAAGGTTATGAATTTTTTTATTCAGGTTCACAATTCAGTGTTTGTGGTTAAAAAATCAAAAGCCACTTACACTTTAGTACAAGGTTTTATAAATAATAACAATAAATCATTGATACATTATTGATAAATTCTAAATATCTTAATGCAATGTCAACCTATTAATTTTGTACTTTTGTCATTGTCATGTTGTCATTTATAACACCTAAGGATTCGATGAATGCCTTGCACTACACTGTTTGCTTTGCCGATTACAATGAGTCACTCAACACGGTTTTGAAACAACGATAGCGAAATTATCAAAGACTGATAAATAGAAAACGACGTTTAGGTTGATTCGATGAACACAGATAAGCAGAACATTCGTTTTATTGAAATGCATACATACAAACATCCTATAGAAAGTGCCAAAGCTTGCGGTTGTTAAATCATTGTTAATTATTGTTAATGATAGGATAAAACATTCGATCTCTGCTTTGATTGGTTTGAGAAAATACACATTCAGCTTTTTAAAAATTCCGAACATATTTTCTCTCTTTTTCTTGACAAAGACTCAATAAGAGGCTGAGAATAATATGGCAGACCAAAACAAATATTAATCAAACGACAAGAATGATGCGAAAATTTTACAAGCATTAGATATTCACAGTTAATAACCTCGAACCCTCGGCTCACTATATTTCCGAATATAATAAGGACAATTTGACATGTATAGAATTCTTCTATATATAGTTGAATCTTCTCCGTCTTAACATGAGGCTCTGTCGGATTATATAGTCTTTATTAACAGATAGGAGGGTATATGGGTTTTAAGTAAATTTACACCCTAGACGGTTCATAATTGGGAGAAAGCACTACTTCTGTGTAAACATTATAGCTGGTTCGGCTGGCCTTCGAGTAATGATTGTGTTGCCATACGAATGTCACACGAAGCTTGCGCGACGTCGTGAAGACTTCCTATAACATTCGTGTGACCATGTAGTGCCATTTTCGATAAAAACGTTGCGTTTCGTGTCAACTTCGTGTTATCATCGTGACCTTCGGGTAGACTTCGTATATTGTCTGAGTATCCTTCGTGACGCCGTCGGCTCTACCTTCCTCTGGGATCACCATCGGAACACCACCGGCAGTAAATTTGAATTTTGACATTCGTATGATGTTCGGGATATTTGGTCCAGAAATGTGTGACACGGCCATAACACATTTCTTTAAAACACTTCTTGATGCATGGATTGAGTCATAGGATTCCTTTAAACATAACTGTCATCAAACTGAAAAGTGTTAGTTAGGAATTTCCCTTAAAATTAATTTGTATATACACATTATGATTATACAATGAATCGTACATGTAGGTTCAAGCCTAGGCTAAGTGAGTTGATATCAATCATAGTCCTATTATATACTATAGTATAGTTATGCTAAACTGTCATGCATTAAAATATTAGATTGTCACTGGTAATATTGTGTTTTGCAAGGAAATAAATAATTGAAAACGAATTTCATCCATCAACAGTTCAGAAAGAAATATGCCACCATTCCGTAATACTTGAACATAATTATAGGATTACTTTATTTTGATAAAAAAAAGTTAACAATGAAAATAAAATTAATTTAATATAACTGGACCCCTTCTAGGTCTTAAATACGGACGTATAATTTCTACTTTTGGCAAATGATATTTCAGTTATTATCATTGAATACTAATTACATCTACAATGTGCAAATGATATGCCATGTGGATATTTGATGTCATTCATATGACGCAATGTGGAACAACACTATTACAACAACACTAACTTAGGTAGCCATATCTTTCTATGACGTGATCATAGTTCAAGTGACTTAGTCATTCAAATAATTGATCAATATTATATAGTTTTATTGCTAATCTACCCGGTTTGAACACAACCCTTTTCGTGATCTTTTTCCTAAAAAAGTAATATGGGACAACGCTGATTATGATGCAGTCATTGCCACTCAATGATAACAATTCAACTGCTGTTTCATTTAAGCTGATGCTCAGAGTAAGACAATTATTAATCAAAAACAACAACGGAACTGTACAGTGAACGCTTTGAACCAAATGAACTCGTAAACAGCTGATCGAAAACTTTAAGAGCCCCGTGCAACACCGGTTACGATAACAAGCACTTTATGCTATGCCACAACACTGTATGGAGTTCAACATGGTTGCGGACAGTCGAATGACAGCATCTAAGTTTTGAAACCTATGACTTTCTTTTATCCTTGTGACTCACTTAACTAAACACATGCTATTTTTAAAATAATAGTTTGATATCAGTGCTATAATAATATATAATCGTACTAGAGTCTAGATCTACAGTTGCCTTGGCACAAGGCCTACATAAGTCAACGAGATGCGTTCAATTTTGACGTGACTAACCTAGTGTGACAACTTCAAGTTTATAAGTATTGGAATGACTACTGAAACTCAATGATGGAAAGTTTGTTAATAGAAGAAGGGAAATACTTACCATTTGAGAATAGTAGAGCGATGTCAGTCCACCCGAATCGTGATCCTATATAAGATCTAACCGAACGTTGATTTCCCCGACAAACATGGCAACGAAAGTACTAAGATTGTGACGTAATAGTTGAAACAGTGACGTTATCAGCATTTGTGCTGGCGCGAAAATGTGGTATGCTTGTTGGCGTTCAAAGTTACTTCGGAAATATAAGAAACATGACTTTTTTCATATGCATACGCCGTTTAGGGAAACAAATTATCGGCAAATGTTGTTTATGAATAAAGTGCTGACGAATTTTTTCCTGGATTTTCAAGTGCTAGCCTATTCATGAAACATTGCTTTTAAAACGATATATATTTATTCATTTATTCATTGATATAGATTTATGACTGTTTTACATAAATTTATGTATATTTTGCGTACTTTTTTACTGATATCATATCTATACATTGCATTGATAATTCGAAAAAGCTTAATTTTAAAAGGAATGGAAAAGGCTAAACTTAACAAAGGAAAACAACTCTAGACTCTACATAAAGATTTTTCTATACAATATCCTAGAAAAAATGCCCTTTTTGTCGCGAAATCTGTTAGTTGTTGCTAACAGTAATTTAGTAAGTCCTTCCATAACGAGGCGCTCTTTACAAGTTTAAAGGCGAATATCACACACTTTTAGAATTATTCGCGTTTTTAATGGATGATCATCTAACAAACGAAAATATTTAGTTTCACAAGAGACAAACCTATTTTCGTCTGATATAATTCGTAGGTTGTAAAATCGGAACAACGTAAAGTCATTTATCAACATAAATCTCATAGACATAGACCTCGGAAAAAAGCTACGTTGAAACGACGTTGTGTATCTTTATTTTCTCGACTTGGAAACAACGCCACCTTAACCGAAATAACCAACGTTGAAACAACGTTGTTCAGTCAACGACGAAATTACCGACGTCGGGGCCACGTCGTTGTTTTCGACGTCGAAATGACCGACGTTGTAACAACGTTGTTTCTTCAACGTCGAAATTAACAACGTCGAAGCAACGTTGTCTTTATCGACGTCGAAATTACTGACGTGGAAACAACGTCTTTTTTAAGTTGAACGACGTCGCGACCACATATCAACTAAAATCCAACGTCGATTCCACGTCGTTTGCCTGCTGGGTAAAGTGTCACCAACGGCACCCTGTTTTCCGTTTAAGAAAGTATTACACGTAATACTTGGTGCCCCTACGTTTAATTGATTAACTGCACTTTTGTTATTCAAGTTCAGACCATATCGTTACCAAACCCAACATTAAAGGTGCAGTAGCACGTTTTTTGATAATTTTATATTTTAAAAGTTTCACTAATAATTGTTAGTTTATGTCAAATATATATTTTTGACAGTGTCAAATATCTCATTACACAAGCCAATCGTCTATAGTCAGAGGACAAAGTATGAACATTCACATAGAATCCATTGGCGGCCATTTTGTGTGAACACCTTTAATTCATTTCGTGTAAGAAAAGGGAATCGCATGGCTAAACTTTACGTTATATATTTGAATTAATACTGCTCCATTTAGTTTAAATACATTGTCTTTCAATTGGAACCATTGATTTTCATTTTCCTGATATCACCTTATATTCCTCCTAAAAACCTGCTACTGTCCCTTTACTTGAGATATGTTTATCCCCCGCAACAACGAAGTTGCGGGGGGTATTAAAATGGGTACCGTCCGTCCGTCCGTTACTCTTTGTGTCCGGCTCATAACTTTGTAACAAATCAACCATTTCAATTCAAATTCGTCATGGTAATGAAGAAACATGTGATAATGTGTCATGCGTAACAATTTTCTGAAAATCTACATAAAATATTAGGATTTTGGATAAAAAGTGGTAAATTTGTAAGAAATCTGTTATAAGTCCCGTCCGGCTAACAACTTCTAAACTAGTCATCAAATATTGACCAAATTTGATATGAAGATACATAATCATATGAAGGTGTGTCATGAAGAACAATTTTAAAAATATTTTGAATAAAATTATGCCTTTTTTGGCCAAAAATGAGGACTCTGTTGGAAAACTGTTACAAGTCCTGTCCTGCTCACTACTTCTAAACTAATCATCACATTTAGATCAAATTTGATATGGAGATACATACTCATCTGAAGGTGTGTCATGAAGAACAATTTTAAAATTGTATTTACATATGATCGAATTGATCTTGGAGATTCAAATACATAGATTTTTTTGTTTGATTTTAATTTTGTCATGTTACTCAAATTATACCCAACAGTCAACATAAAGTTGGTATCATTAAGTTTTTTGATTAGAACAGACAGCAATATGATAAGGAAAACCTATATATGTTGTGCAATTTGCGGGGGATATAGCTCGACCATGTCAGCTGCTTGTTAATATAAAGAATACCAAAAAAACGCAAATAGTTTTTGTCTTCAAATTTGATTAAGCATGTTTGGAAAAACAATAACAATGTGTAGTGCTCTTGCCATCTTCTGTATTCATCAACACACCGTTACATGAGTTCAATACCTGGCATGGCCACAATCGTGACAGACTGTTTTTGAAAGTAGTGAATTTGTCTGTTACAGTGTTTATTGGGATTTGTAAACACACCTGAAGATTGGTAAATTCAAGCTTTGGCCGTTTTGTCCTTCATCCCAAAAGTGTACACTTGGATTGGGATCTAGAATAAGAACCGACCATGGCATCTTATTGATGATATGCTGTTGCATAAAGGCTTTCTTAAGCTGGCGTATTTGAGTCAAATGATTACTTCTTTGAGATTGAAAGTTACAATATCATGTAGGAAGAGAACAATTTCTGACAGAAATGGCATAGCCACTGACGTCGATAAGTGAATGATTCATAAGACCACTTGGTTGGGTTTGAAAGAAAACATCTTCACATCCTATTCAGTATAAGTAGTCCATACATTACGTGCATATCGGCCCCATACTAACTTCAACGTATATGCGTCTGAGTGCTGTGGATCAACAGTTTTTGCCCTTTAACTATTTTAAGGGTCGTTTTGACAAAATCAAAGCTCATCATAAAAGAACCATAGCAGTCAACAATTTTCACAATCTTTCTCCTCATAACACATAAGACATTTGTATTTCTTAAAGTGTTCTTTGTATATTTTACTGAATTAGGGTTGATTCCCTTGGAACCTATGAACATGTAGGGACTATGTATAAAAACGGTGTCATTGTTTAAATTTAATATTTCCACTTTCGATTTGAACATCTTTCTTTGCATCATTTATGTCTTAGGGAACGATCAAAAAAGATCGATTTAAAACTTCACAGAGCATTCATGGTAAATTGAAGAGTTTAAGGCATACTCAGTGTAAGTAGAATTCGTCCCATAGAAGACATTTCAGAATATACACATGACCAAGTCACGATTTGTGTTTCTCTCGTAAAATCTAAAAGAAGCATAGGCAGTTCTTCAGACAGGAATTATGTCCTTTCACCAACTTTCATGCAAAGTCCTAAATTGATAGCAGCGCGCATCTTTCTGTCGTGGCAAAACGCTGCCTCCTCCAAACGGTTTCACCTCAAGATTGCAATACCTTTTATTTCACTCAACGCAGAATTGCGCACGTTCGTCATCTTGGTAGAACCTACTTTCCTCAGTAAAATGTATACTGTACATTTATATTCTTTATGGCATAGTCTAGGAAGGTGTCGCGCATTTTAACAGTTGGAAGGTATAAATTATCAACAAGTACGAAGACGACTGTGAAAGTGTGGATGTACATCCATTCATTCATTCATTGTAAAGGAACCAAACTGCCATATGAAGCACCTTTAGAAGTTCAACTTTGTGAGAGAAGGTGCCATTTATGACAAGTATTGTCGTCAAAGTGTTATATACAAGTGTTATATACATCTTTGTAATGTTCCCCTTGGAGAAGATACGCATCAGGGTATGTTATTTGTAAAATCAAGCAAATGATAGCTTTTTCGTTTGGCCACTTATGAAATGATATGACTTGCAGCAAGTCAATTAAAACATACATATATATAGAAGTATTGTGTAATTTCAGTATTTGGCGCTTTGAGTATGCTTTGTCATGGATATGGGCGCGGTATAAGAAAGCTAATACTATCATTATTATCATTATTATTTGGTGAGAACATTTGACATCTTGAGGAAGTGAGAACAATGCAGTAAGTGAAATCTTTATTAGAAAGTATTCTCAACAGGGTTTGTAGCAACCCGCAAAGAATCTGTATTTGGTAAATGTGAAAAAATTAAGCTCTCATCGGTGCATGTAGTTTTATGTACTGCTGTCCATAATCTGTTTAAATCTACATATTATATACACTGTAAACATTACTAAGACAAGTTGTTTGTATAACCTTATTAAAATGCTACTTTTGATGTTTCGATGGTACCAATAAATGTTTTAATATACATAAAGTGACCTCGAATGGTTTGATGCAAGAGAAATAGTCGTTAAGCTGTTGGTACAGTCAATTGTGGCCCAATTGATATGGGTATAGCAAAAAGGAACATTGCAATGGCATCTTTATCTTAGCACACTCCTTTCAAGCACTTTATTTCTTGATTAGTAATAGTAAGACCATGAGGGCATGTTGTGTAATCGTTTCAATGGTTATATCCTGGGTTTTTATATGCCCCACCCGTTAGTCCCAGTGACCCTGAGCGAGTAGGTACGTAATTAATTAGTTGACAGTCGTGAGGGATGATACGGTCACTGGAACGGCGTGATCAGGATAGTGTCTATATAACGTCAATGGTCAGCTCACTGCTCTAGCCAACTCCTTGCTGTACAAGGACTCTGAGTAACTCAAGGGATGGTCAGGTGATACTCTGAGTTCAGACACTCTGAATCAGACAGACTTCGACGCATGCAAGAAAGACAGAAGACGGGAGATGGTCAATCAGCCGCTGTCCAAGCTCAACTGCATATTTAATCATGAAGTCCGATATTTAAAGATGGTTTGTCCTTGACGGCTAGCTGGAACTCGTTACTTCCCCCTTAAGACATTATGTTTCCAATTACTACGTTCATCTCCTGACTTCCACGTAAATATAGTATGACATAACCCTGAACTCTCGACTCTGCCTCGTCCGATGTCCGAGAACACTTCAAAGGAACTTATAATTGCTGGACACGATTTCATATTATACTGTTTCATGGAGCATGTTTTTGCTCTCTTCAACCGGCAATCTGGCCGGAACTGACCTCGGAATTCATACACAAACAAGTTGTTTACTTGCTTTCTGCAGATTGCAATCATTAGGCTTTACCTCTCTTTCACCTCAAAGTGACCAATATATTTCTACAGTTTTTAAAATAAAACTATCTTCTAACATTTCTCCCTCGTTTGAACGAGCGCGACCCGCGCTTTTGAATTAAAAACACTCCTTACTATTTCTTATTCTAGTCGCATGAGATGAACGTAGCAATCAGATTCTTTAGTTACCATCTCGTTTAAGAAATCATTATTGAAATTTGGAATGGACAATCATACATTATAGTCTTTGGGGTCGAACTTATTATTTTCAAGGCTCTGACACATTCTTTTTGTATGAACAAGGATTATAATAGCTAACAACAATGAAATAACTTGATTACACTATACACACAATCAAAAATGGAAGACAATATTCGTCGTCACACAATCACAATTAAATAAATTACAATATACATCATTAATGGTGTTTATGGTACCTTCACGTCATATTGTCGCAGGTTTTACCTTTTGTTTGATACTTAAAAAGAATTAATTATAAAAATTATTATGATATTTAATTTATTGGTCTTTAATTTGCCTCGTGTGGCTTTAATTTATTGGCCTTAATTTGCCTCGTGTGGCTATTTGCACTCCCTCCAACGACAAGAGCTGTCCTCAGCTCAGGAAGAAGGTCGGCGGCAGGCGATGTGGTTGGTGTCCGAAGCAGGTTGAAGAGGTAGAGCGCAGGAGACTGTGTTTGTCAGTGGTCAGTCAAATTCAATAGAAAACGTGCGACGGTGACGATCCAGTTTACAGTCGGTACATGTACGCCCATCTCGGTCATCCCATAACAAGTCATCAGGCCAGTCCCAGGATCGTTCACACAGTGTGTGTCAGCGCAACGATCTCCAAGCTGATTTGTCTGCATAGGGGAACATCTCCGCCACATGACATTGCATCAGGCCTGATGAAGGATGAGCAGTGAGACACGGGTGTACACGACCTGCAAGGGATATCATACTCGGAAGTACATTGAACACTCAAAATACATACATAATAACCTTGGGACTATATATTACACACACCAAACGCAATAACTACTATATTTGTTACATATCCAATATGCCTTTAATAATTAACTGAATTGGTTGAAGTTAATTAGTTGTTGTCAGTAAGTAAATGGTACTTATCAGATTAAGATTGGCTGTTCGTCCCGATGTTGAGGCGGGGGAATCTCCTCATCAAGCAGGTTACGTGGTGCCAGGGACGTCTCGTAGTTACAGGGAACCAGGACAGACGGAGGTTCCACGAGCTCATGAGGACCAGCGTGGATCGTGTAGATCGTGCCCTGGTAGACGAGGTACAGATGCAGGAGATAGTTGTTACGGAGGATGAGGGACAGTCGACGGCTACCCATGGGGAGATGACGACAGAACGGGGCAGATTAATGCGGTGTCCAGTCAGACCGTTTCCAATAGCGATGTCCTTCGTCTTCCAGGTAAATGTAATCACGGCCTTACAGCAACTATAGGTGACGGAGACGGCCGCTGGAGAGATGACAGTACTGGAGAGCGTCACCTTGGCAGGCGATAGTTAAAAATAGAATCATGACGAAGACTGCATAGCCGATGTACATCGTGATGCCCTGGTCCGGAATGTCCGCCAGGTCATGGAGGTAAATAGGGTCAGCGGGATTGGTGAAAATGATCTGATTTGCCTTTGCTCGACTGACCGCGTGTTGCAGCTTAATGCGTAGTTGTTTGTCTATTCCCATGGCATTCCGGTAGCACATCATGTTCGGCTAGCTTGAACGTAGCTGTCTGTGTAGCAAGGGGCTCGTCAGTCAGAAGACTGGGGAGTTTGTTGAGAATGTCATTAGAAGAGAAAAAAAATGACGCAACACTGCGACATTGACAGTGTAACGAAGGTGTGACATCGACTTCCGATCAGAACAGGAGACTAATCGTGGGGGCAGGAACAGTGGTCCCACTTCAATGGTGCAGTCGCAAGGCAGAAGTGACATCCAGATCGCATTTTCACAACATTTTGACAGGAATAGGTAATCTCGTGAACTTGAGACAGGAGACGTTGACCTGATGACAGCTCTCTTGCGTCTGTTATGGTACCATTTGGAACAAAGTGGACGTCACAGAGTTTGTGAGCCAGGTCAATATGATTAACATATAAAGCTGATGTACAGGTTGGATGGAGAACTGAAACTTCAACAGGCATGGCACCACAAGCCTTTTCGGACGCATCGTGGCAGGAACGATATTGTTGTTCGGTGAACTCCATGTATCGTTGCTCTCTTGCAGAATGAGCGAATAATTCGCTGATTCCTTGGACAACAGTGGCATCTGAGGAATTTATACTGACCGGTACAGGAAAGGTGAGGGTGCGATAAAGTTGAAAATCGTCGGCCTTTGAGGTGACTGGTAGAAACATGGAGATAAAAACCTTCTGGCCCCTCCGGTGCGTTAGGAACCTGGCCTTGGTGTGATAATATTTCAACCTTGTATACACTAGCTTGAATCGGCCGTGGTTTTCTTCCAGGTTGCGTGTTACTTGTCTGATTGTTGCTCTGAGGGCGTGAGGGGGCATGAGGTCCAGGGATAGGTGGCCCTGTAGTAGTGCATCGGTGGTTCGGCGAATTCGGACCGCATCAGTCATTGTCAGTAACGCCCAGTGAACTTCCTTCGTTGCTAATTGTAATAGAGTACCCAGTACCTTTTCAAGCCACAATACTTCGTTTTCGATGTCTCCATTTGCAGTACACGGGCGTGTTCTATCTTGAAGGCCGTGAGGAGGTTGTTCATCCGTGTATTAGTCCTTCCCATGACGGAAGCCATCATTTGGTTAGTTGTATTAAAGGTGGTGTCCCTCAAATGTAGTTGTCTAGCGAGCAGCTGTAGATGGTGTTCCACTGATGTACTTCTTCGTCCGTGGCGACACCCGTGAGACTGTGAGCGATGTCACCCAGGAAGGACAGGAAGGCACGTCGGCTGCGAGAACGGCTGCTGGGAGGTCTTGATTGTGGTATGACATCAGCAATGGCCTTCAGTGATTCATTCAAATGTTCATGAGCTATTTTTCGCATCATGTCAGTGTAGGATAAGAGCTTTGTGGCGAGCTGTATGGCCACCGCACATCTTACTTCTGGATGGGAGGTATTAACACGCCTGTCGACACAGTGTTAACACGCCTGTCGACACAGTTGTGCTTCCATGGGTAGTTAACATGGGCTGTCGGTAAGGTGGGAAGGTCCAGTTGATACGTATGGACCCATGTCTGGTCGAAAATGCGTAAGCGTCCCATATGCTGGTACATGACACCATAGTGCATGCGCAGTTTATCTCCCGTGGTTGACGATGACAGGACCATCTGCGTCAACAGCATGAGGACCCCAGCAAGCAGCAGTAACATCATTCCCATCAGTACAACTGCAACAAACTCCTCCACTAAGAAGCACACAGGTAGAATGTTATACTTTAATCAGTTCCTAATTGTCATTATGTGTCAGAGTATGATATGATACTCGACTGGTCACATTGTCCTTTAGGCAATTCATATGCTATACTTAATTGCCTTTGCAATCGGTCCACAACTGTCTACCACTCACATTACAACTTCTTTATTACGAATAGACAGGAATAATTTATTTCCGTCTGTCTTACGAATAATAATTTCCCTAAACGTAATATATATTAAATTGAGGAGTTATTAAATTATTTACTCTATTATATATTAATTTCATTAGTATCAGACTAAGTGTCAACTTCCTTATCAAACTATCCATATTATACTTAATTGCCTTTACATCATTTCACGAGTTTTGTTGCACCTGACTCAATTCCAACGAGCAATCTAATGCCTGACAGCGCTCATCATAGCATTATCTAACATAGGTATCCACTGTTTCTAACCCTCTATCACGGACTCTTCAGAATTATATCCTATTTTACAGGACGCCGCATTCTGGAAAAACCATCAGTATTATATCCCGTCTAGCAGGACGCCGCATACTGGAAAAACCATCAGTATTATATCCCGTCTAGCAGGACGCCGCATACTGGAAACTACGATATTATGTCGCCACTAATATGAAGAGAGAAGTGGGCCCTACTTTCTCCTCCGACAATAACGCCATTGCCATGTAATGCACCCATGGGTCGCGCGCAGTGATTCCCAGAATCACCAAGTCCAGGTTACGACGGGACACCCTATGTCATTATATCATTTTCACACTATTCTCGACAATCTCCATGTTATCACTTATTCGCAACACTAATAACTTATATCGATTAAACATTGATACTTATTAACAACGTCTTGTCAACAAGCATACAATATTTAATATTTAATATGTCAGGCATTTCTTATCTGCTTTGCAATTATTATCGACTGTTATTCCTGATTAGTTTAATCCACCCTATTCCGGATACATTATGTTATGAATGAACGATACATAGGATTTTGTATTTTGTATATTCACAACCTTTACAGCTATGCATAATTTAAGCCTTACTTCCTTACAATCCACATAATATATATAAGACAATTAAGTGAGTGAGTTATTGGTTTACGCCGCTTAGGCAATATGACAGGCATGAGCGGCGCTTAAACAATTAAATAAATTTACCCATTCACTTTCGGTAGTGATTACCTTATCACACTAATTAGTCTGACGCAGTGATTTGATATTGACTTATCAACTAAACAAACACCGGATTTATATAATCAATGTAACTGTATCATTGCATATCCTGATTGCAGCGCATGACTGATTGAAGTTGACACTTAGTTTTTTAAAACACGTGAAATGTTATAGATAATGTCAATAAGACAATTATGGAACATCACCATTCATAGTGTTTATCACTCTTTCCCATTATAATACATTACTCGTATTAATATCCCCATTACTTAATAACCTATTTCCAATTTTAAATTTATACCTTTAATAAAAAAAAACTCAATTGCAGTCTATTAATTGCAATCTAGTGAATTGGCGATACTACAGTAAGTGAGTTTAGATTCTATGGACCGATTGTTTATCTTACACAGGTGTTGTACAGTATTCATTACACGTTAGGCGTGCAATGGGGGAATGAGCGATGCATGCTCCAGCAGGGTTATCTAACGTCCGGTTCTGAAGGCTGACCGTTCTCTCGCCATTGGCCTCTGCTAGTCACTGTGAGCTGGCTTGTAGTGGTCGATTATTATATAACTGCAATTGGTACTTCTTGGTGTGGTTATTCTTGTGCCCTCCTGAGGTTATAAGGCATGAATTGATACGTTGGCTTACTACGATATTTACACAGGTTATGTATATACATAGGCGGCAGGTCAGTGCACAGACAGCAGGTCAAATGAGGACTTCATTCATCTGCTTGCTCTGTTTCTCTCTCTCTCTCTCTTCTACTAGGCGTTTGAGTCGGGCTTCTGCAGCACGCGTTTTACCCGTCCATGTTCCCCTGGCATGGTTATCTTCTACCAGTGGTGCCGGTAATGCTTGCCGAATAAGTGTTAAATTTGGTGCATATGACATCGTCTAGTGTTAACAGAGAGCCCTAGTTATCTATACGTGCAACAATCGGTGAGTCTTTTACAAGGTGAAGAAAGTTTGCTCACCTTGTTTCGAATGTCCGTTGATAAAGATTGTCACTCCTTGTTCTCACCGGCTCCAGGTGTCCGAGAATTCCAAGAATCAGGTATGCACGTCCAAGTTGAGTGGGGTGCACGTCCGAGTTTTTAGAAGCGGGATGTACCCACGCATCGACCACCAATTATCCTGGGTATTTTATATGCCACCCGTTAGTCCAAGTGACCCTGAGCGAGCAGGTACGTACTTAATGTCGTTGTAAGGGATGTTATGGTCACTGGAACGGCGTGATCAGGATAGTGTCTATATAACGTCAATGGTCAGCTCACTGCTCTAGCCAACTCCTTGCTGTACAAGGACTCTGAGTAACTCAAGGGATGGTCAGGTGATACTCTGAGTTCAGACACTCTGAATCAGACAGACTTCGACGCATGCAAGAAAGACAGAAGACGGGAGATGGTCAATCAGCCGCTGTCCAAGCTCAACTGCATATTTAATCATGAAGTCCGATATTTAAAGATGGTTTGTCCTTGACGGCTAGCTGGAACTCGTTACTTCCCCCTTAAGACATTATGTTTCCAATTACTACGTTCATCTCCTGACTTCCACGTAAATATAGTATGACATAACCCTGAACTCTCGACTCTGCCTCGTCCGATGTCCGAGAACACTTCAAAGGAACTTATAATTGCTGGACACGATTTCATATTATACTGTTTCATGGAGCATGTTTTTGCTCTCTTCAACCGGCAATCTGGCCGGAACTGACCTCGGAATTCATACACAAACAAGTTGTTTACTTGCTTTCTGCAGATTGCAATCATTAGGCTTTACCTCTCTTTCACCTCAAAGTGACCAATATATTTCTACAGTTTTTAAAATAAAACTATCTTCTAACAGTTAGTTACATTGTAGACCATGAATCCAGAGCACCTGGAAGTCAGTCTTGACCATCAGGCAGGAGACAATTGCTCAAAGAAATCCGAGTGTGAATGCTCCAGGTCTATAGCCAGGTCCCACTCCGTCTACCTGCCGGTACGTCCTGACAAGTTCCTTCAGGACGGAATATCTATGGAGAGAGCTGCGCTTACTGCGATGCGAAGTTTATTACTTAAGGTCGAAGAAGAGATACTTGTGGTGGTCCAGGAAGATGGGAATTTGCAACTAAGCGTCCGGCAGGTTTAAGGGTATCATCGAGTCCAAGGGCTCAATCAACCGCATGACTGACGCCACAGTCAAGAGCCGAAAATATGGAGGGTACACGAGGGAGGAGCGGTTGAACTCTTCCCCGATAGTGGAGCTGCACAGACGACAAAGGGAGTGGGGATTGTAAAATGCGGACTTCCTATTACCGCAACGTTCGCAGGGTAAGCCAGGTACGTCGGGTCTGACGAAGGATTGGGATATAGCCAATCAAATCATCTTATGGCCACCTTCTCGATAAATGCGAAAATAATGTGATTGGCTATGTCCAAAGTCAGACCGCGCAAGCGAATCTAGCGTCTGAACCCAGGGTACAGATTAGTGGCGTTAGCATAACGTTCGTACCCTGAGACAGGATGGTTTTCTTTTATCTGTGTTATTTGGTTGAAGGATGATTGGCAGGCAAGTAAAGGGCTACTGGGAGTCGGGGACGGTAATAGCATGTTGAATAGTAAGTCTTTGCGGCAGTTATTAAGATGTTATCCATGCTGCAGTTAAGTAATGCGTTTACATGTACTTTTGTCTTTATTGTTAACAATTAACTGTACCGTTAGTGAATACGATTTCTGGGTTGCATCTCTCCCTAAGCTGTATATTCAGTGACTCTCTTAAGCATTAAATTGTCACGCCAGGGATTTTATGTGAAAAATAAAATAAAAACACAAATTAATCGATTTTTTCATTTATCTGATACTCATAATTTATTCATGCTAAGAAATTAAGGAACAGTATCATTAAAAAAACTATTAGAATCAAACTAAAATTTAAACCAACATTTACTATAAAGCAAATTTGGTACTCTTAAATCAAAGTGTCGCCTAAACATTGTTTTAATTGGTGTTTTTATTTTTGAAATTTGATTTCCTAAGTTATTTCTTTGGCTTTAGCTACTAATAAACAAAACGGTCATTTTTTGTCAAGCACTATTTTTTAATATAAAAATATATTATAGAGCCAAATAATTACACTTTTTATAATGTGATTGAAAATGAGATCTTTTCCTTTCAGTTAGATTTAGTAGACACAAACTTCCCTGATTTTGATTGTTTATGACTTTAAACACTAAAGCGTTTAAGTTGCCCGTCGAATCCGATTTTGAGTACATTGTAAATTTTACAATGTACTCAAAATTGGGCCACTATTGACTGTACCAACAGCTTAACGACTCTTTTCTCTTGCATCAAACCATTCGAGGTCACTTTATGTATATTATAACATTTTATTGGTACCATCGAAACATCAAAAGTAGCATTTTAATAAGGTATTACAAACAACTTGTCTTAGTAATGTTTACAGTGATATAATATGTAGATTTAAACAGATTATGGACAGCAGTACATAAAACTACATACACCGATGAGAGCTTCATTTTTTCACAATTACCATATACAGCTTTTTTGCAGGCTGCTACAAACCATGTTGAGATTACTTTCCTATCAGTTATTTCAGTTACTGTATTGTTCTCACTTCCTCAAGAAAGATGTCAAATGTGTTCTCACCAAATAATAATAATAATAAATATAGTCGCAAGCGACGACAACAGGATTCAGCTGTATATCTAACATATTCATCATACAGATAATAATGTTAACAATCATTCCTGAAAGTTTCATGAAAATCCTGTGAAGCACTAAGCTACAGCAGCATTGGAAAGTATGATTTGCATTTTTTCTGTCTGAGCTGACTTCATGTTAAGAAAATGCGTCATGGCGGCCGGAAATGACTGTTCGTGAGCGATTTTATTTTTCCAATTTAAAGACCTTGGTCATGTCTAACTCTCATGAAAAAAATAAAATTCTATGGTCTGGTTTTTGAGTTATCTGCCCTTGAAGTTTGCGA
This sequence comes from Steromphala cineraria, assembly GCA_916613615.1. Lineage (NCBI taxonomy): Eukaryota > Metazoa > Mollusca > Gastropoda > Trochida > Trochidae > Steromphala > Steromphala cineraria. The sequence goes on along the minus strand of OU744736.1, from coordinate 30,911,631 downwards.
TTTTTAGATTTTGGTCAACTTTGAAAGGTCACAGAACAAAAAGAATTAAGGTTAGGTCTTTATAAATTAAAGATTTAAATCTACAATACTTCAGCTACATTCAGTATGAATTTCAGCTCTCTAGTGCAAGTATCTTCAGAGAAGAAGATTTTCAACGGCGGGTGGGGTCGGAAACGGTCGAAATTGCACTAAAACCAAGATGGCGGCCAAACCACGTGACCTACAAATTTGTCATGATTTCATTTTTTTCATTATTTTTGATTGCGCATCTTTTAAAAAAATTCAGGTCTCTAAGTGCATTTTGAAAAAAAAAATCAATGTTAAATTTTCGATTTTGGGAATCGAACTGGACCTTAAATGTATGGGTCGAATTGGCCCAAAAGCTTACTGAATCGATTCCAAGTGCTAAGTGCTATAAGTCTGTAAAGTTTGGTTGTATTTGCTTCATTCGTTTTGGCTGTAACTTAGTCCAAACTTTGTGGGAATAATAATAATAAACACGCCAATAACGATAAGGATTCAGCCTTATGGCTGAATCCTTAATGATAGTAATAGCTTTCTTATACCGCGCCCATATCAATGACAAAGCATACTCAAAGCGCCAAATGCTGAAATTACACAATACTTCTATACCTATGTATATGTTTTAATTGACTTGCTGCAAGTCATACAATTTCACAAGGGGCCAAACGAAAAAGCTATCATTTGCTTGATTTTACAAATAACATACCCTGATGCGTATCTTCTCCAAGGGGAATATTACAAAGATGTATATAACACTTTGACGACAATACTTGTCATTAATGTCACCTTCTCTCACAAAGTTGAACTTCTGAAGGTGCTTCATATGGAAGTTTGGTTCCTTTACAATGACGAAAACCGTAATGAATGAATGGATGTACATCCACACTTTCACAGTCGTCTTCGTGCTTGTTGAAATTTATACCTTCCAACTGTTAAAATGCGCGACACCTTCCTAGACTATGCCATAAATAATATAAATGTACAGTATACATTTTACTGAGGAAAGTAGGTTCTACCAAGATGACGAACGTGCGCAATTCTGCGTTGAGTGAACTAAAAGGTATTGCAATATTGAGGTGAAACCGTTTGGAGGAGGCAGCGTTTTGCCACGACAGAATGATGCGCGCTGCTATCAATTTAGGACTTTGCATGCAAGTTGGTGAAAGGACTAAATTTTTGTCTGAAGAACTGCCTATACTACTCTCAGATTTTACAAGAGAAACAAAAATCGTGACTTGGTCATATACATGTATATAGACTGAAATGTCTTCTATGGGACGATTTTATACTAATGCTGAGTAAGCGTTAAACTCTTCCAAATACCATGAATGCTCTGTGAAGTTTTAAATCGATCTATTTTGATCGTTTCCTAAGACTTTAATGATGCAAAGAGAGATGTTCAAATCGAAAGTGGAAATGTTAAATTAGAACGATGACACCGTTTTATACATAGTCCCTACATCTTCATGTGTTCCAAGGGAATTGATCCTAATTCATATACAAAAAACTCTTATTATATAAATCTGTACACTATAAGAAATACAAATGTCCTATGTGTTATGAGGAGAATGATTGTGAAAATTGTTGACTGCAATGAATCTTTTATAAGAGCTTTCAGTTTGTCAAAATGACCCTTAAAATAGTTGAAAGGCAAAAACTGTTGATCCACAGCACTCGGACGCATAGACGTTGAAGTAAGTGCCCAGCAAACAGACAACGTTAGCCAACGTTGTAGCAACGTTGTGGTTTGGTTACGTTTTTTTCCCGACGTTGTAATGACGTCAACACAACGTCACACTTTCACGCCAGTCCTTAACATTAAGAAAACGTTATAAAAGAACGTAAATATAACATTGTCATTTGGTTAGGTTTAAAACCAACGTTCACTCAACGTTAAAATGACATTGTATTCCAACGTCTTAATATAACGTCAAAATAACGTTGAAAGAAAACGTCCCTTCAACATTGTGAATACGTTAGGTCAAAAACTAACATTGGGAGGACGTTGTATTTCCAACGTCTTATACTAACGTTCAAACAACGTTGAAATATGACGTCACTTCAATGTTGAGAATTGGTTAGGTTAGAAACCAACATTGAAAGGACGTTGTATTCCAACGTCTTATTCTAACGTCAATAAAACGTTGAAACAGGACGTTGGTTCAACATTGTGAATTGGTTAGGTTCAAAACCAACGTTGAAAGGACGTTGTTTTCCAACGTCTTATTCTAACGTTCAAACAACGTTGAAATATGACGTCACTTCAATGTTGTGAAGTGGTTAGGTTAGAAGCCAACATTAAAAGGACGTTGTATTCCAACGTTTTATTCTTACGTCCAAACAACGTTGAAACAGGACGTTGGTTCAACATTGTGAATTGGTTAGGTTCAAAACCAACGTTGAGAGGATGTTGTATTTCAACATCTGTTTTATTACTTCCAAACAACGTTGAAACAGGACATCACTACTACGTTGTGTTTGGTTAGGTTAAATATCAACATTAAAAGGACGTTGTACTCAAACGACCAATTGTTACGTCCAAAGAACGTTGAAAAGAACGTCACTTCAACATTATGAATTGGTGATTTTTAAAAACCAATGTTGAAAGACAGTTGTATTTAGACGACTACTTTTTTGATTGGAACAACGATGAAACAGTCACTTGAACGTTGATAAAACTTTTATCAACCTGTGTTTCTATTTTTTCAAGCCGCTAATGGCTGAAATATTGCCCAAGCGGAGTAAACAATAACTCATTCACTCACTGTATTTTCTCATAACAGAAAACGTATGTTAGAGATTTTAGATATATCCACCGTTATTAAGAACAGAAATTGAAATATAGATATCGTTTTCAACCAGTACAAATTACATATTAGGGCATATGATATATTACCGATACAAATATTTTGAAACAAAAAAATAACCAATATGTTTTTCGCATGAAATCTTGTATTGCCTTATAAAAGAACCACAACCGAAAGAACATTAGAAGGTGTAAAGATCCACAACATCATACATTCGACTAAAACATAAAGGAAACACAGTGCGCCTGACTCGTGATGTTAAAAGACATGACATCGTTGAAAATGTGGCCGCTAATAAATGAAAGGTGTATCTTGAATATGAAAACATATAACAGAAAATAGTTAATATTGTCTAGACTCTTTCAAATGTATCGAGTTGCGTTAATTGTTCAAAGACAATACTTTCAAACATTGCAAAATTCTTTCAATGAGCGTGGGTCTGAGAAGACTCCCGAGGTCTATTATTTTTAAACCACCAATATCATAATCAATATTGAGCCACAACCATACGAAAATTAAGATATGAAATAATGACTAATTATTTGTTTTGGGTGAATATTCAGCCCCCACCTAAACAAAAAATGCGTCCCCGGCGTCAATTCCAGCCTCTGACCCAGCGTGTATTTGAGACCTGATCTCAATTCGAGTAAAGAAGTTATGGTGTTGCCTAAACTTGAAACTTTTAATATCTAAAAAATCATTGTTCCACAAAGGAACTTAAACCAGATAAAGCATTAATGTGTAAGTTGATATATCCCTTTCAAAGTCAATCATCCACATCCTATCTTGCATAAGTTATTTGGTGTGCGCAAAAGCAAAAATATTACCAGCTGATAAGCTGAGCATATAATAAATGTTCATTTGAAATTGTGTGTAAGGACAGAAGATGTTAAGTATGATGGTGCAGGGGTCAGTATATAATTATTTAATACACCCGAGGATGTCATATTGGCCATAACTGATTAATCTGTGAAGCGTATTAAAATGTCCAAGTTATCGCCCCTTATTTGTAGCGTTGCTTCGACCTCTATTCCTTATACTAATGCTTTCTTCACACTAACCTATCATGCGTGTCAGTGCGGGCTACATATTATGTATAGTACCACATGAATCGTCGTGATGAGACATGTAATTGGGGGTAAACATTGGCATTTAACACGATTGATGAAAGTAAAGTTAAATAATATTGCAAATTGTTATAAAAAATTTAAACTGTGCTCATTTATCGCTGTTGCATATCTTCCACATACAAACTGGAGAGATGCTTATAAACAGAACATAGAGGTTATATGTTGCGCCTTTATAATTTTACAGCCGCCTTCAGATAAACGAATTTACAGCAGTATTTAATTTCAGTTAGAGTAACAACTATATATACGCATTCGTTAGTATCCAAATTCCGGTTGGTTTTAATCTAAACATAAATTGAATCCTACAAGTACATGTACACGCAATATAGGTTTGTATATGTTATATTCTAAAAGTCACAGTCAAACATTATAATAACAAATATTTATCAATTAATTTTGAAAAGACGTGTAATGAGTCGACTGAATGCCGATATTTGAACAATACATTTATGATTACAGTGCGACGGTTAGTCAGATTTACAATTTTGTATGTAAATTTGAAATCTTGATACTGTATGGAACAAATGATTTTGTACTTCTATTAGTTTTGAAATGCCAAATTTTGAACCCCAGAAGGTAAAAATTCATAACATTCATTTAGAAAGTGGGATAGGGGAAGATTGCCCATACCATGCATGAAAACTGAAAGTCAGCTGAATGGTTTTGATGATAGAACAATTTTAGAATACATGTGTCAACATTAAAGATCTTAATTTTCGCAGGAAGAAAAGTCGTTGTTGAGCTTTAGCATGGACACGGTGTGTATGAGATTTCCATGAGAGTTTATCATCAATAATGGTTCCCAGGTATTTATACTCGTCTACTACTTCAACTTCCTGTCCGTCAATAGTAACTGGCTCCAGGTTTTCCTTTTTTCTGCGGAAGTCAATTATCATTTCCTTTGTTTTACTTATGTTCAGGGATAGAAAATTGTCTTTTCACCATTGGTTAAATGAATCAATATTTTCTCTATAGTCTAATTCTGATTGATGAATGAACCCAACCAAAGCGGCATCATCTGCAAACTTGAAATTCAAACAGGAGGAAAATAGAGATACACAGTCATTTGTATATAGAGAGTAAAGAGGACATGTACAGGCGACATGACGCAGCCTTGAGGAGCACAAGTACTCAGGAGATTCACTTCAGAGAGCGTAGAATTAACTCGAAAACGTTGGGGACGATTAATTAGAAAAGCTTCAACCCATTTAATGAAGTTACTGTTTACTCCCATATTGAACAATTCCTTAACTATATAAGATGTGGTTGGATGATGTTAAACGACGAGGGAAAATCTGCAAATAGAATTCTTACATATGAAGATTATATTACAGATTATTTATAATGGATCTGGAATTTTAGAGTCAAGTCGTCTCTGACAAATATGGGATTCGAACACCTTACTGATGTCGAATTTATAGAGAAAAGGCCATTCATAACTGCTATAAAAGATGTACTACTCCAAAACTATCAGCGGACTTGGTCGGAAAAGTTATTTCAAGTTGAGGGAAGACAAGGAAAAAACAAATTACGCAACTACAGACTTTTCAAGCATGAATACGAAGTAGAAAAATATGTACAATGTCCCCTTCCTCGAAATCACAGGAGTGCATTTGCGAAATTCCGATGCGGAGTGGCCCCAATAAGAGTGGAAACTGGGAGATACGAGAACGTGCCACATCATGAGCGATATTGTTTTAACTGTCCCAATCATATTGAGGATGAAATCCATGTTCTTTTTTATTGCCCCATTTACACCAACATTAGGAAAAAGCTTTTTAAGAATTGTCAAAGTATACTGCCTAATTTTAGTAATCTATCTGCTGAAGAAATGTTTTCTTATACTTTTAATACTGCTGATCTAATTTTTAGCGTCTCCAAAGCCTGCCATGAAATTCTTACAATGCGTCGTGATATTTTATATGGTTAACTTATACCTTTTTAATGGACATTTAATTTACGTGTATATTTTACTTTATATTTTGTAAATATTTTCTTATCATTTACTCAGTAATTTTTAATGAATATTGTCTCTCATAAGTCGCTGAGCGACTGGTCGTAGTTATTCTTAATATGTGTATATTTTAAAGATATGTATTTATATTTGTATTTGTAACTACGAGTGAGACAAAAATAAAAACATCTGTCTGTCTGTCTGTCTGTCTATTTGATAGTAAAGTAAAAGTAAAGTAGCCTACCTGCATAACACATGCACTTGGAAATATTTCATATGGTTAAGGCTAATGTTAAAACAACAGAGTTGAAAACCCGCCACGTTACTGTGTCTTCTGTGTGCGACCGCAAATATACATGCATTATTGTCCTACTTGACGCAAAACTAGTGTTAAAAGTGCGACCAATTCTTTCCCTTTTGAACGCAATTTTGTTTTCAATATTGCTGAGAAAAACCGAACGAAAAATTTGTGATGAGGCAACTTTTTTATGACATAGCAGAGAGATTTAATTTGAAATCAATTATCGAAATTGTTGAAGAGATTTGCAACATCAATCATTGTGGATATGTGATATGGCCTGTTGTAATGTGTTCAGCTGTGCACGCAAAGTTTATAAACAGGGTTTCGAGTTGACAAAAGGTAAGACAAAGGCTTTTACAATCGGCGAGTGTTGCAATACTTATTGCTTGTTTCCATGATACACAAGAATTTGCATGTCAAATTCGTTCCAAAAAGTGTATCAGTTATAGTTAACCACACTAACCGAAAATCGTCAGAGCACTGTGTCGTCCTTAGTTTTCAGACGTAATAGCAGTGGTCGCGGTTAAAAATCTTTCTTATCTGGGGGCATTTACTGGAAATAGAATATTAATATATTATCTGAATATTTTTGTAGCGCGCATATCCACCCACTCGTGGTTGCTCAAGGTACATTGTTTCCCCTGGTCAATGGTATTCTTTCACCGCCCGATCATTTTTCCAATTCAACTCCCTGGGGAGTATTCAACCGGATTCCACATATATGTGGCGCTCAGGTTAGGGACCGTTCTATGCCTCACAGGGTACCCAGCTGGGTGAACTGAGACACATAGTCACAGCAGTTTGTCCAACACTGCTGAACGCTGATATCCGACAGCTCGACGTATGCACGTGTTCATGTATCCACCATTCCGCCGCTGACTTGAATTCGTGGGCTCCAGGGTGACACTTACAGGGTTCTAACAGAGGATAACTCTAGGTTTTTACACCTTGGCTTGGATTGGATCCGAACCTCGGACCTCAAGAACGTGAGACCGGCGCTCTTGCCGATTGAGCTATCCCGTAAAAATGTCACGATTGCATGTAAAAGATTATCATTGTTGAATCGGGGGATACGAGGGTTCGCACCCCTCCCCATGGAGTTCCAAATATAATAGATTTTAGGAGTTTCCTATACTATATAAATTGATATAAAAACAGTGTTAGACGGGGGACTTTAATTCTGCAAACAGCCTAGTTTTCCTGTGGACACATATTCTTTGATCAAAAGTCATCATTACTTTTCGTAATCGTATTTGTAAAACCGATATATCGCACCGTTTGCTCCCAAATATGGAAATCCTGTACCCGCCCCTGGTTTGATTTCACTTCCACAACCTATATCAACCTATTTCTGATAAAGTATACAGTTGTGAAGGGTCCTGTATAAGAAACTCAGATAAAGATAAGGCGCCAAGTCGTTGGCGAGAAAGAAAACTGTTTGTGATGCAAACAATATGCCTATAACATGTAGGGGAGACCAGGGCAAAGCGCGCCCCCTAACATAAAAGTGCGTCTAGTGGGCACCCCGACATGTACAGAATGCAACTTGCACACTATCTCTAATACTTATCAGATAGACTGTAACATGGCACATGCTTTTTTAATCTGCCATTTCGGAATAAGGATATTTTTACGTAAATATATTTTGACTAAGGGGGCGCGCTTTGCCCTGTAGTTTGGGGCAAAGTGCCCAATCCCCTGGGCGCTTTGCCCGAACACAGAATGTAATAGATATTACACACATATAATCAGCCAATACAAATCAAAAGCTATCATCCTGATAATGCAAGGCAACCATCGAACCCATATGAAGGATAGAATTAACATTAAAATTGACAATATATGCAAGAATGCGCAAACTATTCCTTAACATGTAATGGACATACATGTTCAACATTCTCAATGACCAAATATCGTTATGGTTGGTACATGTACATTTCTTTCAACTACGAATGTGTTGATAATGTAGGTTTTTTAATATCAAAACCAGTAAAATAATAGAATATAAGATGATTGAATTGGTTATATGGACGAATTAAAGATTTCATACAACTATTATGTGTCGGACTTGGCAGAACGGCATAAATTGCTTATCGTTTAGGGTTGAACATTAATATACAATGAATTATATATTCATGATTTAAAAAACAACAGAAAAATATGCTTTGATAACTGTTTCTTGTCGTGATTATTTAACAAAACAAAACCCTTTAAGAAAAATGGTATATTTCATTTTAATAAAAAAAAAAGCAGAATACTGATATGAAAATGATAGTTCACCTTTAATACATTATTTGCTAAAGAAATGCAAAATAATAACTTTAACACCAATATGTTAACCAAAATGATATATTTTATAACACACGGGGCAAAGCGCTCCCCCGGCACGTTTTGCCCCATCAAGGGTAGTATTTGTTATGAACATCACAGAAAGTCACTAAAGCAAGTAATTACAAATTTCATTATTCAATGAATTAATGATACCAATTCATGTTACATATGCACGAGAGTTCAATGTTCCGTTTTGTATTTTTATTAAATATTTGAATTTGAGACATATCTGTTCGATATAGTAAAATCGCGTTTTTTCGAATATTTGAAATTCTGCGTCCACAACTCAGGCAAATGATTCCAGCGTTGGTCACAAAGCTTCATTAAGGTAACTTTTATTCGTTGGTAATGACAAATTACTTCATTTGTCGATAGGTTTGGAGAAATTACGCGTGGTCACTTTGCCCCGGGGGCGCGCTTTGCCCTGGTCTCCCCTAAACGTTGTGTATTTAAATGTCAACACAATCAGGACAATCATACATTTTAAGTATTTCTTAATCATTCTATTTCGTTTATTGATATGGTGACGGATAAAAAGTTGAACAAAACTGACATCAGATCGAGTTGTATACAATGCGTCTCTAGGTTGATATTGAAATGAATCTATTTCTTAAGTGTTACGAATGCATCTCAGATACCATCTTCCTACGCGGAGCCTAAAAGGCCAGTTTCCAAACTGTCATTTTATGCCTTGCTGCATAGCCTTGAGTTTTTTGTGCTTGCTCTCTACTCTGTAGGGGCACTATAGCAGCACAGAAAAGTAAAGTCTCTGCAGCAAGGCATAAAATGAAAGTTTGGAAACTGGCCTTTTAGGCTCTGCGTAGGAAGATGCTCAGATACATTCGTTATCTATGCAGATCGTAAACGACGACATTTTTATTACTCGAGTTAATGACTTTGCATTAAGCAAGCGAAAGCGAGTTTGATACCAAATTATTCACGAGTTGCAGAAAAATAGTTTTATATGGTAAGAAGATTAGTATTCTTTATAGCATTTACCCTCAAAATAAAAATCAACCAAAATTACCGACAGCTTGCTGAAACAAAAATTGCCGCGACTCGGCAGCCATTGTGACGGCGCGCTTACACTGTGGCGTTACAACCACTCACTTTTGTTACGTCATACTTGCATTGTGATACTACACTACTTTCATATTATAGAGATTATAACCCGATGAAGTATATGACTTTTATTACCTACGAGGGCAGTTATATTGAGGTTCGTATGTTTCATATGTTGCCCGAGGGCAATTTATCACTTTTTCATTGTTACGTCACGTTGTAAACAATGCTTTGACGTCACGGTTTAACCTATGACGTCACAATCTATACGGGTCGGCGGCGACTAGTCCGCCTTTGCTGAGAAGTTGGTTTTGAGTATTAAATTTTGCGACTACGGTAATCAACAGAATATCATATTGGTGTAAATACTAAAATTTAGCCACTCGTTTCGTAAACATAGTATGTCATGAACACTCATATAATATCCTCTATTTACGAAACGAGTGTGAATTTTTGTATTAGGGTTTACCCGAGCGAGAGCGAGGGTTATACATACACTTGCACGAGCTTCGTAAAAGTCATATGACACATTTCAGAGGGTCATCATTTCTTTATTACCGCTTCAAACCAATATTTCATTCTCAATTTTCATTCACTTTTAAGAAATATCACGTCACAGGTCAATTGTGCTCATAATGATGTGAAAATATGTCACTACTTGTTTTCAGCCAGGTATATGGGTAATAATACCGTATAAATATTACACTGCGGTATCTTACACGGGCGAATAATAAATCACTTTATCATCAACAAGCGATATCTCATGTATGCGCAATACAGTTTGGGATATATATGCTCTTTCACGTAGAGACATTTTTTATACTTTATCGCTAAGATATTTGATTATTCTCCGAAAACGATGGATTGTAGTATGGACACGTTGAACGATATGTCGTCAGTTTTATTTCGAACGTAGAAAAGTACAGGATTATGGCGTTTGGATAATGGTTGAAGATGGAGAATAGACATTGTGTCGTGGATTCGTGAAATGAATCAACTCGCCACCCCGGGACTCGATAATTATTTTCACGAATCCACTCCCTATCATGCATTTTCTATTACTTCAAAGCCGTATGGTGAACGATTTTGTCATCCCAAAGTTCTTTTAAATATATTTAGATCGACAGTAACGTTCCGTATTTGTTATATTCAGATTGATTCAGTGTTTTTATTCATAATTATCACGTGATTTTGTATACTTATAGTTTTGCCCTGCGAAGCTTCATGTAAACTTTATGTAAATTTTCATTAACTAATGTGAGTGTATTTACTCGTGTGCGCATATAATACATTTTGTCGTCAAATGGTACAGTCTTAATCTTAAATAATTGCAAAACATTAATAACTAAATCTAAGAACAAAAGAAAAGTATCAACTTAAAATGAATGAATTTAAACCAAATGCAATCTGGCGATAATCTGATAATGTTTCAACATTCAGAATCATTCATCTAGATCTATGACAAAGCTGGTATCATCTTAAAAACTAGCGAGGGTTACGATAGATACCAGCTAGCAAATAAGTACAACTTTGTTGCAACGCCATATTGAAGATAAGGGCAATGTGGTGAAATAAGAAAAAGCAACAATGTTTTAAAATAAGGATGTAAATGCACCATATTTGAGCTAACTAGGTCACTATTGATGCTTCAGAATGAGTTTGATATTTGAGATGAATCACATTTATATCAAGAGATGAAAAAAACAATCAGTTTATATATATATTTTAGACATGCAGTTGGTGATTCTAGTTATTGATTTAAACCACGTTACAAATTCAAAAATGGTTAGCATCTGTAAATTTCGACAGTTACATCTAAATATATTCTTATAAAAACATATTTTAACCGAACTTGACAAAAAAAAACCTTTCATTTGCATCATAAATAAAGAATCTAACAATGTACAAATTTAGATCTTTTATATTTTCATATGGTAACAGCTAGGTTGCCAAGTTACTGTATGTGTTAAATTATTGTTTTCATATTCCAAGAAGTTTTCTGTTCTTTTCGACTCTTGTCATGAGAACATAAACTGGCAAAATCCTCCGGAAATGTGTGAGATATATTACCATACAACTATAACCCTGTCTTTTATTTAGGAAAAACTCAACATGAAAGACGTATCTCAAGAAATATAGTTCGCGATATAGAGTATCCTCCCTAGCAACTTAACGGCCTCGAAACCCAGAAACCTGAGTTTCGGGGCTCCCTAGACTTACATGAAGTATTGAAAAATATTAATCCTCATAGGAGTCTCAGGGCTACAGGTCTAGACTTGCTCATCAAGAGGTTTCGTAGTGTCAAAACGTTCTTAACTACAGTCTAGGTGTAAGACTATATGATGTTCATAAATCTACTTGGATCGTAGAGTAGGACTCGGTGGGAATGCGCACTTGAAAGTAATTTCATGACGTTCTGCAAGTCTAAGGGGAAGTGACGTCAGCCGCATCTAACGCCATGTGGTATGACGTGTTCCCGCGGCGTTATCGAGTTACAAGACGTAAATTCATATAAGGCCTACATTAGTTTGGCTGGTGCAAATTTCGAATATCGTTAAGCTATGCATTGTTTGGAGAGCAGAAAGACGACTATTGAAACATCACGACCAAATTTGACCGTTGTGTTTGAAAACTGGGATCGAAAGACTGGACCACGTGTTTGTTCAGGTATTTGTGTTTTCTAGCTTGTTCAATGCTTCCCTTGAATTTTCCTTATTTTCCATTAAAATTCATTGATAAAATAAATCCACATAGATTAAATTTCTGTTAAGAATAATCTAGATGTTTTCTTATATTTGAAAGTGTCGTTTAAAACTTGTGACAGATGACTTAGATCTAACTTCAACTCGTTTCCCTTTCAGCAATATGGCAATGTAATCTCCCCATCCAGTTGCACATGTTATCATGCCTAGATGATCTTTGAATGCAGAGGATGCAGCACAGCAGAAAGTGTTTCAAACGGCAACGGCAAAGAAGGTATGTAATGAGAGGTAGACTTCTTATCTTTATTAATAAATCTGTACTCATTTACTGTCAGTTTAACCTTCAATTTATCAAGTAAATCGAGAAGTGACTTGTACATGGTCTTTTCCAATGTGCTTGACTTTAATCTGAACTTGTCTATTGACATTATAGGCCTTATGGTAGTGGCCCATTTAAATTTAAGAAAATTACCAAAATCATGCATGAAAATGGCCCATTGTCAAAGATGTCTTTCCCAATTCCTAGTCTTATTTTCAAGAAAGAATCATCTGATTGCATAATGAGTTTTTTTTTTAATGACATGATAATGTTGACGGCTTACTGGCCAACTTGATGACACTAGTTATGAGTGACAATTGTCACAAATATTGATAATTAAAAGTTTAGAGCTTCGGATTTACGGTGGACTTGAGTCATTCCCTCTTTTTTCAATGGCCCATCAATTTTGTGAACATGTCGAAAAAACATAAGATTTTTTTAAAGAATGATGCTGAAAAATGTATGCGTGCATATGGTAATTTCTTATGTGAAGGAGAATTCAGGTAGTTACTTTAAATGTAACATTTGTGAGATAAGCAGGAATAAATTTATCTGCGAGTCCTGCTTCAAATACTCATAAAATTTAGAAAGGACTCATAGATAATTAAGCTGCGAGTCCTGGGATGCATATTTTGTGTGTGTGATACTATGTGCTTACTTATTAAAGGACTCATTTAAATCAACTTGGACTCATAAGACTTTATGGTAGCGAGCTAGTCCCTTGACTCAGAGGGTCATATCTGTAGATTGATCACTGGATAAGTCATCAGAATAACAATAATGCATTATGCAGTATGTATTTGTAATTATCATTTCATCTCAGTTACCAGGAAAGTTGATCATATAACTTAATATTTATCTTTGGTCCCTACTAAATATAGTTAAACCCTAAAATGACCGATTGAGGGCCCCGTGACCAAAGATAATTAAACAAATCTCAGCTTCTCAGAAAGACTAGGTTTAATTCATGCAATGATATGTTGACATAAGTTGAATAGAAATTTAGGAACAAGGGGTATTAAAATGGGTACCATCCCTCCGTTACATCTACTCATATCTTTGATACATTGTACCTTATCGACCATTTTATTTCAAATTGAATTGGTCATTGTTCTTTTGGACATTTATAGTTTAGTTTAAAGTGACACAGAGTATCTTTTTTAAAATTTCATTTGGTTTTGCTTTGATTAGCTACAAAATATCTAATATGCTGATTGAAGTTCATATCTCATCACTGGACTTGCAAATATATCCATAATTTATGCATAATATCTCTAAAATGCTTGATTTTATGGAAAAATCAAGAAAACATCTCAAATAAGTTTTATATTCGAAATTATGCATCCAGTTAATCTACCTATTAGTTACAATACCTAATACACAATATCGATTCGAATATATCTTCCTGTCAGCTTTTGACAAGGTTTCAAAATAACGTTTGGCAAATTTGCGAGTGCCACTCGAGCCACATTGCCCGGTTGTCACTCAAAATCCCGACTTTGAATGGTCATATTTTCGCTCAAATGTACTGATTGACCTTTAACTTGTTATTTTCAGTAACAGTTAGTGATTACAGATGTAGTAACATCGATTTCAAAATTTGACATACGTGATCCTATCAACATACTCTGTGTCTCTTTAATAGCTCAATTAGTGTTCTCAAGAAGAGATTTTATGAATGCTTTAATTGAATTTGACATTTTTAGAACTCTCCTGTGAGAGAGTCACAATTCTCAGGCTAGCAAAATGTAAAGTTTTGTTTGGGAAAAAATCCCCTCGAATATATCCAGACAAGGCAAACAAATTGCCCTAAAACAGAGTGAGTATGATCGTTGAAAACTTATTAGAGAAATTCAAGCCTAGCTAGTTTTTGGAAGGTTGCTCCACTTCTAATTGTATAACTTAATTTACTTAAAGAGGTGTTACGAACCATACTGAAGGAATGAGATGTGCTGATGTGATGCAAATCCCGATGCACAGTAGAGTACAATATTGAAACTTGGTATATTGACTCATCATAGCATGTAGTTGTGCCTTTTGGGGTTTTCAACTTTCTGGAATTTTTTATTTTCCTGGGTTCCATTCACATGAGGAAGTTGACAATGGCATAACATAAGCAATTTAACTTATTAAGAAGATTTATCTGTGGTTTATCATAGTCTTTTGTTGGTTATTAAAAGTCGAACAAAACTAGCTGCATGTATGAATACAACATTATTCACACCATCAGTATATCAAAATATATGCTTAAAGTGATCAACTTCGGTGGGGCCGGGGGGATAAGCCATCTCTTCTGATGGCTCTTGTTTTTTCTATTACATACCCTGAAAAGAGTGTGCTGTGACATAACTGTGTCGAATCATAATCTTTCTTTAATATCATTGCTATACCTATCGAATCGGGACATTGACTGTATTGTCAGAACGCTTACAAATATTGAATTTTATTATTCTTGGCTTCAGTGGACACTGGACAGTATAAAATCAATAAGTCAACCTTTAAGATAAATTTCATTAAAGAATGTTTCTTTGTAAAAAAAAAAAATGAAATTGTGTAATCAAAAGGTTTATTATACTCAATGAAAGGACTGTATATCAACTAGATTTTGCACAATTAATAAATCTACTATTAATGTTGAGAAAAGGGAATCTTAACACTCCACTTTACTTTTTACTCATGCACCAATATGCAGCGATGAATTGTTTGTCAGTTGAGAAGCAGTGTTGTTTCTAGGGGGTCAGGTAAGGGGGTCATTTTGACCTCTTTTTTTAGGCGATTGGTCCCCTGGCAAAAGTAAAAGTATCCTATTGCTCCAAATTTTAAGGTACACCAATCAGGACCTGCTCTAGGTACAATGTACAACACCAGAGAAGGCAATTTGTTGTAAATCTGAACATCATCAAGTGAGACTCTTTTGTCAGTCTTACTTCTCTTTAATCATACCGACTGTCATTTAAAAAAATCTGATAAAAGATTAAGAAATTAAGATTTGATTTGCTTATTTGCTAACATGATTGAAGTTTCTATTTTGCAACCTTTACTTGTTTCACATGCTTAATTTCTTTGATCGATCATTCCAGTGTTCACTGTTGACTGAATAGAGTGATCTTGTGATGGACAGATTTGAGCTGAATATGCTGGCATCATCAACCGATATTCAACCTGAAATTCAGCTTCTTTTGGTACATTATACTTGCAGTCTTGTAAACAACAATGTAAGTTATCAATCTTTGTTTTCTGATTTCAATGAATTTCTGAACTTGATAATTATTTAATGTTACATTGTTATAACTTTACACTTAACTTGAAAATATCCATTGGCGGCCATTTTGTGTGAACACCTTTAATTCATTTTGTGCAAGAAAAATTAATTGCATGGCTAAACTTTACATTATATTTGAATTATTACTGCTCCATTTAGTTTAAATACATTTTCTTTCAATTGGAACCATTAAATTTCATTTTTATGACATCACCTTATATTCCCCCTAAAAACATGCTTACTGCTCCTTTAATGACGTGTTGACAAAAGTGAAATGTGAATCATTACACTCCACTTTACTTTTTACTTATGCACCAATATGCCGCGATGAATTGTTTGTCAGTTGAGAAGCAGTGTTTCTAGGAGGTAAGGTAAGGGGGGTCATTTTGACCTTTTTTTCCGGATTGGTCCCCTTGCAATAGTAGAAGTATCCTATTTCTCCAAATTTTAAGGGACACTATGTGACCAATCAGGACCTGCTCTTGGTACAACACTAGAGAGGGCATTTTTGTAAATCTGAACATCATCATGTGAGACTCTTTTGTTAGTCCAATTGTTTTGAGGTTCTTACCAAACCTTTTTTTGACAATTCCAAATAAAGATATAACTTCTATTTTTTTATTTGTTTGGTACAGACTTGTTTCATCTGCAGAGTTTCATATTTCACTTTAAATTAATAAATGCATCATATTAAAACTGACCAAGAGTTTCTCCTTGTTATATCTGTTAACAATATGTGTAATTTTCATTGCTTACATTCCCTGTAAAGAAAAATAACATTTCTGTTATATTACTTCTCTTACATCAAAACGACTGTCATTTTAAAAAAATCAGATAATAGATTAAAGAAATTAAGATTAGTTTTGCTAATTTTCTAACGTGATTGAAGTTTCTATTTTGCAAGCTTTACTTGTTTCACATGCTTCACTTCTTTGATTGATCATTCCAGTGTTCACTGTTGACTGAATAGAGTGATCTTGTGATGGACAGATTTAATGCTGGCATCATCAACAGATATTCAACCTGAAATTCAGCTTCTTTGGGTACATTATGTTTGCAGTCTTACAACAATGTAAGTTATCAATCTTTGTTTTCTGATTTCAATGAATTTCTGAACTTGATATTTAATGTTTCATTGTGATAACTTACATTTCACTCATTAAGGCTGGACCTTTTCCAGCATGTCCATGTCATAACTTTTAACCTGGTTTATAATGTCTAACATTCAGCTAGGATCATTAATCAAATACAAATTTATTACATGATCAGCGATTAAACACTTGAGTTTTATCAGTGAAGTAAACTAGGCAACACCAAAGCTCAAAGCTATATTATATTTCTCTCTGACCAGTGAGGATAAATTCATTAAATTGTATTGTCACTGGTCAGGTGTCAGAACTGCTTTCAGCTAGGTTACTAATGTGAACAAATGGGGGTAACTTTCCAGTGTTAAAGTCATTTTAATTACATTTTTCATTGAAAATCATATAATGAAAAGAATAGTACTTCCAAATACCAGGTTTATTTCATCTTGTGACATTGGTACAGTTGATATTTCATGACTAATGCTAGAGGACTTGTGAAATGTCAAATTTGCCATGATGACACTGGATGAAATAAACCTGGTATAATGGAAAGTAACATTACTGGTATGTATCCTCTATATATCTAATTGTTTAAGGCCATTTTATTATCCACAGATTCAACATGGACTATGAATTCATCAATTCAAATACTTGCCACTCAGTTATTGGCAGAATGCAAAGTGAAATGACAAGGCCTTGAAGGTAAAACACATGAAAATAGTAATATATTTAGTATGTGATATTGATGACAATAATAAATGACTTAAATGTTAGCACTTATCTATAAATGCTTTTTTGAAGAGTGTATGACACCTGTCCATGATTTTTTTGCTAATAAGGGCCACATATGCCACGCCCTAAAAACCTATTTTCATCTTGCCTAGAAAGCTGAAACTTTGTGTACAGATTCCTTGACTAGTGAAGATTATAAATTGTAGCTGTGGTGGCCCTGTGACCCCTAATAAGGGCCACATATGCCACGCCCTAAAATCCTATTTTCATCTTCTTCTCCAGTTTCACAAAGCCTAGAAAGCTAAAACGTTTTGAACAGCCTCCTTGACTAGTTAGTGGGGATTGTAATTTATAACTTTTGTGACCCTAGATTGCTTAATAAGGGGCCACTCTGTTAAAACTTATTTTCATCTTCTTCTCCAGAAGCATAAGGCCTAGAAAGCTGAGCCTTGTCTACGTACTCCTTGACTAGTGGGAATTAGTGACCCTGTGTCCTCTGTTAAAGGACAACAGGGGCTACACCCTTAAATCTATTTTCATTTTCTTCTTCAGAAGCATAGAGTCCAGAAAGCTGAAAACTTGTGTACATACTTCTTGACTAGTGAGGATTATGATTCATTGCTATTTTGACCCTGTGACCCCAAATAAGGGCCACAGGGCATGTCCTTAAACCTATTTTCATCTTCATAGGGTCTAGAAAGCTGAAACCTTGTATACAGAAATTTGAGGTAATTTGGATTCTAATAGTAATTTAATAGATACATTTGGTGACCCTGTGATCCTTATAAAGTCTCAGGGATCAACATTTGCCACACCCTAAAGCAAAATTGATATAAAGCCGGATGAGCTACATAAGTAACTTTATTTTAGAATTGGTGACCCTGTTGCTGCTACTGAAACCTTCTGCCTCTTTTTCATTGTCTTACCCAAAATCACTAGGCATAGAATGCTGAAATAGTTTGGTATAGTATTAGGGTGGTAAAAAAGTTCCCTGGCTTCCATCTCAAAATCTTTCAGTATAATTTGATTAGACCTAAAATGTGGTTAGACTCATAGATGGAGTGGACCTTTTTACTCCTTGCACTACTTTTATAAATGAGTGTATAATTTGCATTTTAATTTTGTTCAACCTTTTTTTCAAATTTATTATAAGATAAGAAACAAGGAATATGTCATAATGTTGATTGCATTCATACATGTGAGAGTCGGTAGAGTACTGCTGTAAGTGTAGCAGGCGTGGAGCAAATCTCAGCTTTAGGACCACGAAAGGTAACTTCGATGGTTCCTTGATAGCGGAGTACAGAAATTGCACTGCACACAAAAATAGTGACAGCTGCCTGACATGACTTAACGTTGACATTGGCAGGGAGATCACTCGCAGTTCCTGTGTAAATCTATTGCTGGGACCATGACGATTCTTTGAAAATTTAATATTGCTGTTACTTTTGATTCTCTGTACATTGTAGTGACTTCATATCTGCATCAATTTGGTAGGAGGAATGCTGAATGATTCGCAAATCCAAATAAATCAGCTGATTAATCCATAATAGTATGCATAACATTTCTGTCAACACCAACAGGCTGACTTTTGAACAAGACATGATTATTTTCCGCGTAATGTCAAGTAACTTTCAGCTTGTGAATGTCAAGAATGGAATTTCATGAATGACAAAAAAATAGTCTGGTTAAATTGACCTTAGGGCATCACCATGGAACAACCACTTGGAAGTTTTGTTCACAGTATCTGACATGTTAGATGCCAAGAATATCTCACTTGCATGAGTTTAAGAATGTCACATAAAGGCCTAATTAAAAAATATATTGTCTCGGAGTCCATTATATGGTCATTGCATTCCATAGATAATTGATTAGTTAATGGAGATAACAATCTGTCATTGTTATGAAGAATGCATTACATCTCCTCTTTGAACTTGTTTTCAATCCTTAAATAAATATGTATAAATAGATTAGAATGTTTTTGATAATTTTCAGCATTAGAGGCATGTTGTCAAGCCAGGGCATCTCAACACAACAACAACTGAAGGATGTTCATATGCTATCATCAAGTGAGCAGAAACTTGTGACAGCATGCTGCTCTACTACATACCCAAACATACAACTCTCAAAATCTGGGTAACACTTCTTGGTAAGTTCAATGCCAAATAGCTCTTGGTGATGGCAGAGACGGGATTATCCCGCATAGTGCTGTGGTTAGTGTGTTCGGCTTTGGATCAAGAGGTCTGGGGTTCAATTGAATCAAATCCTGCCAGGGTCTCAGCAACTTTGTCTGCAGTAGAGAACTATTCTACAATAAGTAAGATTTGTTATTGTAGTAAGATTTGAGTGCAATGCTACACTGAATTTAAGTGCTGTACCACCAATACTCATATACTCTTAAAAGCAGGCTAAACTCCAAATCACTTCACCTATGATATACACTGTTTTCTGATAACTTTAAGAATGTGCAATATTATTATTTACGCTACGACGTAGTCGGGGGTATATAGCTCTCCGCGTGTCCGTCTGTCCGTGTGTGCGGCCGTCCGAAATAGTTTCCGGAGCATTACTTTAAAACTATACCACTTACAAACTTCAAATTTGGTATGGTAGTAGCCTATATGATGCTGTTGTGCCTTTTAGGGGTTTCATCTCAATGGTTCAAATAATTTTTGAAATTTTGACCAAAAAACGTCCGATTTCTGGACTTTGTCTTGTTTCCGGAGCATAATTAAAAAACTATACCTCTTGGAAACTTCAAATTTGGTATGACAGTAGCCTATATGATGCTGTTGTGCCTTTTAGGGGTTTCATCTCAATGGTTCAAATAATTTTTGAAATTTTGACCAAAAAACGTCCAATTTCTGGACTTTGTCTCGTTTCCGGAGCATAATTAAAAAACTATACCACTTGGAAAATTCAAATTTGGTATTGCAGTAGCCTATATGATACTGTTGTGCCTTTTAGGAGTTTCAACTCCAACGTTCAAATAATTTTTGAAATTTTGACCAAAAACTGTCAGATATTCGGACTTAGTGTCGTTTCCGGATCATAATTTAAAAACTATACCACGTGGAATTTTCAAACTTGGTATGGCAGTAACCTATATGATGCTGTTGTGCCTTTTAGAGGTTTAAATTCCAAAGTTCAAATTATATTTGAAATTTTTACCACTGCAAAGAATACATATATTGGAATGTTGATACCACTGCAAAGATTACATATATTGGAATATAAATTGACCTACGTGGAACTGAATGGAAGGTGAGAGTTTGTTGAAAAACATTTATTATCATAGTTATACAAGTTTACACCTATTCAGACAAATTAAATTTTAAAAATACGGTAACAATCCTAGGACTTATCAGAACATATGACTTTTCACTATTTTCGTCAAGGAAAGACGGTCAAACTACAGGCGGGGGTATGTGAGCTGTGCTCACTTTTGCCTTGTTATATTGGTATAAACAGTGTTATACGCATCAAAACACATTTCTGAAAATATCCATTGATGTATAAACAATTTCTACCTAAACTTTCAGAAGAACATTGCTTAGCAAATTATTTTACAGGAAGTTATATAGTGTATGGTGTTAACATATCACATTTGAATAATGCAAATATTTATTTGGTCATTACCATCTAGTCATGGAGAAATCTTCTTATACATAAATCCATTCAATTCATAGACTTTTTTTTTTAATAGAGAATTTGCAGGATATTGTTTCGCTGACATGAAAATGCTATCGGCTCTGCACATGGTTCCGTGGTTCTAAATGCTTTTGTTCCCCTGCCATATTTCGAAAAAAATTAGTAATTTTTTAGCTCATCTGGCCTGTAAGGCCCGATGGGCTTATGGCATGGCATGGTGTCCGGCGTCCGTCCGTAAATTTTGCACATTTTCGACTTCTTCTCCAGAAGCATAAGGCCTAGAAAGCTGAAACTTTGTGTACGGACTCTTTAGGTAGGGGTATTATAATTTATAGCTTTTGTGGCCCCTAACATGGATCACAGGGGCCACGCCCTTAAAATATATTTCATCTTCTTCTCCAGACCTAGAAACTAAAACTTTGTGTACAGACGGGGTTATAATTTGTAGCTTTTGTGGCCCCTAATAAGGGTCACAGGGGCCATGCCCTTAAACCTATTTTCATTTTCTCCAGAAGCATAAGGCCTAAAAAGCTGAAACTTTAAAGGCTTTATTTACAGACTCATTGACAAGTTGGGATTATAATTTATAGCTTTTGTGGCCCCTAATAACAATCACAAAGGGCCACGCCCTTAAAACCTGTTTTCATCTTTGTTCTGTCGAAAACAGATAACCCCGGCCATAGAATGGCTCCTTAGAGGGTAAAAGACTGCAAAGTAAAGAAAATTTCCGAAATAAGGTTAATATTACACTTCAAATAGCATAATCAATTCAAAGACCAAAGAACCAGCAGAAAGAAACAGTTTTAGGAGATATTTTATGAGTGCTTCCCTAGAAAATTTCTAACAAGGAGATGTTTACACTGCAGCATTAAGGAAAGATATTTTACAGCAGCTTCAATCACTTTCAAGTGCCTACACAAGTATGATGAAATAGTCTTCACGTGAAGAACACAATGAGCGTACATTGCAAAATAAGTTAACACGTTAATAACAGTTAAAATATTATCCTTATATAATAAAAAGCAATATACATACACTTTGGTGGGCCTATGAATCCTTACATGCTTAAAATGTGACCGTGAAAAGGTCAACCATGCGGCTGACAAATCCATACATCAGCCATTCAGGTCCCTTACAAATGTGATGACTATATCCCTAAACCTAATCATACTGCTTATACTATTTTCTTCTCCAGAAGCAAAAGGGCTAGAAGCTGAAACTTTGTGTGCAAGCTCCTTGACTTGTGAGAATTATGATTTATAGCTTTTGCGACCGGGTGGCCCCTATAAACCTATTTTTATCTTCTTCTCCAGAAGCATAAAGCCTAGAAAGCTGAAACTTTGTGAACAGACTTCTTGACTAGTGATGACTACACGTATAAGGGCCACAAGGACTTAAAACTTACCGTTATTTTCATTTGCTTCTTCAGAACCAAAATGCCTAGAAAGCTAAATTCTATTGAAGTTACAGTCTTGGTGACCCTATGGCCCCTAAAAAGGGTTTGTTGAACCTTTGGATCCTATACCATAAATTATCAATTGAATACTTGAGCTTTTTCCATTTCTGTTTTGATTACAGGTTTCTGAAATCACATCATATATATTTAAGTCTAGAATTTGAGACCTTCTGGTCCCTACAAAGGGGGAAATCACATTGACCACAGCAAAATTAGATATGAAGCCTGATGAGCTACAGAGCCAATGGCTCTATTTTTGTTCCTTAGTATACCATTTTTTCTTTTCTTAGATATTGACCTTTTTGATTGTCACATGCTCATGTTTCTAGTTCCAAAATGTTATGATTTCTTGGCCTTTTCACAACTGTTCTTTTTTAGCTCATCTGGCCTGTAAGGCCCGATGGGCTTATGGCATGGCATGTTGTCCGGCGTCCGTCTGTCCATCCGTCCGTAAACTTTGTGGAATTTCGACTTCTTCTCCAGAAGCATAAGGCCTAGAAAGCTGAAACTTTGTGTACAGACTCCTTGCATGGCTAGTGAGGATTATAAATTGTAGCTTTGGGCGACCTATGACCCCTAATAAGGGCCACAGGGGCCATGCCCTAAAAACCTATTTTCATCTTCTCCAGAACCATGAGGCCTAGAAAGCTGAAACTTTGTGTACAGACTCCTTGACTAGTGAAGATTATAAATTGTAGCTTTGGTGGCCCTGTGACCCCTAATAAAGGCCACAGGGGCAACACCCTAAAAACCTATTTTCATCTTCTCCAGAAGCATAAGGCCTAGAAAGCTGAAACTTTGTGTACAGACTCCTTGACTAGTGAGGATGATGAATTGTAGCTTTATAAAAATAATAAAGGCATCAGGAACGTCCTTCAAATCTATTTTCATCTTCTCCTGAAGTATAAGGCCTTGAAAACTGAAACTTGTCGCCTATAATATACAGTGTTTAAAATATTGCCCGTCAGCCAGTCCTTGAACTGGCTACTTTTTGCCAGGACCGGTTACTTTTTGGTCAGGACTGGTAATTTTTAAATTTTTTTCTTAAATTTCCCAAAGGAATTGACCAATGAATTTTCAGGACAGGCTAGATTTCCAATCTATTTTATACATACTGCTATATACTAAATTTTATGATTGGTGACCCTACAAATGGGGAATCACATTGGCCACACTCTACATCATAGTTGATGATGAAGCCTGATGAGCTACAGAGCCAATGGCTCTATTTTTTCTTCATACATATTTTATAACCTCACTTCGAAGTAAGTGTGGGCACTCTGTCCTTCCGTTCCGTCAATTATCTCAAAAACAGTTAACTCTTACTTTAGATCGACCAAACTTTTGTACACAAGTTGACAATAACTTTGTCTTGAGTAGAGAACAATTTTGAATTTTCTGGAATTAAGTTTTCTTGTTGTTTCAATGAACATCACTTTTTGAACAAAAATCAATATACCTAGATGAGAGAAAGTTTGTACTAGGATACACTTGATAATACGCTCCTTCAAAGTGGAAAGCCATGTTATGCCAATTGATTGTGAAGTTTGACTTGGAGTGATTACCAGTTCTGATGCGCCAATAACACCTATGTGAATAAAATATTGGTAATGGGTACACCTGATAATAAATCTATTTCCAGGATATTATTTTTGATAGAATTATTACTCTTGATTTTAAAATAGGACCTTGAGTCAAGGTGGGACAAGTTTACTCGACGCCATGACACCTAGGTGAATAAAAGTTTGGTTTTGGATACCCCCATATGATACTTTTAAATGAGTTTGAAAACCATCCGAATGTTATTTTGGACGGAGTTATTGTCCCTGATTTTGCAATTGTACTTGGAGCCAATAACACATTTGAAGCTCAATGTTTTCTCAAACACTATTACACTTTAGTGAATAAAAATGTTGTTTTTGATACACTTACTTTAATACTGTGATCAAATTTAAAAGAAAGTTAAAAGAATGTATACAATTTCAGTGCATTGTGAAAAGTTGACTTTTTTCGATCAGATTTTAGTGACGAAAGTGTCTTATATAGTGTCTATATTACTTGTGTTTTCAATATATCAAGTCAAGATTATTTTTTTCTTCATTCATTTTTAAAAAAAACCTTGGAATATGTCACGACATATAAAATGACTTATATAGTTTTATATGTCGTGACAAACATATATTCCAAGTTTTTTTTAAAAATGAATGAAGAAACAAGATGTGTTTGTGAAACACGAATGCCCCCGGATGCATCCTGCTCGCTGTGTCAAGGTCTAGGTCACAAGGTCAAATATCATGGTGTCATCTGAAAGGTCTCATCACAAGGGATCCATATGTCAAGTATCAAAGACCTAGCACTGACAGTATAGAAACTATAGCCAAGGTTAAAGTTTTCGGAAAAGGCTCGCTGTGTCAAGGTCAAGGCCACAAGGTCAAATGTCATGGTGTCATCTGAAAGGTCTCATCACAAGGGATCCATATGTCAAGTATCAAAGACCTAGCTCTGACCAATCAAAAGTTATGACCAAGGTTAAAGTTTTTGTGGACAAACGGACAGACAGACAGACAGACAGACGGACGGACAGACGGACAGGTGAAAAACAATATACCCCCGGAATCTCCGATTCGGGGGCATAAAAAATAATCCTGACTTGATATATTGAAAACACAAGTAATATAGAAACTATATAAGACTTACAATAACTGCAAAAATTTAGATTTCAAAAGAGATTTGGAACCCTATGGCTCAAGGGGCCACATCCTAAAACCTATCTTCATCTTCTATAACAGAATCAAAGGGTTTAGAAAGCTTAAAAGACAAATCTTTAAAACTGTAAGACCTAGCTCAATGAAACTTGGTACATGGATAAATCATTATGTGCAGATGTGCCTTTTGGGGGTTTCAATTTTTTGGGATTATTATTTTTAGCAGTTTCCATTGAAACGTATCTCAGAATTTTGTTTCAGGAGCAAAGCTCAAAAACTGTAAGACTCAACTAAACTTGGTATATGGATCAATCATTTTGTGTAGATGTGCATTTTGGGGGTTTTAACTTCTTTCGATTATTATAGCCATTTGTACACAAAGTTTCAGCTTCCTAGACCTTATGGTTCTGGCGAAGAAGATGAAAATAGGTTTTTACATCTTCCGCATGCATCGGGCAAGATATGCATTTACAAGAAATTCATATTCACCCTTGCGACAACTCGACGGGAAAGTTGTGACTCTATCAGCGCCCCCTGTAGGACAAACAGAGTTACGTCCCTTGCGTCAGTCCATCTCGAACTCGAAGCGAAATTTAATTTCTAATTAATCCCTTAGTTACATTGTGACAACAGTCATAAAAACGATGCATGAATATAGGTCACCAAAATACTGCATAGAATAAGGCTGTATCTCTCAGTTTCTATTTAGAAATCGCATCGTTTTATTACAGTTTTGTGTGCTCAATTGAAACATATCCTCGCTTTTGATTGGCCTACACCATAGCTCAATAATCAGGCTACTTCCTGTCACAACTTTCCCTTCGAGTTGTCCCAAGGGTGAATATGATTTATAATCCTCACTAGTCAAGGAGTCTGTACACAAGGTTTCAGCTTTCTAGGCCTTATGGTTCTGGTAAAGGAGATGGAAATAGGTTTTAAGGATGTGGCCCTTATGTTGCACAGCCCTGTCAGGGCCACCAAGGCTACAATTTATAATCCTCACTGGCCAAGGACTTTCTAGGGCTTGTGGTTCTGGAGAAGACAAAATTCCATTAAGTTTACGGACGGACAGACGCCAGACGCCATGCCATGCCATAAGCCCATCCGGCCTTACAGGCCAGATGAGCTATAAATGAATTTCTTCTCAGTAAATCTCATAGAATAGTTTGCTTGTTCTTACTCAAAATAAATTAAAGGTGTTCAAACAAAAATGTCTGCCAATGAACTTTATGTAAATCTTTATAACTTTTTCTCTGACTATTGATGATTGTTTAAAAACTGTGTAATGAGATTTTTGACACTATCAAAGTAATATTTTTAATTATCAATGAAGAAGTGAAGATATTAAATTTTCAAAAATAAATTGCAACTGTCCCTTTAAACATTGTGTTTACTGATGACATTGTATTCAGCAGTATCCATACGATCGATCAACAGGATTCTTGTGAATGATTTCACTGATAGTCTTAAGTTAAATTGTAAAGCCTTGTTGGCTTGATATCTCACTTGGTGGATACACAGACAGCAAATGAACAGTTTTCAATTTCTAATGAATGTGGTATCTCATGAATATTTCAAAAGCCTGATTGCAGACATTTTTAAGTCTTCAAATTTGGTCACATCTTACATTGAGTTATTCAGCAGACACAAGTTGCTTTTGATGATACTGTATAACTATTTCTCTGCTTTAATAACATTGATTACATGAGTTTTCATCATAAATTATGTTTTGTGAAGGCCGTCAAATGGCAGATGGGGTATTGTGATCTAATTTCTTCCTTGTTGCTCAATAAAAGTGTGTATAAAGGCAGTTGATGAAACAGTCATAGACATTAACTTTCAATTACCATTTAACCTATATTTAAGTAAATATTGTCTGCATTAATAATACTGCTGTCCTTAACATATGAAAAGTACACTTGCAAAATTTGCATCACTAAAAGTTTACTTTTTTTCAAATAGTATGTTTGATTCATTTCTATGAGAACTCACAACTAACATTTATTCTTTTGTTTTGATTTCAGGTATGATGAATATCAAGATGTACTCTACTTATGTAAATGTCAACTGACTGACCTTCAAATGTGAATGAATGTAGATATTTTGATATGAAGTAAACAATTTGAACCATTATTCTCAGATTTGTTTTTGAAATTATTCTTATTGTCTTCTTGTTTGCATGTGTTCATTAGAAGGTTTAGACGTTGATAACATTCAGAGGATGTCGGTTTACTTAGTATAATGTTCAAAGGACTTTGATTTACAACGTTCAGAGGCTGGTTAACAAAGTTTGAGAAACATTAATTCATGACCTGCAGTGGACATGATTGAATAATGTTGTTTTGGACGTTTGTTTATGACATTCAGGGGAGGTTATGTCACATTGTTCTACTAACGTTTGTAAACAACATTCAGAGGACGTTGGTTTACGACATTAAGAGGACGTTTGTTGACAACATTCAAGGTATATTGGTTTACAACATTCAAGGGAGGTTTGTTTCCAATGTTAATTTGAAGTTTTTTTTGCAATGTTGAGATGACGTCAAACATAACGTTTGAATCGCATAAGAAGGACAACGTTATCTGAATGTTGGTATTGTAACATTACAAAATAATGTTAGAATGACGTTAAAATGAATCTATTGGTAACGTTTGAAAAAAACGTTGCCAGAACATTAGTTTTGTAACTTTTTAAACTAACGTTAAAATAAATCTACAAATAACGTCATTATAACATTAGAAAAGAACATTACTCGTATGTTGGTTTTAAAACGTTATAAAACGACGTTAGAATTACGTTCTAAGGAATCGACAAATAACATTAAGAAAAAGGTTGTCACAACATTACTATTGCAACGTTAAAATTACATAATAACGAACCTACAAAAACGTCATAATAACATTAGAAAATAACATTACCTAGATGTTGGTTTCATAACGTTATAAATCGACGTTTGAATAACGTTTTAAGGAATCTACAAATAACATCTAAGAAAACGTTGCCAGGAAGTTGATTTTGTAACGTTACAAAATTACGTAAAAAGATGTCCACAAATTATATCATGATAACATCAGAAAATAACGTTATGTGGATGTTGGTATAATAACATTACAAGTCAACGTTTGAATGACGTTAAAAGGAATCTACAAATAATGTCCAAGAACAACGTTTCCAGAATGTTGGTTTTGTAACGTTACACAATTACGTTAAAAATACGTAAAAAGGAAACTACAAATTACGTCAAAATAACATAAGAAAACAACGTTGCCATAACATTGGTTTTATAACGTTATCAAATTACGTTAAAATTACGTAAAAAGGAATCTACAAATGACGTAAAACTAACATTAGAAAATAACATTTCCCCGACGTTGGTTTCATAACGTCATTAAACAACATTACAACAACGTTTGAATGACGTTATAAGGAATCTACAAATAACGTTGGGGCAAAACGTTGGCACAACATTTGCTTTGTAACGTTACGAAATTACGTCAAAATTACGTAAAAAGGAATCTACAAATTACGTCAAAATAACATTATAAAATAACGTTATTGACACCTTCACACGACGTTGCCACAACGTTGTGACAACGTAAAATTGTTTGCTGGGGTGCACGTAATGTATGGACTACTTATACTGAATAGGATGTGAAGATGTTTTCTTTCAAACCCAACCAAGTGTTCTTATGAATCAGTCACTTATCGATGTCAGTGGCTATGCCATTTCTGTCAGAAATTGTTCTCTTCCTACATGATATTGTAACTTTCAATCTCAAAGGAGTAATCGTTTGACTCAAATACGCCAGCTTACGAAAGCCTTTATGCAACAGCATATCATCAATAAGATGCCATGGTCGGTTCTTTTTCAAGATGCCAATCCCATTGTACACTTTTGGGATGAAGTACCAAAACGGCCAAAGCTTGCATTTACCAATCTTAGGTGTGTTGACAAATCCCAATAAACACTAGTAACAGACAAATTCACTACTTTCAAAAACAGTCTGTAACGATTGTGGCCATGCCATGTATTGAACTCATTTGACTGTGTGTTGATATATACAGAAGATGGCAAGAGCACAAACACTTTGTTAATGTTTTTCCAAAAAAATATTCGCGTTTCTTTTGTTTTTCTTTATATTAGGAATATTTCAAGTACTACAGTCAGTGCGAAAAATAAACCAAATCTCATAAAGATATATAAACGCATAACTTAATGTGGCAGCAGCACATTTAAAGTGAGGTCAGGAAAATGAAAAATAATGGTTCCAATTGAAAGAAAATGTATTTAAACTAAATGGAGCAGTATTAATTCAAATATATAACGTAAAGTACAGCCATGCGATTCACTTTTCTTACACAAAATGAATAAAAGATGTTCACACAAACTGGCTGCCAATGGATTCTATATGAATGTTCATACTTTGTCCTCTGACTATGGATGATTGGCTTGTGTAATGAAATCTTTTACACTGTCAAAAATATATATTTAACATTCACTTACGATTATTAGAGAAATTATCAAAAAACGTGCTACTGTTCCTTTAATGTTGGGTTTGGTAACGATATGTACTGAATTTGAATAACAAAAGTGGAGTTGATCAACGTAGGGGCACCAATTAATATGTGTTATACTTTCTTTTGCACGGGAGTTTATTTTGAAAATTTTGGAATATTTACCAGTTACCTGAAGAATTATTAATTAAAGATGAACGTTACTTTTTGAAAACAAGTTGCAGTTGGCGACACTTTAAATGTGTGGCAAAGTTTTGTATATATGAATGCAGAAAGCTTTAGGTTGAAATAATTTTGTGAGAGCCATATTAATAATTGATAAATGATATGAACTCATGTGTTATTCAGCCTTTCAAAGTTCCATCTCAAGGAAACAAGCATGACACAATACGTCCAGATATTAGACAGTTAAATGTTTTATTGATTTAATCAGTATAATAAAAAAAGAGTTGAAGGAACGTATTGATCAAATTAACACTCTATCTTCTCCGCTAAGGAAAGTATGGATCAAATGTACATTTAGCCTTCTCCGTGTAGGAAG
The DNA here is from genome assembly GCA_916613615.1 of Steromphala cineraria. Lineage (NCBI taxonomy): Eukaryota > Metazoa > Mollusca > Gastropoda > Trochida > Trochidae > Steromphala > Steromphala cineraria. The sequence continues at coordinate 30,881,056 of OU744736.1, read as the reverse complement.
GTACAGTGTGGATGAAATCTACATATATTTTTCTTTGTGAAGGAAAGTCATTCTCTCCCCACAGAGGCAGATCAAATCATGTTGATTGAGCCTCTATTAAACTACGACGAGTTTGTGGGATAGAATGGGAGATGCCTGATTGGAGGCAATCAAAACACGTTGTGCAATCAGCGACGCTGTTCTTAAATCATCTTTTTGGCTACTGAAACAAGGCAAAGGCATTGTGATATGAACCACCCTTCTCATGATAACGAAATTCAAATGTATTGAGATGAAAGTTTTTCCCGCCAGGGGAAACTGCCGGAACCTACGGAATATAACAGAGGCTAAATCAGCATGACATGACCTGCCTCTGTGGGGCGAGAATGAAGGAAAGTATGAATCAAATCTATACCTTGTTTTCTTCGTTAAAGAATGTATTGATCAAATCTATACCTTTCCTTCCTCATGAAGGAAAGTATGGATCAAATCTAAAGTTAACCTTCTTCATGAAAGAAATTACAGTATTGATCAAATCTACTTCCCTTCTTCTTGAAGGAAAGTAATTATCAATCTACACTTAGCCATCTTCATGGCGGACATCATGGATCAAATCTATACATCTTAACTTTCTTTATGAGGGAAAGTATGGATCAAATCTACACCATAACCTTCTTTATGAGGGAGAGTATGGATCAAATCTATATCTTAATCTTCTTTATAAGGGAGAGTATGGATCAAATCTATATCATTACCTTCTTTGTTAGGGAGAGTATGGATCAAATCTACATCTAAATCTTCTCTATAAGGGAGAGTATGGATCAAATCTACATCATTACCTTCTTTATGAGGGAGATCTAGAGTATGGATCAAATCTATATCTTAACCTTCTTTGTGAGGGAGAGTATGGATCAAATCTACATCTTAACCTTCTTTATAAGGGAGAGTATGGATCACATCTACAGCATTACCTTCTTTATGAGGGAGAGTATGGATCAAATCTACATTATTACCTTCTTAATTACGGAAAGTATGGTTCCAATCTACATCTTAACCTTCTTTATGAGGGAGAGTATGGATCAAATCTACATCATTACCTTCTTTGTGAGGGAGAGTATGGATCAAATCTACATCTTAATCTTCTTTATAAGGGAGAGTATGGATCACATCTACAGCATTACCTTCTTTATGAGGGAGAGTATGGATCAAATCTACACTTAACCTTCTTTGTGAGGGAGAGTATGGATCAAATCTACATCGTTACCTTCTTTATGAGGGAGAGTATGGATCAAATCTACACTTAACCTTCTTAGTGAGGGAGAGTATGATCAAATCTACATCTTAATCTTCTTCATAAGTGAGAGTATGGATCACATCTACAGCATTACCTTCTTTATGAGGGAGAGTATGGATCAAATCTACACTTAACCTTCTTTGTGAGGGAGAGTATGGATCAAATCTACATCATTACCTTCTTTATGAGGGAGAGTATGGATCAAATCTACACTTAACCTTCTTTGTGAGGGAGAGTATGGATCAAATCTACATCTTAATCTTCTTTATAAGGGTGAGTATGGATCAAATCTACATTATTACCTTCTTTGTGAGGGAGAGTATGGATCAAATCTACACTTAACCTTCTTTGTGAGGGAGAGTATGGATCAAATCTACATCTTAATCTTCTTTATAAGGGAGAGTATGGATCAAATCTACATTATTACCTTCTTTGTGAGGGAAAGTATGGATCAAATCTACATCTTAATCTTCTTTATAAGGGAGAGTATGGATCACATCTACAGCATTACCTTCTTTATGAGGGAGAGTATGGATCAAATCTACACTTAACCTTCTTTGTGAGGGAGAGTATTGATCAAATCTACATCATTACCTTCTTTATGAGGGAGAGTATGGATCAAATCTACACTTAACCTTCTTTGTGAGGGAGAGTATGATCAAATCTACATCTTAATCTTCTTTATAAGTGAGAGTATGGATCACATCTACAGCATTACCTTCTTTATGAGGGAGAGTATGGATCAAATCTACACTTAACCTTCTTTGTGAGGGAAAGTATGGATCAAATCTACATCATTACCTTCTTTATGAGGGAGAGTATGGATCAAATCTACACTTAACCTTCTTTGTGAGGGAGAGTATGGATCAAATCTACATCTTAATCTTCTTTATAAGGCAGAGTATGGATCACATCTACAGCATTACCTTCTTTATGAGGGAGAGTATGGATCAAATCTACACTTAACCTTCTTTGTGAGGGAGAGTATGGATCAAATCTACATCAGTACCTTCTTTATGAGGGAGAGTATGGATCAAATCTACACTTAACCTTCTTTATGAGGGAGAGTATGGATCACATCTACAGCATTACCTTCTTTATGAGGGAGAGTATGGATCAAATCTACACTTAACCTTCTTTATGAGGGAGAGTATGGATCAAATCTACATTATTACCTTCTTAATTACGGAAAGTATGGATCAAATCTATATCTTAACCTTCTTTATGAGGGAGAGTATGGATCAAATCTACATTATTACCTACTTTGTGAGGGAGAGTATGGATCAAATCTACATCTTAACCTTCTTTGTGAGGGAGAGTATGGATCAAATCTACATCTTAATCTTCTTTATAAGGGAGAGTATGGATCACATCTACAGCATTACCCTTTTTATGAGGGAGAGTATGGATCAAATCTACACTTAACCTTCTTTGTGAGGGAGAGTATGGATCAAATCTACATTATTACCTTCTTAATTACGGAAAGTATGGATCAAATCTATATCTTAATCTTCTTTATAAGTGAGAGTATGGATCACATCTACAGCATTACCTTCTTTATGAGGGAGAGTATGGATCAAATCTACACTTAACCTTCTTTGTGAGGGAGAGTATGGATCAAATCTACATCATTACCTTCTTTATGAGGGAGAGTATGGATCAAATCTACACTTAACCTTCTTTATGAGGGAGAGTATGGATCAAATCTACATCTAACCTTCTTTATGAGGGTGAGTATGGATCAAATCTACATTATTACCTACTTTGTGAGGGAGAGTATGGATCAGATCTACATCTAACCTTCTTAGTGAAGGAAAGTATGATCAAATGTACACCTTACCTTCTTCGTAAATGAAAGTATGGATAAAATCTCTACTTCACCTTCTTAATGACGGAAAGTATGGTTCCAATCTACATCTTTACCTTCTTCATGAAGGAAAGTATGGATCAAAGTAACCCATCAGCTGTTCCAAACCATAAAATATATACAATTTATACATCTTTAGTTAGCTTGAAATTGCAAAACAAAATTGGAATGTGAATATATCGTCTCTTTTTCTTCATAGGTAAAGAATCTTTCGTTTAAAAGGTTTTCTGTGGTATATGAGAACAAGTCCATTACCTTCGTGCAACCAACAAACCAATGACCGATAGTCTGCTTCAATTTTACGTTCGGTATTGATCACAAACGATTTGTTCTCAGAATGTAAACTATCTTTCTTGGTTTCATCAATAATGACTGTATGTCTATTTGCAAAAACAAGGATTCCATTTCTTTTGACGTCCATTCTTGTGAAAGTCCTAGACGAAACCAAAAATTCTTTTAAAATTTTCAAAATCAAAGTAACCCATCAGCTGTTCCAAATCATAACATATATACAATTTATACATCTTTATTTAGCTTGAAATTGCAAAACAAAATTGGAATATGAATATATCGTCTCTTTTTCTTCATAGGTAAATAATCTTTCGTTTAAAAGGTTTTCTGTGGTATATGAGAACAAGTCCATTGCCTTCGTGCAACCAACAAACCAATGACCGATAGTCTGCTTCAATTTTACGTTCGGTATTGATCACAAACGATTTGTTCTCAGAATGTAAAATATCTTTCTTGGTTTCATCAATAATGACTGTATGTCTATTTGCAAAAACAAGGATTCCATTTCTTTTGACGTCCATTCTTGTGAAAGTCCTAGACGAAACCAAAAATTCTTTTAAAATTTTCAATTCCATTTCATGATGACCTTCTTTTCTTATTATTGACATTATAAGCAACCTTTCCGGATTTGGCAATTGACCATTTATTGCCATATATACTCTCCCCGTTTTGTCCATTGAGATTGATGTTGGATATCCCCTGCAAATAAAATAATAAGAAGAGCATCAGTAAAACTATTAAAGTATAACAAAACAAATGGAAATTGCAAACATTGCATTGTCAGAATTATATCAAACAATTATAGTTTTTAAAAAGGATGCGTAGGACACTTAGTTACTAAATGTATCATTAAGATCAACAGAGAAAAATCCCCCTTAACTTTCATGACCAAATATTACGTGTAAAACATCAGAGACAGAAGCTAATTAAAATTGGTCGAGTACAAAGGGGAAACAATTCCAAATAGTAAATCTTTTGAGGTTTAAACTTGTTCTGTCAAGGCGTTCCCTCTACACTGTGTCTGACCGCAGCCCCATAACTTTCACGGTCTAACGCAAGCCTAGCTAACCAATCAAAAGCTGTTCGTCAAAGGCCTTCACTATGAATAACATACAGCGAGTAACCAATGAACCTGTGTATCATGCTTTTAACATATCACTCTAACAGTTTTATAAACAGGCCGGACCATGTCCCCTGCAGTAAACTGGTTATAACCATGAGACCTACGGGACTGCAGTCAGACCTATTGTAGGATATTTCGTATTATGATAAAGAATTTTTTTTTACTCTCCTAAACGAGGTCGAATTTAATCAGTCTAAAAGCGGCTTGTAGCTCAAGGTTCAAGGCACAATGGGTAAAACAATTATTAAAGAATCAAAAATGAAATCGGAAACTCGCGTTTTAGGCTTTGCGTAGGAAGATGCAGTCAGTCAGGTCTGACATAGTATTTCTGCTTATAAGGATTCCAAGTGCAAATCATTGCGTGGCATTGGTTATCGGTCTGTGCAATAATGTATGCAAAGCAGTGATCTTGGAGACCTTGTATACTACTCTAGAAAGGAGTCTTTCAAATAAGTCTACAAAAAGCAACTAATATAAGTTATGGTGTTATTTCGGACATAAATGTTTCATCTCTAAAAATTACTTCATGATATCCAATTGTTTGACTGGTAATATAAACCAAGTACATATACACCTACGATATATTGTTGATACATATGAAGTTATAATTTTTTATTGTTTTGGGCTTATTTTAAGCATTCTCTCCCAACAGAGGCAGATCAAGTTATGAAATGTTGATACAGCCTCTCTTCTATTACGCCGACTTTGTGGGATAGAACGAGAGATGGCTGATTGGAGGCAATCAAAGTTAGTTGTACAATCAGCGACGCTGTTCTTAAATCATCATTTTGGCTACTGAATCATGGCAAAGGCATTGTGATATGAACCACCCTTCAATGCGGGAAGCGTTGTCATTTGATAAAAGATTTCAAATGGATTGTGGTGCATTTTTTTACGCAAGGGGAAACTACCGGTGTCATAGAGTAGGATTTTCCCCCTTGACAAATTCCCCCCCGGAGAAATATGACTATATAGCCCGTTTTCCGCTTTATAGTCAGTTCCGCCCCCCCCCCCCCCCCTCCTCTTCAGAAAGGCGGAAATATGGCTATATAGCAGATTTTCCCCCTTACCCTATACCCCTCAGAATTATCATAGTACAAGTTACTTAATTAGGATAACCTTTTACCACGTACAAAATACAGAATGGAAGGGTTAAAACAATATACATGTTACAAGTATTTCAAGTAATATTATCAATATAATACAGAAATGGTAGAATATATTTATAGAGCAAATAAAACAGATAAAACGTTCGCTGTTTAACATAAATTGCTCAACTGCTTAATATATTGATTGATTTTACCAAACTATTTCGTGGCTTCTTGCTATTAGTTACACGTAATCTAAGTTAGTGGCATATGTATTTTAAAAACTTGAAGATTGTCTCTCTGTGTTCATCATATAAATCACACTCAAACGAAACGCTTTCTCGCATATATAACCACATTGACACGTGTAATCTGATTTAATGGTAAGCTTGTTAAAACATTTAGTTTATTCGAAAGTAAGTATGAAAATTTAATTATTCAATTATGAACATAGTGAAATGAATACTGATCATAAGGGGAACAACCGCTGTAAAAGAAACCGACTTCAGAAATATAGTTGTGCTGATTCCTCATATAACCTTTCCAATGCCTTTGGGACATCACAAGTACATAGACATCCTTTAAATCTCCCAAAGCAATACAACCAATAACAACAACACATTAGAAGCTTTAGAAGCTGTATAGCTTTACAAAATCATGTAGTAAATAATTTAAGTTAAAAAATTTTTGCATTAGCGAAAAGTAAACAATTGTAAATCAATGAATTAGTAAATAAGACACAAAACTCGGAGATTTCTGTTTATAAATGAACGGAATCAGCACTCTTCAATACAACAAACACTGAGCCAGGAGTTTAAAATCGTGTGGCATTACAAAATGTAGAAGGACAGTGGTTGACCTTAGCCCTTATAATCCTAAAGTGGCTATATAGCCAGTTTTCCGGGGGAAGCAGGGCTATATAGTGTGTTTTCCGGGGAAGCATGGCTATATAGCCAGTTTTTCGGGGGAGTTTTGGCTATATGGGGAGAGAATGACTTTAAGTCGAAATTAACATTTCTTCAAGATTTCTCAATGCACTTACATGTACTTTCTCATAACAGTCCTGAGTTCAAGTTTCTGAAAAGTAATCAAACCCCTCATGTTGCTGCTTTCTGGCTCACGGAAGAAGAAGACAGTACATGAGTGACAACCTCTGCATCGGCAGTGACAGTATAGCAAACAGTTGTTCTCTCCTGGGCAACGTCCTGATGTAAATCCACACACCGGCATACTCTGATCAACCATCGAGTAGTTCATTGTTGACAAATGTTCAGTAACCTTAAAGTCATCGGCAAGGTCAAAACGTAAGATAGGCAAGAACCTGTTTAGACGAGATCCAACACCATAGATGATATTGCTGTAGCGACTGCTTGATGCTATGTCAAAGAGTCGTTTCATTCTGATACCAGTTGCTGTGGAGGAGCTTACATCAAAACCTGTAGAGATGTGACAATACGGTTGTTTGACAATCTACATAAATTTAGATCAACAGATTGTTTATTTTGTCATACTGTTGATCTACGATTGACCAGTGTGAGAGGTCGTCCCGGTGACCTTTCGTATGCAAATAAGGAATTTGACGTCCCAAACAGTTAATAGTCGCTCATTCAAGGTGTGATCGGAAGAAACATATGAACGCTTATGGCCTGTTCTCAATAACAGTGTGCATTGTGAAAAATAAATCTTGTTTTTGATACTGATATAAAATATATCAGTAGGTTGATTTTATTTTGGTTGTATGAAATATTTTTAGTTTTATGGTTAACAAAAATAATTTTGTCAATATTAATTGTATTGAAATGAAAGAAATAACTACAAACGAGTTTGATAAAAAAAATGAGTTACCTCCTCTTGCATGAGGAGTTTCGTAAATATTGGCATTTATCATGCTGTAACTTTGTGTTTTTTATTCGCCACGTTAGTATCTGTGCGATATGCAATCATTATTTGTCATTGACAACTACCCAATGCGCTTAATCGTTTTAAAATGGAAAAATATAATCTATTAATACATCCAAGCAATCGGATTATTCATCGGATTGGTCGCTCTGCTCCGCTCCAAATGACAGAGCTCCGAACATCATCCATCCAAAAGATGTGCTGCTGAGTTTTTTAAACTTCCAGCGAGCTAGGGCATCTTTTCTGATTGACCGAGCGGCTGATTTCAGAGGTCAGCGAGATGACCCGCCTTACGGGCCAATCTTAGATCAACAGTTTGACCAAATATAAGACCTGGTTGTTTGATATACTTCTTAAATCTGAATGTATTCGTTACATTAAATATCAAGTGTCAAACGTTTCACATTATCGACACAATGAAAGATAACTATGACATTTTACACTGATTCTGAATAAACCTCTTAAAAATCAAATCATGTTTATATAAAGAAGTTCTGTATAAATTATGCAGTAAAATATGAAAGTGAATATCATGTTTGGACACACATAATCAACCAATGGCGGAACATGACCCACAAACTTTAAAAGTGTTCATGATCCATCATGCATTCTGACAAATGACTTCCATGGATATTTTAATTGGATAAAAGTTGACGTCTAATGAACGTTTTGTGAGGACTCAACGATTTGACCATAAGTAAATTGTAAGTTAGTTTACAATTGATTGCTTTAAAGGGACAGTAGCACGTTTTTTGAATATTTTATATTTTCAATTTTTCACTAATAGTTTGTACGTTAATGCTGAAATAAAGTACCATTTTGACAGTGTCAAAAATCTCATTACACAAACAATCATCCATTGTCATTAAACAGATTATAAAGATCACCATTTGTCCATTTGCGGCCATTTTTGTGCGATCACCTTTTATTCAGCTTGTGTGAGAAAAGGGAATAGCATGACTGAACGTTACATTATATATTTGATTTCTTAATGCTTCGTTTAGTTTAGATATATTGTCTTTCAATTGGAACCACTTCTATTTTCCTGACATCACCTTATATTCCCCCTTAAAATGGGCAATCTAAATAAATGTAGATCAACCGATTTTTTATTTTGTCATACTGTTGATGAACAATATGACCAAATATAAAACCTGTTGATCTAAAATTGATTTAGATTGTAAAATGGGCTACTGTCCCTTTCAAAGGGTTTGTTATAGCTTACGTTTCTTGCTTTCAGTTTCTTCATGGACTAGAAGACGGTTTTGCATCAACTTTCCTTTGTTTTTCTTGCCATTCGTTTCATTACTATCTTGATCAGGGTCTTTTGTCCACTTGCCTTTGTCGCTTTCAGTTTCATCAATAGCTGGACATGGGTTTTGGCAAGTGATCTTCTGTATCTACAGTAAATAGATGAAGGAAATCATTTAGAAGTGCTCTGGACCTTTTCTATAGAAAACATAAGAGAGGACATCTTCACAACGTCACGGGCGAAACGAAAAAGTTTCTAAACTTTCCCATTCCTCCCTTGACATCATTGGCCGTAATTTCTGTGCTAGCATTTCAACCCGCTGCACGGAAGTAGAATAGTCCAATCAGAAGACAGCATGTTAAATGAACCGATTTGAAAAAATACTTTTGAATGCGTTTTACAAGGGAGAGAAACACTTTATTTGAGTGATACATTAGTGTTTGTCTTCTCTGCATTCTCGTTGCTCATCAAAAAGATAAAAACAACCATGCGGACTGAAGTTTGAAATTAAATTTCACTCGGATAGTTTTCAAAAAAATCGTCTGTTAGTATTTTGAATTTGTTCCGAATGTAAACGGCAATTTCATTGGCTATTGTTGAAAGAGCTGACAACGGGCGTAACTCGTGATCACGATAGGTGTCGCTGCTCCGGATCACCAGTTTTCTACCTTGTGATGGCAAGGTCTAAACGAGGAGTTCCTCGATACGTTTTCACCTTGCCGTGGGAAGATGAAGAGAGGACGCCCCAGTTATTTTCTTCAATGCATTTATTTTTTGACCAAAACTGTTGATAACCAAAGCTGACATTTTTATACTTCGTTTCAGATGATATGTTATGAAGCAGTTTATTTCCAAAAGCATTTTTATGATTTATGAAAATTTCCAAATTTCCTCTTTGTTACGAAATTAAACAGTTTAAAGTTAATCAAAGATTATTGATATGTAAAAAAATGCAGTAATTAAATCTGTAAATAAAATACATAGACGAGTTATCATCTTTAACTTAATTTTAATTTTTCGGCATTTTAGGATGAAATGCGAGAATTTAAAAATAGATACCACTATTTTGTGTTCTGATTGGCGTGAAACCAAAAGATATTTAAATTATATTAGTTGTTGATCTTTATTCGCAATGATAAGTAGTAACAGTAAATTACTGAATACTTAGCATAACTCATTTGTATGCTTGGGTAATTTTTCGATGGTAAACTGAATAGAATCGGTAATAAAGAAATAATTACCCTCGGAAGTGTGTCATATGACGATTACGAAACTAGCTCTCTTTCTGGGGTAATACAAAAAAAATCACACTCGTTTCGTAAAAGTGACACACTTCCTCCGTAATAATCTTTATATATGGTCAGCTGAGGTACTAACTAATTGACTCGAAATAACAATGTCTTCGGGTGAAGATACACATTGTATCGCCATTGTACAGCTGCGTACCTTAAGTTTGTGCACCTGCTTGTGTATCATGGTGCATATATTATGTAAATTGGGTTTCCTTTTGACGTCAATAAAAAACTCCAGTAGCACCTACGAGCGACAACCAATTATCCAATAGTAAAAAAATCATTCCCACACCATATTTCGGGATCGTCTTGTCACTGGTACTGAATTAAGATATTTGGCATGGCTAATTAGACAGATGGGGTCATATTTGCGTAATTCCGATTTTCTTAAATTTCGATTTAAATATTCCATTTCAACATTGTAAGAAAAAAATCAGTACGATTATATTGCATTAGTGCAAAGGAACACATATGAGTTTGGTATAAAGCTATTGATCACTACTGAAGGATTTTGTGGCGAAAAATACAAAAGTGTTTTCGAAATTTTGACCCCTGGTCATTTCAATGCCCTGCCAAATTAGTTACAGTTATCTTTAAGATATGACATACAAATAATTGTTAACGCAAACTGAATGTTAACTTATCCACTCGAATTTCATGATGCCCCAAAGGCATTCCAAATTACATTATATTTGCACTAAAAACGCCTGTAAGCGAACAAACTTAAGATACGCAGCTGTACAGAAGCTGAACAGTAATGGACTGGATGCTAGGTATGAAGGTTCTAGGTCACTATAATAGAGTCATGCCATAACTACTCACACAGTTGTTGATAAATGTCCAGGCAGTGGCGTAGGAACGGTTTGAGAGGTGGGGGGGCCCAATTTTTTTTGTGAGAGCGGGGGGTGGCCTCTCAACGAAATCAAACAATGATATAAATGGATTGTTGAGTGGGGGGGCCCAAATTTGAGCGGGGGGGGGGGGGGGGGGGGGTGGTTATCAAACAATGTTATATATGGATTGCTGAGTTGGGGGGGCCCAAACTTTTTTTGTGAGAGCGGGGGTTGCCTTTCCAAAAAATATAGAAAGGATTTAAATGGATTCCTGTGTGGGGACCCAAATTTGGTTTACTGATATGTGAATTTTATGGATAAAAGATTATTTAAGGTTGAATGATTGATGGATTGATGATTTTTTAATGTTGAATGATTGAGTTTATTTTTGAAAGTGTTGAATGATTGATTGTTTAGTGTTGAACGATTGATTGTTTAGTGTTGAATTATTGATTGTTAAGTGTTGCATTATTTATTGTTTTAGTGTTGAATGATTGATGGTTTTAGTGTTGAATGATTGATTGTTTAGTGTTGAATTATTGATTGTTTAGTGTTGAATTATTGATTGTTTAGTGTTGAATTATTGATTGTTTAGTGTTGAATTATTTACAATGATTGATGAATAATTGATTTATGATTGATAGGTTATTGATTGATGATTGGTGAATGATTGTTACGGGCCCGTTCGTTTAAGTGTTGAAAGATTGATAAATGATAATTCATAAGTGTTGAATGGTTGATTATAGAAGATAATGATTGTTTTAGTGTTTGATAATTGGTAATTGTTTGATTGATCATGAATTGATAACGAATGCTTGAAAATTGCTGATTAATGCTTGATGAATTAATGATTTATGACTCATAGTCGTAGATGGATGATTGATGGATTTCATGATGGAAGTAATTCATGGATGATTTATGACTCATAGAGTGATTAATAATAACTGATGATAATGATAATTTTGTTGTTGGTATCGATAATATAATAATAATTGACCTTATAACCTTGAAATAAATAGGAAGCATTCTCCAAATTCTGTAAGTTTATCTCCATCATTTCTTCTTGTTTTTCATTAACTCCTTTGGTCTCAGAAACTTAAATAAGCTCAAATGTCATATTTACTCTGTGAATAGGTCAAAAATGTTTTAATAGCTTAAATATTCATAACAGCTTTGATATACTCAGATATTTTCAGTCACGTGAAAAGATCAAAATTACTATGAGTAAACGTATAGGAATGCTTAAGGGGGAACTTTGTTACATAGTCTTTGTTCTAATCATATTAATGGTTTTGAGTTTTTAAATTTGGCCTAAATATCACAAACGTGAATGATGAACGTGAAACAAAAAGCTAAAATGGTCAAATACGTCCAGGTAAGAATAGAAAAGTATAGCCTTAGCTCTGTACCTCATCTGGCTTTTTGCAGCTATTTTCTAGCCTTTATAGGTTAAAGACAACAGGGTCACAATATCTTTGAAAATAATGTTTCTTGCAAAATGGAATTCACTTCAAAGGATCCCATTTTGTTCTGAAAATGGATATAATATAGCTTTAAAGCTCCGAAGGGCATTGTCCTTATTAGGGGCAACAAATTCACCACAAATTCTAATCATATTTTTTAAAGTAGTCTGTATACAACAAATCAGTTTTTTATGCCTTTTAAATAATATGGAAATAAATTTAGATTTTAAGGGCGTGGCCCCAGTGAAAAGATCTCACTTATTCACATCAGCAGGTAGTTAAAACTTTTGCACGATAAATTATCTATGAATGTGTTATTAAAAGGAAGAAAAAATAATTCCTTTAAAACGATTAAAAAACCCTTATTCATGGGGGTAATTCACGTGCATGTATGTTTCAAATTTATGTTTCACATTATATCAGATTTATTTAATACAGACAAACTGACAGGCACGCAGACAAACCGATACATTTTGTTATTTGCCATATATAGTTCAAAGTCTCTTTCTTACAAAGATGAAACACACATCTTTCAATGATGTTTAAGATCAAATGTTTTTAAGGAAAAGTGTTTAAAGTATTAAAGGGACATTCCTGCCCATATGTCCGTTTCAGTGGTGATGGGGTAGACCCTTCTACTTTCCCTGACCCCTGAGCTTTTATGCCCCACCCCCTGGGAAGGTTGGGGTAATATCTAAATATCCTCGCATTTTCGAGGTAAAAAAAATCTGAACCCTTTCCCATTTACAATTCTAATTACAGGGTAGATCCCCAAAAAGGATAAAATGTTGGGGAAGGGGATTCCCTTGTTCTCCCATCCCAATCCAAATCCCCTCGCTCTCCCTCTCCCACACCCCCTCCCCCCTTTTCTTTAAAAAAATTGTCAACCGAAAATCTTACTGTTCAGGGAGGGGGGCCCGGCCCCCCCAGTTTCAAAGGTTGGGGGGCCCGTTCATCTCATTTTTCCTTCCCCCTAAAATACAGAGTTAAAGTGACTTTTTCTATAAAAAAAATTCTTGAAAGGTGGGGGGGGGGTTCGGAAGTGGGGGGGCCGGGCCCCCCTGTGCCCCCCTGTTCCTACGCCTATGCCAGGGCATATTGTATTATTGTATGACAACGAGCTTTGGGGATCAATAAAAAATATTGAAAAAAATGCCTAGAGCAATAAGCATCTCTGATGTCATCCAATTTTGTATCCAAACGATTTTGAAAATTTAATTATTAAAAGAAACCCCCTACCTTTAGGACCTTCACAGTTCTTTGACCATCTCCAATAGCAATGGTCATATCCGCTGTCGTCACCTTTCCCTCAACTGTACAGGACAACCTTCCTGTGTGCGTTGATTGAGTCTCCCATCTTTCTTGAGGTTTGTATTCTTCATCAAGCTTTTGAAGGGCATGAAGTACTCTCTCAATAAATAAACTGTGGTGCATTATAATTTGTGTACTTTTGAATGAAGATGATGATGAAATCATCAGAACACATAAACTAAAGGCAAACTGGATGTACATTTTCGTCTTGAGCACAAAAATACACAATTATAAGTTGTTAATGACTAAGTTCTTCTGAATTTTCAAAAAGGCATTTTGGGATACTTGAACTTTTAATATGACAAAAGCAACCATTTTTATCAATGAGTAGCTATTTCTTAACAATATTCATCAAAATCCTTTCAGCATGTACTTTGATTTTTTGAGAGATAAATTATAAATTTCAATTACTATATTTTGTAAAGATTTTAGTGAAAAGATTATGAGATAATATGAGAAGATTATTTAGATTGACAAAATGGCTTTGTTTGTCACTCGATAAGCTGTGCTTAAGATTTTACATTTAGATACTGTAGTTAAAATTATTATTATACGTTTAGTTTTCGACTAAATTATTTCAAAATGTTTTAAGATCATGAAAGATATAAAAAGACATTATCATTACAAAAATTATACACCATCATTTGAAGGTATGTCTTATATAATCTTCTATAATCAATGCTTTCAAAATAAATGTTTCAATCTTATTTAACCAGATAAAATAAAAGGGTGACAAGTCATATCGAGTACAAAAATGGATGCTTCAACGTACCAGAATTAAAGGGACAATAGAACGTTTTGAGGGGAAATATAAGATGATGTCAGGAAAATGAAAATAAATTGTTCCAATTGAACGAAAATTAATTTGAACTAAATGAAGAAGCAATAAATCAAATATACAATGTAAAGTTCAGTTCCTTTTTTTACAAAATATGTATTAAAGGTGTTCACACAAAACGTTTTCAAGATGAAAATTGTCGTTTTAAGACTTTGTAGATTTCAAAAAGAAGTTTAAAATGTGCTTAAACTTCCTTCCGTGATAAGATTCGATAAAATTCATAACAAAATATGTTAAAAAAGCTAACAAATAACAAAGGCAGAGCTGCTGTAATTAAAACACCTTTTCACAGAAAACAAAGAATCAAAATACTTGTATTACATTCTTACATATAACCTTTGTTTATCACATAAACATGCACAAATGTGGCACAACGAATTGCAATGTAATATTCCTGATATAACATATAAATAAACATGACTCCTTTCAGGTGTACCAGCCACAGAAACAAATACAAAATCCTGCATCATAATCTACCAACAATTACCTAATTATACCTTATGGGTTATCCTTAATTTATGTGATTTTTGCTCGAAGGAATTCGATACACTACCTCATGTATTCATGGAATATGAATAAATACGACCATTGTGGTTACAACTGAAAGTTGGCTGAATGAGATGCACATATCAAAATCAACTTTATGAAAGCAAACGTACTTATTCTGCTTATGTAAATGTAGAGTTTCATTGAAACCGTTTGTATTCTTGAAATGAAATTTTAAATCAAGAAATTCGATCACAACCCATCCTCTCTCCACAGAGGTAACTCAGTCATATCCGAGCAAACCTCTGTTGTCATTAGCCAAATACATGGGGTAGAAAATTAGAAGTCTGTTAGTTGTGCAATCAGCTACGCCGTTTCAAAAGTGACTATTCGCAAAGCCTCGGACAGTTCCGAATGTTTCGGCAAAACGATTTTTGAGGAGAAACCCCTTCCTTTAACAAAACATGGCTTTTTATCTTCTTGTTAGTTTTTAAGGTTGATTAGTAAAATCCAATTATAAAACGAATTATCACTTAGTATAGTAATCAACAGTGCTATCAGTGAAAAACTCATAAAAGCTATACATTTTAATCCTCTCTTCTCAAGTAGTCTGTACCAAAGATTCATATTTTTCATCTTCCTACGCAGAGCCTAAAAGGCCAGTTTCCAAACTGTCAGTTTTAGGCCTTGCTGCATAACCTTGAGTTTTCTGTGCTTGCTCTCTACTCTGTATGGGCACTATAGCAGCACAGAAAAGTAGAGTCTCTGCAGCAAGGCATAAAATGACAGTTTGGAAACTGGCCTTTTAGGCTCTGCGTAGGAAGATGCATATTTTTATGCTATTTTGTTCTGTAGACGAAGAAGAAAATAGTATTAAGGGCGTTGTCCCTTGGTCGTTATTAACAGCCACAGAGTATATATAGATGTATATTAATATTAAACGTCTTTTTAGATTGTAACTACTTTTATCTTTTTTGGTTTTTGGGACGTTTCTTGTGGACTTCAATTTGGAAAAAAAGAGTTAAATAGGATATGAATGCATGGTTTGTTGCCAAATGCATTTTCATATCTATTTTTTGATTTTTGTTTTAAAATCTTTTAAAAACAGTTTCTTATCACAGATGAGATTGCAGTGAACCATCTTTAAACATGTCAATGTGTAAGTTCAAAAAGGTTCAATTACTATTGGTCATAGTCTAAAGACATTATTGAACGCTTAAAAATTACGCACTCCTTTAGAGTGATAAGAACATAGTAATGATCCAATGTGATATTTTTTATTTTTCAACTAAACACTAAGGGTCCTTATGGTTACCTTAGTGCAATGTTAAAGAATGGGAGCAAAGGTCAACCTTAGTAAAAGTTGCTTTGTGAAAAGAGGCTCTGAAGTAATAACTGAAAACGTTGCGATCACCGAAAAATTCACATTTAAGGAGTTTAAAACATTGCATAAAATATATAAAAATATGTTGCATCTTTCTAATATACTCTTTTCTCTAATCTGAGAACATACATGGACGTTGAACAATTCTTTCAAAGATTGCTGCTCTTCGCTGATTTCTTATCCACAATAAAGGCAGGGATATTTCATAAAACCGTTTTGAGTTTCAAGCAAAATTATACAATTTGCTGATATTGTAGTTCATGACGATTTAATAAACATACTTTTGTTCTTTTAAATATAGCCTAATAACTATATAATGATAATTTCATGAAGAAACTACCAATGGAACATTACCAGGATGTAGATCTTATTCATTGTTAATGCGTTATTAATATTGGCATTGGTGTTCTAGAGTGCCCTTGATAAGAGTAATTCTAAACCATTTCACTTCAAGTGTCAAATATCCAGATTTCCGAAGTAAACATTAAAGATATATATATCCATTTTAATCACTTTTCCTAAGTTCACAGAATCATTATCAAGAATTTAATCTTTAGATACTTAGGTCCAAAAGTTTTGCCGTTTTATAATTTGTTAAATGTTGGAATCAAAGTAAGGTGCAAATTTGTCCTGTGTTTCCGCAAACATTATGCATATACTGTTATTTTCCTTAAATGTATGTGTCTGTGTATGTATGATGGCCTCACCGTCACCACTTTATACTCAAATTAATGAACATCCGCCAAGTTCACGTATTGAAAGAATTATCAGTGCACTACAAAAGCTTGATGAAGACTACAAACCTCAAGAGGGAAGGAAGACGCTATCGAAGCATACAGGAATGTTGTCTTGTACATTTGAGGGAAAAGTGATGACATCGGAGATGACCATTGCTATTGAAGATGGTCAAAGAACTGTGAAGGTCAAAGAGGTAAGTTGTTTGTTGATGTATTAATAACCTGAATTTAACACAAGTTGGCAAATATTATGAGCATCGTTCAAAAACTCTTTGAGTGACACTTAGAGTTGATCGAAGAACTGTGCAGGTCCTAGAAGTAAGATTTTATTGGTTTCAGTTATAAAAACAGAACTTTATTCTCGTTTATAAACCTGTTTGTGTACTTTACAGGCAACATTCAAGCGGTAAGAAGAAAATTAATGCAAGAAAGTTTTGCATAAAATCAAACAATTATTCACCTCAGATTCGATTGATCCAATGATTTGTCGTCCTTGGACACGTAATATTAACCTCGGCGTTGCCTCGGTGAATATTACGTGTCCAAAGTCGACAAAACAATTGGATTAACCTCACTTGAACTCAATTATTGTTTAGTATGACACTAACAGGTTATAACCAGTCGATTTGTACAATGTCATCAACTGCTAGCACATTGTATGACGTCATCATCATGGACTATGAACCTTTAATATCAAACTTGTCTGTAACACAAGAGATTGAATTAAAAGAAACACAACCTGCGTGCAACTAAAACAAAATAGCAAAAACATCATTTAAGGAAGCAAACGTCATTTACTTTCTTGTCTCATATACTTTTCAGATTCAGAAAATCTCGTGCAAGCATCCCGATGCATCTATTGTTGAAACTAACAGCAACAACGATAAATGTAAGTTGATATAGAGTTTTTGCAAATACTCAAGTCACTAATGTCAAACATAATTATCTATGATGTATCTTTATCTATGTCAAATATCCAAAATAAATATCTGGTAATAAGCAGTAAAACATAATGTAAATTTATCTAATGATTAGAACTTATAATGTTGTTTATGTCAATCTTGTACCAGCAGAAATTTTTTTTTTGAAGGTGTTAATTTGTTACATTAACATTAAAACACCAAGACGGATAAAAAGAATAGCACTGAAGGCCAGTTACTAGCATTTCTTTGAGCAAATAACATGCATAGTTTCATGCATCCTGTAAAACAGTCGTCTTTATTTCTATCACTACGAAATATACCCTGTAGCCATACCCGTTATATCCGCCAATTCAGCAAAATGGAAAGTCCATTTTCTATTAATAGTACACCAATCAAGAAACGCGTATCATTTAGATGGAAGGAACCACTAACTGGAGGTTATGCACGGTGCAATAACTTTCTCAGACTCGAGAATTTTTGTCAATACTTTATTTACTATGTGTATTATCTGATATATCGATGTTATTTTATTGAAATATTAATTGTTTGATAAGTATGTTAGATAAAGTTTGAAGACCTGAAGTTGACTCTTCAATAAATGTGTTCCGGTGTATTCAAAATGATTAACATGACTTGAAGTACAATTCATATTCTTCATTGGGCCTCTTCTTCCTTATCGTACAGTGACATTACTCTCAAGCTGCTATTTTGCTATCTTCAGCAAACCGCTAAATTCTAAGTCTTGTATTTTCAAGGACAAACATTCGTGCATTTTAATTCATTTGCATAAAACAAACGTACAATGGTCAAAATTAAATTCAGGACTGAACCATTATGAAAACAAATGCAATGATTCATTAAAACTAGATGTCGACATATTTGTGTTAAAAATACATTAACAACGAGCGGGAAATGGTTGATTAATGAGTAATAAGAGTAAGTTTATTCGAAACGGGGCGTCACACGACTATACAAGGAAAGCTTTGATTGGATCTATAGATAAGACTTTACTGTGATTGGTAGCTGCCGTGTCGGAGAAAATGAAGGGTAAGGCTACAGGGTCTATTTCGTAGTGAAGCGATAGAAATAAAGACGCCTGTTTTACAGGATGAGTTTCATGACGAAAACATTAGTGATGGGATTTGCTACCAAATATAATAATTATATACTATTGTCTAACATTGATTAACATTATATCCAACAACTAAACGTAGCTCTGCTAGCGCATGGAATTCAATATACCGTATTTCCTCTAATAGGGGCCCGGGCCCTTTTTAACGTTTAGGGGGTATCACCCCCCCAAATATACAGAAGGGAGTAATTATATAATAGACCCGGCCCCTATTAGAGGCCCGGCTCTTAATCACGTTTAGGTACCTTTACCCCCCGGCCGCAATTAGAGGCCCGGCCCCTATTGGAGGCCCGGTCCCAATTAGAGGAAATACGATAATTCTCAACAGCTAATCCAAAACCTCTCCATTCTACAGGGATTGGTGCAAGTTCTTCTACAGCAACTGGTGTCACAATGACATGGCTCCAATCCATAACTTCAAGCAGTCGCTATGGCAATATAGTCTATGGGGTTGGATCTAGTTTCGGCAAACCCTTGCGTATATTACGCTTTGACCTTGCGGCAAAATTTAGTGTTAGTGAGTATCTGCTGTACACAACAAACACAAGTATTTCTGATGTCAAAGTCCATATTTGTGGATTTGCATCAGGATATTGCCCAAAATGGAAAAATTGTTTGATATACTGTTACTGCCAAAGAACAATACCAAGAGCAAATGTTCCTTGTAAAGCCGTCTTCTTCCCTGAACCAGACCTGAACAGCAAGGAAGGTCACATTAGATGTCACAATGTTGGACTCCAGAATGTCACCAAACTGTAAGTTTCAATTGGAGAACTAGATGAAAATGTTCATAAAGTTAAACTATTCATATAAAGATATCAAATACAAACTGTTTCGAGATTATATAACAATTAATATTTAACCTGAAGAAGATGAAGCAATATAATGGATATACAACTTCTTTATTCAAGTTTGCAATCTTTTTCATCATCGCAACTTCTAGAATGCCCATCAAAGAAATATCTAACCTGTTTGAGAATTATTGATATGTCAAAGAAACTTGACAGATATTTTTTCTAGCTAATTCAGGGCTGTTTAAACACAATTATATTTTTGTAAATATCACAATATTCCTCTTAACTACCATGAATTTATTTACACAATGAAATACACGGATCTTTAATGATAAACTCATAAAAATTGCATTGTCGTTTAAAGGGGCAGTAGCAGGTTTTTTGATAATTTTATATTTTAAAAGTCTCACTAATAATTGTTAGTTAATGTTAAATTTATATTCTTGACAGTGTCAAAAATCTCATTACACAAGCCAATCACCCATAGTCAGAGGAAACGGTATGAAGATTCACATAAAATCCATTGGCGGCCATTTTGTGTGAACACCTTTAATTCATTTTGTGTAAAAAAAAAATAATCGCATGGCTAAACTTTACGTTATATATTTGAAATATAACTGCTCCATTTAGTTTAAATACATTGTCTTTCAATTGGAACCATTAATTTTCATTGTCCTGACATCACCTTATATTCCCCCTAAAACGTGCTACTGCCCCTTTAAAGGATATAACGGCAAAAAGGTATTCATTCATTCATTTGAGTCGAAAGTCTGCTGATATGTTTGAGAAAATCTCACTCTCTCCATCTTAAAAAGAGGCATATAAGATATTGATAAAACCAAATATATCTGAGCTGATAATGTTAAATATATTTATTATATACTCATGTAATCTTAGGATAGTAATACAAGGGTGCAATACGGAATACGTCTTCAAATTCCGTATTGCACTCCAGAATCCGTATTGCACGCCTGCCGGTTCTACTTTTTTCAAGCTTCGGCAATTCTCGCAACTTTCCGTTCGTAACAATCATTTTCCTTATTAGAACACCGGATTTGACGTATCTCAACTGCATTTGTAACAAACCTACTTTTTAATATGATATTGAAGAATAATATAGTGAGAAAATAGTGTTATCGTTAGTAAAGAAACTGCAAAACACTATAAAATAGGAATCCTAAACAAAACTCCGAGAACATCGCCAGCGACACTTGGCCCTATGACGTCATAGCCTACAACGATTATGACGTCATTTCCATGGTGACGTCGTTTGAAAGGATCCCGTCGCTCGGAATTCAGAACTTATAAATAATTACTAAGGATAACCTTTTATCACTGTATTTAGTTTTCACACTTGAGAAAATTGCCTCTTACGTTTAACTACGCAAAGTAATGAGAAAATAAATAGATAATTGAGGTATCAAATCATCAGTCGAGCTTGTAATAGGTAATCGCCTTCTTTGCATTATGTATCAATGCGCAGTGCGACGTCTCGGATTATTTAAGCAATTCAAAATTACTTTTAAAAAGGTTAAAAAGAGAGTATATAATAAATACAGAACGTCATACGTGTGCATTTGGGTCGTTTGTATTGAACTCGAAGATGTCATGGACGCGGAGAAACAACTCGTTCTTCGAACTCGTTGTTCCTCCGCGTCCATGACATCTACTCGTTCAATACAAACGACCCAAATGCACACGTATGACGTTCTGTATATATATTACATATTATGTCTTTAGTAACAGACGTCAGATTGAAAACACATAGTTTGGTATTGTTACTTTTAGACATTAGTTTATTCTGACTGTAGCCTTTTATCAAAACTCAATAGAAAAATGTTATAATAAGGTTTATATTTGTTTCAAAAACGCTATTGTCACATTTACAAACATTTATTTGCAGAGGAATCATCAGATCAACCGTATTGGACAAAAACGGGAGAGTATATATGCTGATCAGAGATGTAAAACAACATTCAACAAAATTGGTAATTTCATCCATTTTACCAAGATCTGGTACTCAAGATCTTACTTTGAAAATCCTAAAAGAATTGCAAGTCAAGCCTGACCATTTCGTGTATATGGACGTCAATAGGAATGGACTTATAAGTTTTTCAAATGCACATAAACTTGTTATTGATGAAACCAAGATGGATATTTTATATTCTGAGATGAAATTACTAGAGATTGGTAGCAAATGTATTATTGAAATTGGCCTTGGGGAATTGGTTTGTTGGTTGTACAATGGTAATGGACTTGTCCTCATCTCGAAGAAAAGTCCTTTTAACAGAAAGACAGTGTCGCTGTGTAAAATGTAATTTTAGATTTAACTTAGTTACTTTGTCAATTTTACAAGCTCTTTCAGTGGAGCCGATTTCACACTTTCGACCTCAGACCCTGAGAGGATTCCTGATTCTATTTTAAATGAAACATGGAAGCCATTGTCGAAGATGTATGATAATTTGCTAATGAGTATTTTATTTTATGGTTCACTATCGTACAGTGGATTTGCGGAGGCTACAAGTGGATAAAACCCATTCTCTCCCCACAGAGGTTGAACAAGTCATAAAATGTTGACACTAACTCTGTTCTAATAAGACCAAATCCCTGGGCTCCGGCGATTTCACCTGGCGGGAAAAAATGCACCACAATCCATTTAAATTTCTTTCGCATGGAAAGGGTGGTTCATATCACATTGCCATTGCCACGATTCAGTAGCCAAAATGATTTTAGAAAAGCGTCGCTCATTGCACAACTTACTTGTATTGCCTCCAATCAGCCATCTCCCATTCTAGACCACAAACTCGGCTAATTAGAACAGAGACTGTATCAACACTTGATCTGCCTCTGTGGAGAGAATGGATCAAACCATGTCATAACAGAATTACAGGAAACAGAAATGACTTCAGAAGCCTACTGTGACTAGATGAGAATAACAAGCTCATTTAGTTTCATTATGTGGCAATACTATTCCAATTTAATTCTGATTGATTTGATTGATTAAAAAATATTTTGAATTCAGATATGTTTTTTCATTTGTGATTTACCTATTACCTTCTCGACAATAAAACAAAATTGACAATTGGCAAACATTATAAGAATTAATGGCTCTAATTAAAAATAAGCTCACTAAAACTTTTTTGATATCTAGATAAACAAAACTTTTTAAAAGCAGCATTCACGTGAAAAAAAGTTGTAACATATTCCAAAATATCTAATCAAAATATTTGATTAAAATTGAAAGTTGTATTAACAATGACTATGATACACATGCATGTGTGGGATATGAAAACAATTTCAAAATAACGAAAATCGTACATGCAAGCCAATAATCAAAGATAGAATACAAATCAATCCACTATCATATCCGGCAGTCAAATATTTATCAAAGACATATAAACACGCAATTGAATTCGAGATCAATATTTATGGTATAACATGTATTTTCCTCGTTTTATGAGGTGATGTCAGGAAATGAAATTAATATTGTTAAAATTGAAAGACAATGTATTAAAACTACCTGAAGCAATAGTAAATCAAATATATAATGTAAAAATCAGCCAAACGATTCCTTTTTCTTACACAAACTGAATTAAAGGTGTTTTTGAGAACTTTATTATTTGTTCTCTGACTCTCGATGATTGGTTTGTGTAATGAGATTTTTGACACTGTCAAATTAATACATTTGGCATTAACGTACAATTATTAGTGAAAAATTGAAAATTGAAAATTTTCAAAAAACGTACTACTGCCCCTTTAAGATCAGTGACTTTTAACCGCGAAGGACCCCCTTCCAGTATTTCAATAAATTTGGGTTTTATCATTTTGAACCTGACATGAACTTTCAATTGAAAAAAGTATTTTATGATTATCATTTTGTAAATGATAACAGCTGTGAAACCATGCCATGTATTCATACCTGTGTGAGTAAGAATTGTTGTTGACACCAACGTATTTTGAACGTATATTTGATATATTTTTGTTTATATATCGAAAATCGATGGTATATAAGCTGTGTGTTTCCAGGTAAAACGAAACGGCAAAATATTCATAAATAAGTGTGGTCATGGTTCTATATATACAAAACACTGTCATGGTTTAGGCTTATTTAACTTTCAGTTACATCATTTACGCCTTAAAGGGTAGTAGCACGTTTTAGGGGGAATATAAGGTGATGACAGGAAAATGAAAATTAATGGTTTCAATTGAAAGACAATGTATTTAAACTAAATGGAGCAGTAATAATTCAAATATATAACGTAAAGTTTAGCCATGCGATTCCTTTTTCTTACACAAAAAGAATTAAGGGTGTTCACACAAAATAGCTGTCAATGGATTTTATGTGAATCTTCATACTTTGCCCTCAGACTATGGATGATTGGCCTGTGTAATGAGATTTTTGACACTGTCAAAAAAATACATTTAAAATTACCTTACCATTATTAGTGAAAATGTTAAAATACAAAATTATCAAAAAACGTGCTACTGCCCCTTTAAGTGTTTTTGTATGTTCAATGTTTCAGTAATCATATTAAGCAAAATCATATTGTTTCAGTTTCATTAGTATGGCTGGATTTGATTCTATATTTTTAGCAATTGTTGTCTCTTTGTGAATACTGAATGAGATGACACTATTCCAAATATACACATATTTTGAAAGATATCACTCAAGATTTCCCTGTTCTTTATATTTGACAATTTGGCACAGCACAAATTAATTCTGAAAGTTTAAATGCGCAGTAGAACGTTTTGAAGGGTATCGGGAAAATGAAAATAAATTATTCCAATTAAAAGACAGTGTATTAAAATGAAATGAAGCAGTAATAAATAAAAAAAATATAATGTAAAGTTTAGCCATACGAATGTTTTTACACAAAATGAATTATAGGTGTTCACACAAAAATTGGCGGCAAATGAACTTAAATGATAATAATAATAATAATATATAAAAAATAATAATAATGTTAAAAAAAGAGTTTCTGTGATAGTAAACAATGAAACAAAAGGATTAACAATACTAAAAGAAAGTACCAAGTAGTGAAAAAACATCAACCACTTTAATCAACTATGTTCAGATATTTGATTTCAAAGAAGATTCTGAAATACATTTAGAAGGTTATGAGATTTGATTGCAAATGTGTTTTCCCTTATGGTTAATTAATGGAAATGCATCTGAAACATTAATGAATAGAATCTTCATAAAATAGATGATATAAAAACGATTGTAAGTAGGTACTAAAGTGGATGATCTGTATCTTTACATTTCATTGTAATATTTTAGAAAGGACCCTAACCATTTATGTATACTATACAAAAAAAGAAACGCATAGGATAATGTTTTCCGGATAAATGAGTTTTCAAAACGAAATATGTCCATAAAAACTGTGAAACACATTTGGTTGTAGAAACATTTTGATTGTGACAATTTTGAATGTTCGAATCTGTCACTGATTTCAAAATTGTGAATTTGAACGCGTTTTTGACCAAAATGAAAAAAACATCGCTAAACGGAACCATAAGCACTTTGAAAGTTGAAACTATTGGAAACATGCGTGTATTCACATTCTCCACAAAAGGCTTTCACCGATCACGAATTGCAATAGAAGTTTTACCATATGAAGAGTAAATGCAAATTCCACGTTTTGGCACTGCAACTCGAATCACCGCCATTGGCAAAATTCAGACTGGAGAGTCGCAAACATTCCTTGCCAGGGGTCATAACGTCTCAAAGAGCACAAACACTTGTCTTTTAGAACGCTTCCAACAATTTAGTTCCACCAATGATTGTCCACGTTCTGGAACACCTTGGGTCATCACAGATGGTCAAGATCGCTAAATTTGGTTCCTTCATCCATGTTACTGCATTGTCAATGCTGTGTACACAGCTCACAGGGTGCCTATAGTACACTCAATTTCGCCACAAACAATACGGAATCGTTTGCAACAGATCAGATTGAGAGTCAGGAGACGCTACTTTGGCAATATGTTATGACGTCATAATCGCTCGCAACGTGTTCTGTGCTGTAACAACGTTCAGGTCTGGAACCTAAGACATGGAAAATGTGTAAGTCTTAGCGATGCATCAGGATTTCTTTTGCAAAGAGGAGATGAAAAAGAATTCGGTATACAGACGTGTACAAATGAAAGATACGCTCCAAACTGCCAAAGTCAAGTCGTTAGATTTTGGAAAGGGTAACCTGATGATGTGGGCGGCCATATGCTACACATTTCTTTCTGGTTTCATTCATTTTCAAGGCAGTCTAATGGGCTTATGTTCATAACACACTACCATCAAACGACAAGTGCTTCCGATAAATGACGTAGCGTCGTAACGTTGTTCACTACATCGAAAGAGCACATACTGTTGGTGTCACAAGGTCATTTCTGACATGTTACAACATCAATGGGATCCCCTATCACTTACGTAATCAGGATCTTAACCTGATTGAACACTTTTGAGATCAACTGGATTGACCTCTCTGGCAGCGTTAACGTTTACGTCAAATGCTTCCAAACCTGGCTCAGTTTATGCAAGACAAGTTGGAGATCATAATCCAATCATCAATGTAGCGACTTATACAGTCTATGCCAAGGCGTTTGAAAATTGTTAAGTGTTCACGTGGTGGTAAAATCAGACAATGACATTCAAGTGACCTCTGATTAGCTAAAGGAAGTTAAAGTCATATGGCGTGTATGATATCATAAAGAGCAATGATCCTGTTATCTCAGTGAGAAATTTCAGTTTTGTTATACGCATTTACTAAAAGACAGTGTCAATTCAAAATTGACTGTAACCACACCTTGAAATATCCAGCTATGCGTTTCTTTTTTTGTATAGTATATTACCTGGAGTTCGGTGTTTTTGTTTTGTTAATGGAGTTGGTAAAGAAATACACAAAGAAATATGCATCCGTCATATTCACCTATACAGGGAGTCGTTCGTGCCTTACAAACGCTTGATAAGGAATTGAAACCTCAAGAAAGATTTGAGCCTCTAACAAATCATACAGGAAAGTTGTCTTGTACACTTGAGGGAGATGTGACGTCATCGGAGATGTTCATTGCTATGGAAGTTGGTTGGACTGTGATCGTCTTTGAGGTGAGATTTGTTTAAAAATTTGGTTTTAATTATTATATTTTACTTTAATTATGGGGCGGCATCACATATGATAACAGAAAAGAACGTATTCGCTTTGATAGACGTCTAATACGTCCTCTGGTCGAACTGATTGCAAGGAGAACAGGGGTTGCGTTTCGACCTGCAACAGGACAATGCTCGCACAGGCCCCCGGGTCATTGAGCAATCATCCCTTTAAAAAAAAAAAAAAAAAAATTTGAGATGACCCCCAGATTTGACAGCCTTCGTAGATACATAATATTAACAAGGCAGGACGCTAATGCGATTTTCGGCAGGTTGGTGCCCAGACGCTCGCATTCGGGCCCTATCGCTACGCTAACGAGACATGTTTTCCAATATTTCTTTGTGTAGACATATACTTGGATGATTCACCTATCGATCCCCATTCACTGAAACTACCAACTCTGTATTGCTATTTCTGCAAGTCGCCCGAAAGCCGACGCGGGCCGCTCAACGTAGCAAACACAGAACAAATGGCCGCCGGTGCATAAGAGGTGTGTCACAACCGAGCGCTCTCATTGGTCGGCGCGCTCTCAACTGCGCGATAACTCTAAACTGAGTTACTGCGAGATTTCTGGACAAAATGAACGTACTAAATCCAGACGAATTGTGTCAAAAAGGGCACGATGTGCTCATAACTGGGACAGCAGGCACAGGAAAGTCGACTCTGCTTCACAACATTTCCACGAGTGACAGTTCCATTGGTGACAGTTGGTTGGGGAAAATGTTATTCAAATAATTACTATAAAGACAAAGACGGTTAACAATCATATAACATAACTTCAAAATATTTCTGTACAGATATTAGACCGGTGATATCTTACACAGGCGAGTAATAATAATTAAAATCAAACTTTGAAATTAGCCAAATCTATAAATGATATTATAATCCTTGAATTATAATTAACCATTCAAAGGAGCAATATTTTTATGTGGCAAGCTAACAATTATTTTAACTAACCATTGGCTACAGGCAAGTATAAAAATTTCAAAAAAACTCCACTTCACGTCCTATATAAAATTATTGAAAAAAATGAAAACCATGGCATTTATATTATTAATGAGGATTTCATTTTGATCAAGGCTAAAAATATCTTTAATCCATCAAAAAATTAATTTGTGCATATTATTCTACAAGTGTCATTTAAACCAAAAACGATGTTATGATCTAAATAGTCAACTCTAGTAAAAGTTCTAATTTGAATAATATCACAGTTGGCAATTAATTTAAAGATTTAGGTACAAATAATCAGAAATTCCAAATTATATTGTGGTATTTTGTATTAATTTCGGAACTAAAACTTAATATTTACCAGGAAACATTCACCGCAAATGTTTTCTTTGCATAAGTCGTTACACGAAGGTTATGTCTGTTGTGATTCCTACAGTAAATCAATCGCTAATATTCGAAAACCACGCGGAAATCAAGTCCGTGCAGTTGAGAGCGCGCCGACCAATGAGAGCGCTCGGTTGTGACACACCTGTTCTGCACTGGCGGCCATTTGTTCTGTGTTTGCTACGTTGAGCGGCCCGCGTCGACTTTCGGGCGACTTGCAGAAATAGCAATACAGAGTTGGTAGTTTCAGTGAATGGGGATCGATAGGTGAATCATCCAAGTATATGTCTACACAAAGAAATATTGGAAAACATGTCTCGTTAGCGTAGCGATAGGGCCCGAATGCGAGCGTCTGGGCACCAACCTGCCGAAAATCGCATTAGCGTCCTGCCTTGTTAATATTATGTATCTGCGAAGGCTGTCAAATCTGGGGGTCATCTCAATTTTTTTTATTTTTTTTTTTTTAAAGGGATGATTGCTCAATGACCCGGGGGCCTGTGAATGCTCGTCCCCATACGGCTCATACGTCAGCTGATTTTTCAGCTGAGGAACACTAATATCACAGTGTTGCCTTGGCCTGCGTAATGTCAGGACATAAACCCTATTGAACATTTATGAGATGTGCTAGGTTGAAGGGTTTGTGGGAGTTGTGTTCCTGTAATATTGATAGATACGATAAGATCACTGATTTGTATTATGCAAAGACGTTGCCAGACAGTAAAGGGAGCATGTGTGGGGAATAATATCTCCTTTGAATGATTTTTGCAAATTTCCTTTCAAATTACATATGACAACTAATCTATCCTGCCAAGCCAAATTAATTACCCCAATCTCTACATGTTGGTCATCCCATTCTTACAACGCCATCCAAACACCTTTTTTCAACTCATGCTCGTCCTCATATAGCCAGAGTGACTTTACTGTATCTCAACGTCAACAATGTTCAAGTTTTTCCTTGGCCTGCCAGATTGCCCGATATGAATCCCATCGAGTACCTCTGGGATTACATCGAAGGATCCGACAACGTCGACACCAACCACACACACGTCAATAACTTATTGCTGCATCGATGGCCGAATGGAGGCACAAACCACCTGCTATCATCAGACGACTGACGTTTTCTGTGAGACGAAGAGTTCAGGCATGTTTGAATGCCAACGGCGATCATACCAGATTGTAACAAAATACAATTTGTCATTAACTAATGATTATTCTTTGATTTTGTTGTTTTCGTGAATGATCGGAAATAGGACAATTGACCCCACCCATGAAGAACTGGCTATAACTTATTTACCAGTTACAGGTTTGCTATCTTAGCACGAATTACCAAACTAATGGAGTGTTACAACACATCAAAGCAAATTCCTCTGAACACGTCACTTAATATTGTATTCACATTTAAAAAGGTGTAACATTTATTTTGGCGTTCAGTTTATAATAGTCAGGAGTACGATAACGCACTCAACAAAATTGCTCATTTTGTCCATGATTTCAAGAATTGGTCATCAGGAAATAACTTTGAAAATCTTGAAAGAACTTCAGGTTAAAAAATGTGAATTGGAAAGGGGGTATTATGTTTTCAGGTCGAAGTTCGGTGCTAATTGATGACACAAAGAAGGCTAGCTCAAAAATGGAGCTCAAATCGTATTCGATCAACATCACACGTAGAATGGATATTGAATATGGGGAAGTAGTTTGTTGGTTGTACGAAGGAAATGAACTTGCATTCATTTATTAAAAAAAACATCCATTAAAACGGAAGACATTGTATCTTTGAATTATTATCTTGTTTAATGGGATAGCCCCAAAAACATTCCTTATTAGTTTAAATTTTTTATTTTACATGAAAGGAAAATGTTTAGATAGATTACTTATCTTATTAATTATGGTAAGATGTGAGTGTTCTCTGTTGAGATATAATGTTTTCAATCACTTTGAACATACATGTATGTAAGCCAATAGAGGTGTAGGCCTTTCAATAAGTAAGGTACTATTGACAGGCTAATTAGAATTGCTAAACAAATATGTATCAAATTCATTCTGAATTAATCAATCGATAAAATAGTCGAAACATTTGAAAGTGGGCAGTGTTCTGTTATTCGTGTAAAACCTGTGAATACCTGGACCTAGATTTGTGAAGCTTTCTTAGTGCCAAGATAGTCTTATGTCAATGTTAATGAATGGTACTGAGGAATACCATGCCACCCAGAGAGCTTTCACAATCCAAGTCCACAGCAACAAATTGGCAGTTTATCTCCACTTAACAAGATCACCTGTTGGAAATTGATTTAAAGAGATACAGAGTATGTTGATAGGATCACATATGTCAAATTTTATTACATCGGGAACGACTAACTGTTACTGAAAATAACAAGTTAAAGGTCAATCAGTACATTAGAGCGAAAATTCGGCCATTCAAAGTCTGGATTTTGATCGAAAACCGGACAATGTGGCTCGAGTGGCGCGCGCAAATTTGCCAAACGTTATTTTGAAACCTTGTCATAAGCTGTCAGGAACATATATTCGATTCGCTAGTGTTTATTAGGTATTGTAACTAATAGGTAGATTAATTGGATGCATAATTTCGAATATAAACGTATTTGAGATGTTTTCTTTATTCCATAAAATCAAGCATTTTAGAGATATCATGCATAAATGGATATATTTTATATGTTAGTCCAGTGATGAGATATGAATTCAATCAGCATATTGGATATTTTGTAGCTTATAAAAACCAAATAATATTTTAAGAAAGATACTCTGTGTCACTTAAAGTCGCCTCTATTAAATGATCTTTTAAAAAATTACAGGTAGAAATATTGTTATCATACTTAAATTTTCAATTTTTCTAATAAAAACTGTTTTATTTGAAAACAACTACAACATTTCACTAACGAGAACGTCACATTTAAACCAAAACATATTGGTCAAAATAAAATGATGTTACAATACAAGAATTAAGGCGGAAAAAAAATGTACTGAAATAATGAGAAGGGAAAACTGCCCAAAGAATATTCATGGGACATCCCTGTAAATATTCGACATACAGTAGGACACGGTTATAACTCCAAGGGACCAAAGAATTTAGTTCGCTATATCCGGTGTTCGCTACTCGCGCTGGCCGCCTTAGCGCCGTAGAGTGTTTTTATTTTAAGTCAAATAGGGCGCTATACAAATTTTGCATATTACTATAACAAATAAGACATAAGAAAATTGATATATTATATATTGACATATTTATTACATATGTATTACAACTAAACTAAAACTTATCCCTTGACTTAGAAAATTGACTTTCATGATTTAACGTTCTGACTCACAATTACACCAGCAGCCACACATTGTCATGTGTTCATACATGTATGTGTGAGATTGACATCTGGCTTCTTCATCGAATATACAAAACTCATGTAAAGTGGGTCAAAAGTAACAGCTGCCAATCTAGATCCAGGTGAAAAGAATACCTTGAGTCATAGCTCTATGTATAGAAAACGCCTTCATGGTTGTAATTAGCATTTCAACTTTCAGTTTCTTTAGTTTTCAGCTGCATTAGTTAAAGTGTAAGTGTCATAAAATCGAGTTCGGTGTTAAATCAATACTTATTCAATACTCATATCGTTCCGTCACAGCATATATTGTATCACAAACACTCTTAGGAGGCTTCATTATATCATATTAATTATTATTAAAAAATGTCAATGATAATATTTCTCACCTATATTAAGCCATACGCATTCCGGGAATAGGAGATTGTAACGTATAAAGTATACACTTTCATTTCACAGTGTAAATAATGCAAAACCAAATTCTAATTGTTTTGCTGAGACTATACTTGTATATTAATCATACGTACATGAGTATCCGCTTATTGTATGTCGATAAATTCCAACATGTTGTATAAACATGAATACAATATGCAATAAAGAAGCTGATTATCCATAAGAACTTGTTCTTCTTCATCAAACCTGCTTCTAAAAATGCCTCTAAAAGAAGAAAATGAATACAATCATATATCTGCAGCGAATGTAATGTTTCATCATAATGTAACGGTAAAGCGAGACATAGAATATATACTTAATAACATTCGGAAGAATATTGCTATTTGCTTTTGTCAAAAATGCCATGGGTTTTTTTTTTAATCAGGGTATCTGAAATACATGCAATATGTTTTAAAGTATTTTTCACAAGATATGAATTAACAGGGCACATAAGTAAAAATTGGTATTAATAATTTTCAAATTCCTGTTTCAAAGATTAAATTTCATTCATCAAGAGCTATGTTTACAAAGCGCTCTTGGTCAATTAATATGTTAATTGGATTTTCTCCGCTTGGTACCACAGGTTAAGTATCCTAGTTTAGCGAAATTAGTGTTGTTAAATTTTGTATGATTCCATATGATCCCATGATTTTTTGAGGGGCGGTTCTTCCGTATTATTAATTGAGAAACGTTTGAAACGTTTAGCTTTTCACTTTTATGCCATAATGTATCAAAAGGAAATGGACATTTAAGTCAGAAATCACGTAGGTCACGATTCACGGCATATCATGTTTATGTAATACATGGAAAGTTCGAAGGTTTTTATGACTTTTAGTTATCATATTTTTATTTATATTGTGTATTTAAAGGGGCAGTAGCACGTTTTTTGATAATTTAATATTTAAAAAAATTCACTGATAATTGTACGTTAATGCTAAATGTATTGTTTTGAAAGTGTCATAAATTTCATAACACAAGCCAGTCATCCATAAATGGAGGACAAAGTATAAAGATTCACCTAAAAACAATGGGCGGCCATTTTGTATGAACACCTTTAATTCATTTTGTGTAAGAAAAAGGAATCGCATGGCTAAACTTTACATTACATATTTGAATTATAACTGCATCATTTAGTTCAAATGCATTGTCTTTCAATTGGAACCATTAATTTTCATTTTCCTGACATCACCTTATATTTCCCTAAAACGTGCTACTGTCCCTTTAAGGAACAGTCTGCAAACAGGTGCAATTTTGCTGCTAATGCAGGTTATATTTTTTTATCTTACCTTACAGTAAAATACTCGTTTTTGATTGGTTGACGATCGACTCGTTTTATCTTATGTACACCGCGAGTCTCACCTCTCACGGTGTACAAATTTCATGTACCCCGCTGCCATAGCAACAACTCCTCTCCGAGAAGAGGTGTCGCATAGGATTAAGATGACGTTACCAAATGACGCACGCGGTGTCCAGAGTTTACATACGTTCGATCAGCTGTTTTCGTGATTATTAATTATACATTTGTTTTCTCGTCATTTTAAGTTTTGTTTGGAACCAAATTCTACATTGCATTACTTGCACATGATAAAGGATTAAAATCATATAGTTTTTCAGCATGTTAAGTGTAATAGTTTTACGTAACACGATTCATAACATTGCAGTCGGGTTGGGCGACGCCATTTTGTTTACATTTAGGGTCAAGGCCGTTCATGCGGTGATGGCTCATCCGTTAACGGCAGTCAAACTTAAATGGATATTTTTTCTTCTGACATGACGGTAAGATAAATACGTTGTATGCTTCTCCCTCGGGTAATACGGTCTGATGTACCATCTTTGTAGAAATGTCAGCCCTCGCCTTGCGGCTCAGGCAACATTTCTACAAAGATGGTACATCAGACCGTATTACCCTCGTGAGAAGCAAACAACTTATATTATCTTACCTTACAGTAAAATACTCGTTTTTGATTGGCTGATCATCGAATCGTTTTATCTCATGTACCCCTCGAGTCTCACTTCTCACGGTGTACAAATTCAATGTACCCCGCTGCCATAGCAACAGCTCCTCTCCGAGAAGAGGTGTCGCATAATGTTAAGATGACGTTACCAAATGACGCACGCAATGTACAGAGTTCACATAAGTTCGATTAGCTGTTTTCGTGATTATTTACTATAAATTTGTTTTCTCATCATTCTATGTTTTATTTCGAAACAAACTCCGCATTGTATTACTTACACACGCTATAGAATTAAAAGCAAAAGGTTTTTAAACATGTTTAGCCGAGTAGTTTTACGTAACACGATTCATAAAATTTCAGTCGGGTTGGTTGACTTCATTTTGTTTACATTAAGGGTCAAGGCCGTCAATACGGTGATGGCTCATCCGTTAACGGCAGTCAAACTAAAATTGATGTATTTTTTCTGTCATGACGGTAAGATAAATACGTTGTATGCTTCTCCCTCGGGTAATACGGTCTGATGTACCATCTTTGCAGAAATGTCAGCCCTCGCCTTGCATAGTCAGGGAACAAATTATAAAGATTCACATAAAGTCCATTGGTAGCCATTTTTGTGTGAACACCTTTATTTCATTTTGTGTAAGAGAAAGCAATCGCATGCTGAACTTAACTTTATATATTTGATTTATTAGTGGTTCATTTAGTTAAAAATATCTTGTCTTTCACTTGGAACCTTATATTTCATTTTCTAACATCACCTTAAATTACCCCTAAAACGTGCTACTGTCCCTTTTAAACTCATCATTTAAAGCTCGCGTAAATTCGCTTTCTCCTATTTCTAAGAGCATGGAGAAATTTGCGGTACAAGTACTCCATTATTATTATTATTAAATAACAAGCATTTTTTTACAATAAAATTGTTCTATAAAGAAAAAACAGAGTAGCTACAAAAACACCACACTAATAACGTTTTTATGTGTTTGGATAACTGGATTTTGACACCAACATACCAATTTCATTTATGATCGAAAATAAATTTCAATCCTTATTGCTGTAATGAGGTTGTTTTCACTCTTTAAACTTAAGTCATGAAACATTAGTAAATACGTTTTCACAAAAGTCCCCCATAAAGGCAATACGAACCTTCAATATCTCAAATTTAATAATCTTTCGAAGTCAAAAAGTTCGCGCATATGAATACATTCGGACACTATTGATGACAATGGCTTGTCTAAAGCGGCAAGAAGTGTTTGATAAACAATTTGAATTCAAAGATTCTAATATTTATTCACGGCCATTTAACTAGGACCATTGTTGTTGTTTTTTAGTTTTATAGATCAGATGAAAATTCATAATTCAGAGTATTTAGACTCAATACTGCTTTGCTTTCCACTAGAAAGCTAACTCAAAGACTCATCGACTCATGTTCATGTATAAATTATCTAGTTTCGCTTTCATTAGAAACACAAAAGTCACCGTTTGTATATTAATGAATGATGCACATCGATAGTTAACAATGTACTGATACATGCATGATGAGGTTTGGTTACCTAGCGTATACATATCGGGCAACTTCTATTTTCAAAAGCATTTAGATAAACCATACATCAACAGTTTGTATATTAATGAATGATGCACATCGATAGTTAACAATGTACTGATACATGCATGATGAGGTTTGGTTACCTAGCGTATACATATCGGGCAACTTCTATTTTCAAAAGCATTTAGATAAACCATACATCAACGATCACTCAAATTAAGTCCCCAGAAAAAGTGTGTCATTTGAGAAGTAACCGGAACTATATACTGACTATCAACCAAGATATAGCGCAGAGCACAAGCAAATAACCTATCTCATTCGGTGTTGCACTGTAAAACGCCCAATGTGTAAATCTAGGCAATGTTGTTATGCATGATCAATCATTTTACGTATTGATGACTTTTATGGGGGTATTTGTTTATAGCAATCCCGTAACTGGTCGCGTACATATATAGTGACTCACGCTGTCTTTATTCTTTTGATATTCAAAATATTATTCATGATAAGGAGATAAAGCAGGGACACATTCTGACTAAGTTCTTACTTCACATAAGCGACAATGGAAACATATTGATTAAAATATACATGTTGCGATATGTTGTGATCAAATTAATGATACAAATACGAAATATTTCAAATAAATCGATTTATCTTAATGTGATGTGTTGCGATTGAATGATTGATATATTTTTCAGGTTTTTGCGATTTCTAAAGAAATAGCTATTCAATGAATGTTGTGATATATTGTGATGAAATGAAAGATGAATAGACAAGTTATTTTTTATTATGTACTAAATGTTTAGATATGTGGTGATTAAGTTTCGATTATTTGACGAGTTGTTTTGATTCAATTTACGTATAATAAGCATATTCTGATACATGTAGGCCTATATAGTGATAGATTGGTACTAATACGAGTTGTTTCAAGTACATGGATTTTAATATAAATGTTGTGATATGTTCTACTTTGATGATTGATGTTTAGAAAAACAGTTTCAAATACATTGATTTACATACAATATATTAATAAAGGTGTATGTAGTGATTGAATGATTGATATTTCGACGTTTGTATGATAAATATATATGAGTTGATAACCAATATTTTCGGTAAATCATATTGTTTTAAAGCAGGATTACTGTCGGTGAATGCGTTTTAACACATGAATCAGCTTTCGACAGGAAATATATATATATATAAGATTAATCTTATCAAATAAAATAAAAAGAATGAAAACCACATGTTCTCTTTCCAAACTTTTCTATTGCACAAACACCTATCATGTAAATTTCACACACGTGTGCATATATAACGCAATATACTGGCAACATGAGGTGTCGACACAAGCACTGAGTCAGTGGGTTTGTCTATCACAACACATGGAATATTCCAGCAAGGCTTGACGACGATTGGTCGAGCTTGGGTCACATGATGTTTTGTTACTATATTTAGTAACGCGTGACGTCACTGGGCCACCTGTCACACGGTACGGCCTGTTCCGTATAAATACACGAACAAAGCGAGACGCTGCACCGAAGCTTACAGTGAGACCTTTGTTGTTCAGAACAAATTTATCAGCGTCAATTACAGCTATGCCTGCCAATTCTCAAAATTTGTCAAAACTTAGTTATTTCATTGATAATAATCTGGACGAGTATGACTTTTATAGCATGGACCAGCACAAGTACGTGAGGGGGAAAGGAGGAAAAGGCCGATCTAAATTGCAGTCGGCTAAAAACACAAACAAACCCGATCCCTGTGGTCATACGAGGAAAATCGTCCAGAAACTTAGCAACGCTGAAAAGAACAAAATTCACGTCTCCTGAAGTGCCAAATACAAGGTAATTATGAGATATTTAATCAATTTAGAATTCTATATCGCTGTAATATCATTAAAATGATATAATTTCTTCGCTACGTTACGCAGGTTATAGCGTAGTGTAGCAGATAAATCATAATTTGATAAGATTGATATCGCTGTTATCTTTATTATTTTCATACTTAGATTAACGTTAACCAACGTTATTGTTTTTAAAGATTAATTTTGTTATTAATGCTTGAGTGAATAATATATTTGTTCCGATGTTTTATTGTTCCCATTTTGAATGTATCTGAATACGTTTTTGTTCGTATTATTATTGTGTAATATATTGGCTTTTCAAATTGTGTGTAAGTTTTACTCTTGTGCTTGCATGTTTTGTTGGAAATCTTTGTTTAGGAATTATAAGTTTATTTTATTTTTCTTTGCATTTATCACACGTATCAGTGAATTCATAATTTAGTGTTATAACCTAAATTTGTAAGTTAGTAAAAATTATCATACAGTCTATGGATTATACCAAATTAAAATGTTGCAATTAGAGTACTTTAACATTGGACATGCCTTGCTTTTAGTCATAATTTCCGTTATGTTCAAATTAAAAATTTGCCTATGATAACATTATTTAGAATTAAAATGGAAAATGTAACATGAATCGACATATGTATCAAATAATTCGCAGTAAAATGACTGAAATAAAAGATTGACCTGATACACACATTAACACAGATACTGACACTATAAAACACTGGTTGGCCTCACAAAGACACATATAACACACGCAGTGACGCTACTTAACACACCCATCTGTCAATGGTTGACTTGTGGCAGTTTTATGCACTTGTTTTGGCACTTCTAGGTGTTCGACTTCTTAGGCGTGTTCTA
This sequence comes from Steromphala cineraria, assembly GCA_916613615.1. Classification (NCBI taxonomy): domain Eukaryota; kingdom Metazoa; phylum Mollusca; class Gastropoda; order Trochida; family Trochidae; genus Steromphala; species Steromphala cineraria. The sequence goes on along the minus strand of OU744736.1, from coordinate 30,842,636 downwards.
GTTGTTCGACTTGTAAATGTTTGCTCTATTTGTCCGACTTTTACGGCTTGTAATAGGTGTTCGTCTCGAAGGCTAGCTCTATTTGTTCGACTTGAAGGCTTATTCTAGTTGTTCGACTCTAAGGCTTGTTCTAGTTGTTCGATATATTTGTGCAATAAATGAGTCTAGGTCCAATTGAGAAAAAAGATAACTGTTGGAATAAATAACAAAAGCTAGGAGTTGTTTCATAATGTCAAGTCATATTTAAGGTCGGTAATACTGAAACGATGTTATATCAATTATCCTTTTTAAGAGAGGTTATATAACATCAAATTGGAAAATATTACTCTTTAACGCCGATAAGAAAAGCTATCAATAAAATCTCTCCATATTTCATTTTTACTTTTCGATTAAGTAAGAGCGTGAACTATTTTTCTTTGAAAGTCTTTTGGATTAATATGAACTATTAATATTCCACACATAATGAATTATTGCCAAAAGGTGGTTGTATAAAATTTATTTAAATGTCTTGAATTTCCAAAATATATATTCAATATCTTCTCTCAACAGAATGGAGAACTCAATGGAATAAACGGACCGTGAACGCCAAAGGACAGAGAACAGGAAAAAGACAAAAAAGGATTACGTGATGTCCGACGCGCATACGCATGACCGTGCATCAAGTGTTAAGGACGACGTGGATTGACGATGGAGTTGCTTTTGCAGCCATTTTAACTGTTAGGATTCATACTCCACAGTTAAACAGATTCCGTAATACGAGCATTTTGTAACATTTGTATTTTTGCACATGCTTTTATGCCTCTCTTGAGGTTGAATTAGCAAATAAAACATTTCAGAGAACATCTTGTTTCTGTTCTTCATTGCTTACTCATTTACGGTGCTGTATGTCATCTACGGGGTCGCCATCTTGCTTTTGTTCATGTTCAGTATGATCATATTTTAATTACTTGCACAACCCGAACAAGATACCATTTCTTTAAGGATAGAACATCTTTGAAATTCTAATGATTAATCATCCAAATTTCCATCAATGCCCTGGCATGCCGTAGGAAGACTATGAACACTCATAGTGGTGCAGCAGGTCATGGCCTATCTTGTTTTAGGCTGTAGAAGTTTTGGGATACTACCCTCCCTACACACTGTGTATAACCGTACACCGAAAATAGCGAGGTGTACGGCGGAGAAATGTTGCTAGCGAGGAGCCGAAATCGAAAGTTAGGTAATATTTTACTTCGTAACTTTCAAATAATCAACATCATGTGGTAATTTTAGCACACATACTTAGTAAAATGTATGTGCTTGTCATTCTGTATCCAAGGGACAGTAACAATGACAGTTGCGAGTAATGCTGTTGTTAGTAACATATTTTCTATCTCTGACTATGAACAGGATATGACATTAAATAGTTATGTCTCGGAAAGCTATTGACATGATAATAACATAGAAAAAGCTGATGAAACGGCGATGATTTCTTTTTAAGTGATCCCGTTTGCGATCACACTCCTCGCTAGCAACATTTCTCCGTCGTACACCTCCCTAGTTCCGGTGTACGGTTATACAAAGTGCTACAGAGGTAGATCATACAAATGAAGATCGAGCCTCAGTTCTAATTAGCCGAGTTTGTGGGATAGAATGAATGTTGTCTGATTAGAGGCAATCAAAGTTAGTTGTGCAATCACCGAAACTGCCGGAACCTACCGATTTGGTCTAATTAGAACAGAGGTTCGATCATCATTTCATGACTTGATCTGCCTCTGTGGGGAGAGAATGGCAATACACGTAATTGCATGTTTCCTTGTGAAAAAAACGACATTCCTCTCTCTTTCGAGTCAATGGGGTCTCTCATCCAAGCTCCAGAACATAGATATTCAATTTACGACCACCCTCTAGAAAAGCAAAGCAAGTCTAGATCACTCAATTCTAGGAAGAATTTGAACATCTCCTTGTCTCCTTTTTGTTCTACTACATAAATCGTTGAGTAATATTGTCAATATTGAAAAAAAAAACTTCCGAGACTAGATGTTAGTCTAAAGTCAATACAATACCGCCTCCTACAGGTTACCCTAGCGGAATGCTGAAATATTGAAGCTAAGAAGAACAGTGAACCTCTTATCATTCATTACGTCAATCCACATAGACATACTTTTTAGCCACGATAGAAACAGAATGGTCCGATTAAAGGGACAGTTCTATCGAGTAATTTATTGTGAAAAATAATTCAAGGGAATATTTCCTATTTGGCACATAATGCTATAAGTGAATGATTGTAACATAAACAAAATGAAACATGTTACTGGGGTTAACTTTTGTTGATCAGTATTTGACAACTTGATAAAGAAGAACGCCGAAACGAATTTCGTTTCCACAAAAAATACCGCGATAATTATTACTGTTCCTTTACTCTTACAAATACAAATGATGTTTTGACAGAGCACTCAGGACTGTGGTTAAGACGATTTGCGTCTGAATGGATGTGCTTTTGAACAGGCCTAGCATGAAAACGCATCACAAAGGAACTATTATTATAAAAATGAATTTCTAAAGTAAATCGAACTATGTCATTAAAGGGGCAGTAGCACGTTAATTGATAATTTTGTACTCTAAAATGTTCACTGATAATCGTAAGTTAATGCTAAAAGTATTATTTTGTCAGTGTCAAAAATCTCATTCACAAGCCAATCATTCATAGTCAGAGGACAAAGTATGAAGATTCACATAAAATCCATTGGCGACCATGTTTGTGAACACCTTTAATTCATTTTGTATAAGAAAAAGGAATCGCATGGCTAAACTTTACATTATATATTTGAATTATTACTGCTCCATTTAGTTTAATACATTATCTTTCAATTGAGACCATTAATTTTTTTTTCCTGACATCACCTTTTATTCCCCTAAAACGTGCTACTGCCTCTTTAATATGAACCTCCTGGTGACATGTTCTTGTCAAGTTTTTCGGTAGACTATCAAAAGCACTTTCAAATCGTGATAAATATACGGAATGTTAATCTTCATTTGGCATCAAATACAACCCCAAATATAGAATTAATTAATTTGCCTAATTAGTAGATAAATGGTGACGATGTTACATACTGTACCCGTTTTGTTACGTTGAAACGTCGGTAAAAACACTGAAACTGTGTTAGCACAAATGGTACTGCAATACTGAAGCTAAACTCAACACAGCTAAATCGACAGGCAAAATTTTGTATACATTTTCCTTATATCTGAGCCACATGTGATGTAATAAGTTATGACACGTTGACAATAACACATGTTTGCAGACCTGCAACTCTACTGTTTGATTCTTCTTTATAATCTTATTAATCATGAAACACAATTCGGAACCAAGTTCTCATGTTATATTTTCGACGGTTCAGTCCTTCACCGACATGACGTGTCCATTATGTAGGCTAAGAAGGTCACGCTCGTATTAATTATGTTTATAAAAATGAAATCAACGGACCGAAACTCACTTTTGTTAATCATTAACAATATCAAATGTACAATTTATTATTTCGTCACTTCACTTTCATATATTTCGGAACCCAGATTGTCGGATTATTATGAAACAAGATAATAGTAAGAATGGTAAACTTACGGGCAAAAGAAAGGTTTCACCTTAGTTGATTTCATCATATACATAATCTTCAATTACAAATATTTTCATTTTTATACGTCGTACGCTAAAACAGAACAGTGCAAGCCTTTAGTTATCAACCAAAGAATACATCTAGACGTGTTTGATTTTTTTTTGGGAAAATTGAAATTTAAAAAAAAATTTTTTTGGAAAATTAATTTTAATAAACAACAAATGGCCATCGATATATAAGCTATATTTTACTAAAAAATCACAAAACAAACCTTGTTTTCCACTCATTTACACCCTTTTTAACATGGTAGGGGTCATGTTGGTGTAAATTTCATTTTTTACCCCGGTCTTCTTTAAACAAAGATATCTTAACAAAAAATGAATCAATCAACGATCAATTCATATGAAATATTGTAGATATGATTAATGTTGATGATTCCATAATCAAATGCGTCATATATATTTCAAATCGTTGTAAAATCGAAACCAACTGTGGTGAAACCTTTCTTTTGCCCGTGAGTTTATATTAGAATTAGCATATATACTCATATAGCTGAGACACTGGTTTGTTGTTGTGTAACACGTTTAGTTAATTTTCTTATTTCCTAAATATGGATGATAGTCTAGTAGAGGTGAAGTTAATTACTAAACTCACAATATTTAATTTCACTCTGCTTAATGAGTTCATACGTACAAACGCACATGTTGTTTACGTCATAACTTAATCCGAAGGTATCCAATCTGTAATCGTGGCTCTGTGAACAATAAGACAAATGCCTTTGATGTGATCATTACGTGCCATTAACCAATTACACAAAAACGACAACAACACAAACAACAACAACACTATAGAAATATTTGTGTTTGTTGAATGATTTAACAAGAACATGAACCACCACTCATAGACAATGAGTAGAAATACTCATAGAATGAGAAAAACAGTACTGGTGTTACAATGTTAGATTGTTGAAAACACAACAACAGTATTTAACAATGTGTATAAAACTGGTGGTACTCGTTTCTTCTACATTTCGGTATATGAACTGGAAGGTCTCAAATATATCATTACTTTCAATAATGTCACAACAACGAATAGATTCTTTCTTCGGGCGAGCTCAAGGTGATATCATTTCAAGAGAGAGTGATACAGAACCGATACGGAGCAAACCAAAGAAGTTTGTTGGACCAAAGAGGAAGTGTTGGACACCTATACGCACTGTTGATTTGACACAAGTAAGTCTTTGCACATGTTTATCATTCGAAAACAGTCATGATGAAAGAATTAGTCTTTTCTGTGTCGATTGATTTAACAACTCTGTAACAATATCTTAATTTTTAGGGCGTTAAAGGGGCAGTAGCACGTTTTAGGGGGAATATAAGGTGATGTCAAGAAAATGCAAATTATTGGTTCCAATTGAAAGACAATGTATTTAAACTAAATGGAGCAGTAATAATTCAAATATATAATGTAAAGTTTAGCCATGCGATTCCTTTTTCTTACACAAAATGAATTAAAGGTGTTCACACAAAATGGCCGCCAATGGATTTTATGGGAATCTTCATACTTTGTCCTCTGATTATGGATGATTGGCTTGTGTAATGTCATTGTTGACACTGTCAAAATAATACATTTAGCATTAACATACAATTGTCAGTGAACAATTCAAAATGTGAAATTATCAAAAAACGTGCTACTGCACTTTAATATTTATTATTATATATTAATATTTTTAAATGACACGTGTTTACGTTTTCAAATATTTATAATATTATTCACATAAAACTATGTCGACAAATATTGACACGATTGACAAGATGGATTTTTTTTATATCAGCACTACCCAATGTCTGAAACGTATTTCTGAACTTGTCTTACGCGATAATTACACAATTAGTGAAGTACGAAGGGCTCTATTATGAACTAAACTACTTCCTAAAAGTTACGCTGCTATGTTTTCAACATCATGAAAAACAAAACCAGACAGAGTTGTCTTTTGACAAGAAGATGTCTTGTCGAAATCAAAATACACTTTGCTTGCATTTGCAAAGTTTTTGTGCATGATGAAGAACAATAAGTTTTCTTTTTTTGTAACAACGTACATGTACATGCAGATATTTTAGACAATATGAATAATTATATTACTATAATCAATATGATATTTTGCTTAGTCTAATGAGGGGATAGCGCCTCTTGTCGAAAATATGACCCCTTCTCGCTCAATCATACTGCCTTAAGTTCGAAATTTTGAATGGGGTACCTCGCGATCACAAAACTAGTTTATGAATGGTTAAGTGACCCTTTATCATAACAACTAAAGGTATCTAATGTATGCCCAAACAAAATCAAAATTGCCTGTAATGTGTGCTTAAACACAAAGGTAAATGAACAAACTTTTGGTATGCAGCTGTCATTTTCTTGATTAAACTTTGCATTATTTTAGAGTGAGTCTGACGATGAGATCGCGCCTGTTGAAATCGTCTTGCCGGAAGTGACGTCATCACCTTCATCTCGACGTATACTTACACCAAAGAGAGGAAAGTACAAATCATTTAGCCTGACTAAAAAGAAAGAAACAGAGCTATTGTATAATGAGCATGAAACAAGAGCTCAGACGACCGTATCATCATCTTCACCTATACCTACACCGAAGAGAGGGAAGTATAAGTCCAACAGCCTGGATGAAAAGGAAGAAACAGAGCGGTTGGCTAATGAGAATCAGACGACATTATTATCATCTTCACCTATACTTACCCCGAAGAGAGGGAAGTATAAGTCCTATAGCCTGGCTGCAAAGAAAGAAGCAGTTGTGTTGTCTTATGAGCATGGAACCACGGCAGTAGAACGTAGATGGAATATTGCCCACAGCACTCTGATGACATGGAGGAGAGATCTGTCAGCGGGGAGTCCAGCGGTTGAGAGACATCTCAAGTCGGGGAGGAAAACAGGGGGAGGACGGAACTTGAGCTATGGGTTAGTTTTCATGAATTGTATATGCAAATTAGAATTCTTTATGTTAAAAAACACATATTGACGGAACACATCTTTGTGCTTCTATATATCCCAAAGTAACAAAGTTATCTATCCTTTCCATGATATCGGTGCTAGTATCTGCATTCTTACGACGCATAAATTGTAAGAAACAAATTTACATTCATCCTATTTGTTCTCCTTTGACATCATATCAGTTGAAATGTTCATCCATGAAAAGAAAAAAGAAGGGTACAGTCCCAGTCTGATTAAAATCGACCGTGCCCCGAGGAATGAAATAGTAGAAAAAATATCCCGGCTATTTCGAACCCGGATAGATACAATGTTTATACTATTATATTCTTAGGAGCAATTCTTCTAAACAATGACCTATATAATCTGTTGTCCAGGGAAGCAGTGGACCAGAAGATCCTGACGTGGGTCCATGAACAGAGGGACCTGCAGTTACCTGTGACCAGACAACACATCCAGAACTATGCTAGGCAGATAGTGACCGACACAGATTTCAAGGCATCTAGTGGCTGGTTAGAGAAATTTTTCAAGCGCCACAGTCTGTCCTTAAATCTATAGATTTGGTTTAAGGCAATTATCAATAAGTGCATCAATTTCAAAAAAAATCTTGCATTCTAGCCCTCAATATTGAAATCAAACCGTACTTTCCAAGCTCGTTGGCATAAAAATGGCGTGCCAGGTAATTTGGCAAAAATAATGTAGTATTCGAACCATCTCGAATCAAGATATACCTAGGGAGAGATGCAAGTGACACATGACCGCATCGGACAGGCGGTGGTATTGTACCGCCAATGCATGGTCAAATTCAAATGAGCGTTGACCGGGCTATATCTAATACAAAGACGTCTGATCCATGCCGAAAAAAAACACTTAAGAAAATAATGGTCAAAAGATTTGTTTGACACCATATTTTATTTTCATATACTAGCATCCCAAAGCACTTCACGACTTTTAGCATTATAACCATTAGAATTTTCCTGTTAAACTTAGACGATGATTTCTAAAGGTTGAAGACCCCCCCCTCCCCATAACTTATGCAGTTTTTTTTGTAAATACACACTATCATACTAATTCATATTGCCAGTGGGATGCATTAAAAACATCTGATATTGCTGTGGCAGTGATACGATGACGTTTAGATTTGTAATAAGTTCAAACAATGCTTTGCAAATTAAAGACACTCACTAAGATAACAATTGACCGACAGAAAACATTTACAAAGGAGTAGAAACATTAGCGTGATATAATAAATATATGGTTGTACCAATCTCTATAATCTGCGTAACGTAGTGAAGAAATTATAACATCATTTTAATGATAGTGGTACCAAATTACACACAAGTGGCGTTTTCTGTAAACTGTCATGCATGTTGATTTTGGTCATACAATCTCTTGTGGTCTCGGGTGTGTTGCCCTTCTTGTAAATTAAAGCGGGTTGCACGTGGAGCACGAGACGTTCATAACAATGTCAACCACTTGAAATTGACATTGTGTCAACGTTTCATCTCTATGACTCACACGTACGAGGGTTTATCTAACTTGAACACCTCGGTCTCGTTTTACAATATGAACTAAAGCACAGCATTGTGAAAATGTCGATATGTCAAAATTTCAGAAGAGATTCTCAAATGATTTGCCGTATACAACTCTTCCTATACAAAGCACAGCATTGTGAAAATGTCGATATGTCAAAATTTCAGAAGAGATTCTCAAATGATTTGCCGTATACAACTCTTCCTATACAACTCTTCCATATTGATCGGTGACTAGTTTGCACCTGGTAAAGACCGTCGATATTAGGGTCCGCCTCAGGTTACTATAGAATCGTGATCAACTAACGCTACCTGGCGTGTCCAATCACCTTTCTCAAGGTAGTCAGATCGATACAGGTATCACGCGTCTGTTAGTCACCTGGCCTACCTGTTACCTATTAATCATATGTATTTATACCTGGATCAATAACATATAAACAATGGTTGTGTTCATCAGATATACTCTTGGATCAATTAACATACATTCGCGTTAATAGCATATATAATCTCTGATCAATAACATATGCTAACACTGTATCCGCATACGTTTATATTCCTTATCAATAATTTACATACATGCACTGTGTTAATCACGGATGCTGGAACAATATCAAGTTTACATGTAATGAAGGTTCTGATAGACATATAGACATGGCAGAAGTTCTGTAAGTGTTGATGTTGATCAAATTCGTGGAGGGTTCCAATGGAGACTTTTCTCACAAATTATGTATCTGTGCTTTTGTTTAAATTTGTCCCAAATTGTCCATTCTGAAATTAAAAAAAGATCTAAAGTATATCTTGTCTGTATTAAACTATGTAACGGTGCTTTAACGGTTATTCAGATATAACGATTCACGCACAATGTACTTGTATAAAAGGCCAATGGCCCCGTTTTGAAAAACAGAGTTGTACTTGTCAAGTAGACTAAAATTGAGACTATGAAAATTCCACCAAAATAATGAACCTTGTAAAGACCGTCGATAAAGTTACCGCCTCAGGTTACTATAGAATCGTGATCAACTAACGCTACCTGGCGTGTCCAATCACCTTTCTCAAGGTAGTCAGATCGATACAGGTATCACGCGTCTGTTAGTCACCTGGCCTACAAATGTACCTGTTACCTATTAATCATAGGTAAATATACCTGGATCAATAACATGTTATTCAGATATAACGATTCACGCACAATGTACTTGTATAAAGGGCCAATGGCCCCGTTTTGAAAAACAGAGTTGTACTTGTCAAGTAGACTTAAATTGAGGCTATGAAAATTCCACCAAAATAATGAACCTCGATATAATAAAGCACTATTACCTTTCAAGTTAAGAACATATATTTATGATTCGTGAACCTTACAGATGGTTATTCCTCACGTTATTTATAAAGTTTTGAATGATGTATTTGGTTCAATTAATATAAAATGGGTCGGAACACGGATAATAAAAATTAAAGGTATATCCTGATACGGTACAATTTGTTTGATGACAGGGCGTGATCTAAGAGTGACAGACTGTTGTTTCGTGTAAGGGAACCACTTCATTAGTATTGACTCCATTGATACAAAACAGTGATCCCTCTGATAGCAAATCAGTCGACAGGCATGCGCAGTATTGACATGTTAATTGAAAGTGGATTGATATGTACGTTCTTCTTTAATAATATGATTGTCGTCTTTTTGTAAACATACTGAATACCACCGATACATTCTGTCACATTGTTCAGTGTTTCAAAGTTCATATATAATCCAATGAAATGTAAAATATCACGAAATAAAAGGATGAAGAATAATACATTAACTTTTTGATATTTTACGCAACGTTCGTATCATATGTTCAAAACGATCATTTTAACATGTCACTTTGAAATGTTTATTTTTGAGCTTTCGTCGTGATTGGGTTGATAAGCATTCAGTATCTACACATCATAACGGAGCATGCTACATTATGTCCCCTGTCTTTAATATTCCATCGAGGAGAAAGTTCTGAATAAATAAGTAAGCTCATATCTTTGATGTTCATGGAGATACGTTATGTCCGACTATAGAATCGTATGTAAAATCCTCAACGAATCTCTTACAGCAGAAGTTCCATAGGTCACTGTCTAACGGAAAGAAAATGTGACTCTTGTAACTTTTAATGAAAGAATATGACTTAAGTGACTTTGTGAAATTAAAAGTTACTTAAGTGAAGTGTTTTTGGAGAAAATCATGTGACTTCATCAACGTCTTAGGGTTAGACTGTGAGATGAATATTTCACGTCGAAAGAATGACTGAAGAACATTCTGTTGGAAGAGAATTGGAATTGATTCACCTTCGATGGAAGAGAATGTCACTCGAGTCACTTCTGTTGGAATATAGTGTCACTTGAGTTAATAAAATCTGACCAGAGTAAAATCTGTGGGGTGTGAATATGACTTGTGTAATCTTTTTTTTAAAAATGATGTGTCTTTGGGCCCCACTTGATGGAGAATGTGAATAAAAGCATAATTAAACACATGAATCATTTTTTAATTTTCATAGTGAGGTTTTTGTTTATTTATAATTTTGCCTTTCCTTTGACTTCAATGGTATGATTTTTAAAGAGTCACAATACTTATTTCTAAAAAAACAGAGAATACACTTGCTCACATACCACCATACCATACCATACCATACCATTACATACAATAAATATAGGAAAGAGTAAACATCAAATGGTTCTGACTCAATCTTCAATCATTCTTCTTGAATATTGAAAAATTCATTTTGACCATTATGTGGGTCTTATCAAGAATATGTATATGAAGAATAACAAAGAAGCCACACAAAGGGAATGTAATGAGTTTATTTGTGAAACACTGATGGAAACGATCCACTGGTTTAAAATCACATAACACTGTAGGCACACCAAGGTATTGTTGTAGAGAAGTGGAGGGAATATTACCATTATCTTTATCACTGAATAATATCATCTAGTTTTATCACATTACAGGAATATTGCAGGTTCTAAGAAGTATAAAAGTAAAAAGTCTCTTAAGAGCAGATGTATTTTACCAAATGACATATCCATAATCCTTATGTTACTTTAAGAATTCAAATCCTTGCGTCAATTTCCTCCACAAAAAGGACCCCTACTGTTATAGTTATCAAACTTCTAAATCAATTTGAATCAGTCTAAAGAGCTATATCATATTAATAGTAGCAATTTTCACACAAAAACCTGCAAGTAAAGCTTAAAGCAAAATAAAATTCAATAATCAAGTTTAACTCTTATACGATGCTGATTAGATAATAAATAGTTATATCTGGTTCATGAAGCATGTTAGGAGTACCATAAAATATTGTTTTACTGAGGTCATTATTAAGACATAAAAAGTACAGAATATCAATACTTATGAATGTTCAAATGTTTCATGTGAAAATTTTACGCATATATTTTTCCGTTTTAGCAGAAACATTTTCCAAAAATATTATTTTAAAATTCTTTCATTTCATACATGAATAATTAGCTCCAGGGTATTTTTTTACCCCAAACATCATACAAGGGTCATAGTTTACCTAACAAACTAATTTGATAACAAGTTATCTCAATTTATGTTCAATCAATTTAACATTTCCGTTCAAGATTTCATAAAAAAATATGAATTACTGGCTTACTTGAAATGTTTATTAAAAGAATTCAAACAAGCAGAGAGTAATACAGGATATTTCCAAATTATGTATCAAGTTGATTCTTTTTCATGTTTAAATGCATTATTATTTCACATATCATTTATTACGAAAAATAGCTTAATTCAGATCTATCTTTTCAAAATGTTGCTTTAGGAAATACTTTACATGTTTGATGGACAATCTACACACAAAGATGTAATGTTCTGATAAATGTTAAATGTAATGAGGTCTTTCATAGAAAAAATACATAAAATAGTAAATTAACATTTATATTAAATGTTTGATAATAAAGATTAAAATCAGATTTTTAAAATACAGCAAATAAAACTAAAACCTATCTAGATCATGATGATTGATGCTATTTCTTAAATTAAATGTTAATTGCGCTGTACATATTTAAAAAAGTAAAAGTATTCTTAAAAGATAATGAAATCACTCTTGTACATTAACAAGCAATAAAATGATTTTCTACTTGAATCAACATTGAATACTAAAACGTATAAAAGCAATCAAGATTTGTTTTTCAAAACAACTAAAACAGTTAATAAATTTTCTAATGAGTTGACTTTGATCTTTGGTCAGTTTTGAAGCTTTCTAAGACATTTGACATGGGATGCATTCTCTCCCCACAGAACAAGATCAAGTCAAGAAATGTTGATACAGCCTCTGTTCTAATAGGACCAAATCCGTGGGTTCAGGCAGTTTCACCTGGCGAAAAAAAATTGCACCACAATCCTTTTGAATTTCTTTATCAAATGACAACGCTTCTCGCATGGAAAGGGTGGTTCCATATCACAAAGCTTTTGCCATGATTCAGTAGCCAAAATGATGATTTTAGAACAGCTTCGCTGACTGCACAACTAACTTTGATTGCCTCCAATCAGGCATCTCCCATTCTATCCCACAAACTCGGCTAATTAGAGGCTAAGAGAGGCTGTATCAACATTTCATAACTTGATCTGTCTATTGGAGAAAATGCATGGGATGAAGAATTATATTCTTTTTAATGAAAATCAAGTCAGATGACAATTAAGCAGCACCATTGCTATAGAGGAACATGTGTTCAAGCATTCTTAAGGAACAAATGTTCCAGGGTATTAGGGGAACATAATATGTTCCTGTGTTCTAGAGGAACAGATCTAGCTATCCAGCTACATATCCTGAGTATATAGGCAGTATAGGACAACACAAACATACACTCATCTCTACTCAACTAATCAGCACTCAATTCAGGGAATGTATTATGTTGATCGAGGCTCCTGGGAACTGATTTAAAGATTAGATTTATATATAGTCAGATTATGTAGAAATGGAATTGAATAAGAATGATGCTGGAAAAATACTCCTGAAAGAACCAATTCAGCAGATTTTAGCATTTAAATTTGTAATATTTATGACCTTTATATGATTTAACTTTGTTAACCTTAGACAAAATAATAGTTGAATTTCCTAATTTTTCAAGAATTGGAAATAATGTCAGATGCCTCTCTTCCTACACTAAGCCTAAAAACCAAGTCATTTTTATGCCTTGCTGCCGACCCTTGAGTTTTCTGTGCTTGCTCTCTAGCTAACTATGAGAGAAAGCAATAGTCCAATCACATAGCAACTGGAGGTTGCTAACAATAACCTGTAGGGGCGCTAATATCAGCATAGAAAACTCAAGGGTCGGCAGTAAGGCATAAAACTGATTTCGGTTCGGAAACTGGTATTTTAGGATTTGCGTAGGAAGATGCAAGATGCCTAACATCAAAAATGTTTTGAATTTTCAAAGGTCAGGAAAATTTAACAGCCAAATACATAAGCACTCATAACCTTGGATAATTTCAGAAATATGTTAAAACTCAATTCTTATGGAGTGAATTACCTAAAAGGCAACACACAAGGAGGCACTGAAAAGTCAAAACATGGAGATTGAGTAAATTATCTAAAATAACAAATCTGAGCAAGAAACTGATACTCATCATTCTCAGACAAGCAACATTCATGAGAAAAAGGAAGGTCCCATGTATCCAGTCTCATTGGAATCTAATGTGTTCATAGACTTTTAAAACTTTGCTCTTGGGATAGGAACTTCTTTCCTTGTGGAATTCCCTCTCCATAAGGTCTGATAACAGCCTGCAGTGGCACATGTTCTGTTACAGTTTAGTCAGGATTAAACCTTACAATAAACAAACGATTCACAACATGTTTATAAAACATAGCATGATTATGTTGGTTCACAGGAATTACCTGCACAAAAGTTTGTCGCCAGAAGCCTTATTATTAAACAGCCATGCATGTAGATTGCTATAATTAGAACATGTATTTGTATAGACTTTTATCAGATCATGTAAAGAGGGAACCCCTTGATGGATCGAGTTTGTATCACATAAAGGGAAAGTAGTTTTTGATTTTAATCAACCTGCCAAAAGTGGTGTGGTTATAGAGAGGTGGTACACTAGGGTATATTCAAGCACTTTGGGTAATGACTAAATGTATTTACAGCTTGTGTACACTAACAAGTGTGGCCAATTGCACAAGAGGATGGAATAAATAAGTAAAAGCCATCAAAATCAAATATACAGAATGAAATGGTGCAGGAATGGAGGGAATGGGGCCATTGCATATTTGAAATTTATCTTCAAAATATTAGATCTGTCAGTATTGAAATTTGTATTGCAAAAATGTATGTATCATTGCAAAGCATTAATTTTAATTTCTTGGCATTGGTACAAAATAGACATTGTAGAACACAGATGAAATAAAAATATTAACATATTTTCAAAATAATTATTAGTTACACATTCTTGAATTTTACATATGCAAAACTTGTGAATGACAAATTTAGGAATTTGACAAAGGGTATGAAGTTTTGAATATGTTTGCATTCAATCAGAAAAGATACACAACAATGACAACTATTGCCAACACTATTAAGCAGCAGTGATAACATTATTATGCAACAGAAAAATATATTTTGATCAGTGAATGACTAATACACATGTAACTTTATAAAATCTCAGAAAATTCATATTCAGTATTAGTTTGTCAGCATATGCTATATCAACTTTTTGACCAATTTGTGAGGAACAATGTTTAAAGATTCAGTTTTATTTATTCTTATAAAGATTTATTCCACATCTGAGGTCGAAATTTTCAAGTTCATGAAAAGGTTGAGGCTAGTCTGCTAGAACTATGTACAACAATATTGAAAATACAGAGTCAATATGGCACAATTATTACAATTGAGATCAGATGTATTTACTTCTGAAATGCACAGAAACCAGAAACTGAAAAATAAAAATCAATTTGTTCAAAAAGTAAATAGATTTCTAACAGAGCTATTCTCATCGTCGTCGCCTATCACAACCAAACATGTCTTGAACAAGGCCACTAAAAAAGTGTTTCAAGTCGTTCTATACAATATAAAGGAATTTATTGCTAGATTCTTTTACTACTTAAATCGCAACCTTCTTAACAAGATTAAGATCTCATTGACCAATCCTTCTACATATACTGGAAATGTGGTTGAGTATTAATAGGAATGTAACAGATCTTTTTTCTTGCAAACTGATTGTAATATTTGTTCAATAATGGTTGCATTAAAGGGGCAGTAGCACTTTTTTAGAGGGAATGTAATGAAAATGAAAATAAATTGTTCATATTTAAACCCAATGCATTTAAACCAAATGAATTGTAAGAAAAAAGATATATAATGCAACATTCAGCCATGCGGTACCCTTTCTTACACAAAATGAATTAAAGGTGTTCACACAAAAATGGCCGCCAATGTACTATAATTGATTCTTTATAATTTGTTCTCTGACTAACAAATAGTACATTTAGCATTAAAATTCAATTATCAGTGAAAAACTTAAAATATAAAATTTAAAAAAAACCATGCTACTGCCCCTTTAATTGTTGCAAAAATGAGATTAAAACTGTAATGATTGCAAGGAGATAAGTAGCACTGATTTTAACAAGGTAACAATATACAGAGTATATCTTGATACAAAATAACATAGTCAAATATGGGTCTTCAAAAACTAAGAAATATTATTCATAATAATAATCAACAGAATCTCATGTGCTTTGATGACAATTGCATATTTCCTTTAATTATTTGAATAATGATTATGCTCTTGTGTGTAAAGAAAACTGATGTAAGGATAAAAACTTGATAATTTTCAATGGAATTTTTTATTATTCCATTGAAGCATATTTTCAAATGAACTCTTTTAAAAAAAACACTTTGATTTCAAGACTTGTCTAAAAAAAATTTTTTTTGGAGTTATGAATCAAAATAACACATGTTAAAAGTCAGTGATGAATGACTTCATATTCATATTGAAATTAAAAGATACAATAAAAAATGATAAAATAAAATTGTATATCAGCAATTATCAAAAAGCTTTGCAATTTGCATGTGTAAAATATAAATGGGATAAAATGACTTTTTAAGCATCTGGTAAAAATTCTAAAATATCTTATTCAAGCTGGTAGTTATGTAAATGTGTCCAATAATGAATAGCAATAAAATTTCATAAAAATATTTTGCATATATGTTATTCTGACCTTTAACATATCTGATTTGTTTAGTCAGTATTATGTCAACAAAAATTTCAGCCAATAGCAAAGTCTTTGGTTCAAAATCTTAAACTTCCCTGAACTCATTTGTTAAGTGTATAGAATTTAATTGTGACATTGGAAAACTGTTTTTTGATTTATGTAAGGTAGGATGAAGTAGCCATAAATAACAAATTAACAACTTATTTTTCATCAAAATAGCATTAAGAGAAACATGAGGAACTGTCGTTCTAAATTTCTGAAATCTTTTTTCAAAACTGCAAAGATTTTGATAGTCATTTCTTCTTGGTTTTAATCAGTTTTGAGGAAAATAGTATTTGAGTAAACAAGCTGTTTTGTGATTGGCTAGCGGCGAGGGGGTCGCGCCCTTTGTAGTAGTTTTGGTTGCGTCTCCATGACTCGAACTAGAAGGTCATCAATGTAGCTCTCAAGGTCACTGATGTATTTGTCTTTCCGGATCATTTGAGCTTTGTTCTGTATGACGAGGCGTACCAACTCCTGAAATATCAACATGCAAATTATATTGTCACAGGCATATCAACATCTCTATTTATTGTAGTTCCTGGAACCAATGTCATGATTGGAAAATAACATAATCAAAGACAAAGCTTTTCAGATTACAATGAACACTTTTTCATCATAATTAACTGACACACAACCAATCTGGGGGAGGGGAGGTAATCTTGGGTTTAACGTCACTTACAAGAGTATGTCTTTTTATCATGACTGCTAGTATTATTGTAGACAGAAATCCTGCAACACTGTTATGCATTGCAGTAATTGCGAGCACCAGCTCTAACTAGAGAACCATGTCTGGTATTGCACTTAAATTCAGTGCAACCCTGCACCCAAACCTTACTGCGAGTAGAACAATTCTCTACTTTAAGCAGCAGATAAAGTTTCCGAGGCCCTGGCAGGATTCATACCCCAGACCTCTTGATCCAAAGCCAATTGCACAAACCTATGCCGCCTCCACAACCATTCTGTGTTTCTGATCTCAGTACTCTTCCAAACAGATCAAGTCAAGTGACTTCCTACCATTCACCATCAATCATTATACAACATCAAAGCTGGTCTCTGATTGAAAGAAAGTTGTAAAGACCAGAAATGTCTTCTTTTGAGCAAAACTCAGATCAGAAACACAAAGAGTTACAAGTGCAAATTTGGATTTGATTTTAATGATATTGGATTTTTTTTTGCAAGTCCCATAAACATGAAGTTATATATATCACATTTATGATACTTACATCTTTGGTGAGGTTTTTGTAAGAAGCCATCAGATCCTCATTCAGAAAGTCTGGGCCACTGTGTTTGGCTGAGTCGCTCAGATCTGATAAACTGTCGTCGTACAAACCGTGAGCTCGGTAGTCTAACCCTTGCACTGTGTACCTTCGACCTGCTGCAAAAAGGAATTATCATAAGACCAGAAAATCAGTACATTTTTTTTCTTACTACCTTGAAATAATCTTGTAAATCCACAGTTTCTATTTAAAATCCTATCACCAAATTGTATTTATGTAGAACATTTTTGAAAGTCTGTGCTGTTTGCTGCAGAGACAAGGGCATTGTTTTCATAGTTGATTATACTGAATGGTCTTTGGATATTAATGTTGCGAAAGTTTTCATTACTCACCAAATTGATTCAATTTCCGAATTCTATCCCTCTTAGATTTTTTCCTCAAGGCAACCTCTTGACTATTATTGTTATCTTTTGGCGTAGACTGCAAGGACTGGTAAAGTTCAGGTCTAACTGGCACTAGTTTTCTATTTGAATTGGGCACTTCATTGCTTTTTGTATGTCCATTAGCAATCACATCAGGACGGGACCCTGTTCTTCCTTCACCACTACCTTGACTAGGACCAGATTCCCCTGATTCAAGGGCTCCGTTGGGGGTGTGGGCACGTCTCATTGACCCATCACCTATACTCTCAATATCAGCATCATTTTCACGATTCACATCTCTCCGCCGAATCCTCCGAGGTCTAGCTCGAGAAAGACCTGCATCAACATCATCAGAAGATGAGGACTCTGGTTCCGTTCTCTCCTTAATACTCTCATACATGGCCCGTTCTCTCTTGCGTATGGACTCCAGGTAGGTCGGGTTCGTGGCTAGCTGTGTACGAGGAGTACGTACAGGTCCGTGCATGATGATGGCGGTATCGTCCTGGGTCACCTGTTGGGGTAGATAGGGCGGAGGGGGCAGGGTGTAGTTGGAGAACTCCACACAGCTTCTCCTGCTTCCAGGTACATTGAATATTGCAGCAGGATGGGAATCTGGAACAGAAACTTGAAATTAAGTATTCTTCATAAACTGCAGACTCTATCGTCAATATAGATGAGTGAACGCGAAATAATTCAGCCATAAACTTGGTCATCAATATGACATCATGTTCATTTACTTGGCAATAGGCAAAAGAAAATGGAGAGTTTACTTTTGAAATATATCATAACAGGTTGAATGACTGACTATAGATTTGGCTTAGCATTGCAGTCAGGATAAGGATTTGTAGCAATCTTCAGAAGATTCTAATTGGGATGATCAAGTTCAGGTGCAGTGGATTAAAGAGTAGGCACATAAAATACAAGAAATTCATGATGGTTTAAATAAGCCAGTCTTTTTCTTCATAATTGCACAAGTTATGCTTTGCAGGTTAAGTTGACCTTATTACATGAAGCTTAATTAACATTAATGACTTGATTTGACCAGAGATGCAAAAACATCATGTGCAGCAATGAGCATTATGACACGTACCCTGAACACTGTCCTGTGACTGGGTGTGGTTATTGTTGTAGTTATGAGATCCACGGTCCAGTGACATCGACTTGATGTAGGCAGCAGACATGCTGTAGCTCCTTGATAGCGTTTCCTGTACAAAACATGGGAATGAATATCTCCATTTCTAAACTCAAACAGTGGGTGAGTTATTGTTTAGGGCTGCTTGGCATTAGTGCTCAAAACACAACTTACAACAAAAGAAGCTTAAATAAGCTGTACCGTGTTCTTCGGGCAGTCAACATCTAAGGAAATAGCATACTGGCTAGTGATTTGGATTGGAATCATTGTTGGCTCAGTTTTTGGGATAGTAGTTATTTAGATACTTTTGATTATGATAGCCCAGCTTCAATTGACATGAACAGCAATCCTATAAGTATGTTTGAAATTTATGTGATAACCTGCAGTACCGGTACTTAATATCATGGACTATATTTATTCAGTGGTTGACGGATCTTCATGTTACTTTTGCCTTCCTTACTGCTTAGTGTATCTTAAAGGGACAGTCCTACTGGGTTTTTATTGTGGAAAATTAATTCAAAGAGTCATTTCAGTTTATGCAAATAGTGAAAAAAATTACATGATTATAACATAACAAGTTGAAATATGTTACTCAACATTTTTGTTGAGTTATATTTGACAACATAAAAAAGAAGAGCACACAAGCAAATTTTGCTTCCACAAAAAAAATATTCTGATAGCACTGTCCCTTTAAGTATTTTGCAAGTAGTGGTTTAAGAAAATTTAAAGACAAGCAGTATTGGTTCCCTCCCTTACATTGGAATAGAAATGTAAAAATAACATTAATATGACTTAAAGGGGCAGTAGCACGTTTTTTGACAATTTTATATTTTAAAATTTTCAGTCATAATTGTAAGTTAATGTTAAATGTATTATTTTGACTGTGTCAAAAATGTCATTACACAAGTCAATCATCCATAGTCGGAGGACAAAGTATGAAGATTCACATAAAATACATAGGAGGCCATTTTTGTGTGAACACCTTTAATTCATTTTCTGTAAGAAAAAGGAATCGCATGGCTAAACTTTACGTTAAATATTTGAATTATTACTGCTCCATTTAGTTTAAATACATTGTCTTTCAATTGGAACCATTAACTTTCATTTTCCTGACATCACCTTATATTCCCCCTAAAAACGTGCTACTGCCCCTTTAAGACACAGTCAACGCTATTATTATTTTCATCGTGAGTTGCTTCTAGAGGAAATTTCATAATCAGTCTCAATATGTTCAATCATGCTTTTGTCTATGTTTATATATTCTATGGATATAAATTTGAATACCCTAAAGATTGATAAGATACAAAAGAGCGTCCACTAGCTAGATATACCGGTACTTGAAAATGAATCTTCAAAATGAAACAAAAGGTACCCAAAACATATAAAAGCCAAACAAAATATCAAAAAGAAAGTCACACACAACTAAGTCCCATGCCTACAAAAAAGAAGTACATTAAGTCAATCAACTACATTTTTGTAACAATATACATGCATACATAAACAAAACTATCCTATTGAATCATAATTTCCCCCTAATTCCAGAAATCAAAATCCATGCACATCAATTTGTTAACTTTGATTGATAGTCAACAAATGATGGACTTTCCCTATCATAGCAAACCTGAAACAAAGTTATGTTAGTACCTTCTCTAGAAACATGCAAAAGACACAAAAGCCAGGGATCTACATAGATTGTGTAATAGTTGTTAATTTCTATACATTGATAACATGCAGACTATACATTACATAGTGACAATGACTGAATTAGGCCGAGATAAAGAAAATGTTTTTAAGAATTATTTTTACAGATGAAAGTAAATGAGTCAAGAACAAAATTTTAAATTGTACTTATTAATATTGATTTATATCATTTTCAGCAGATCATATCATTGCACAACCAAATTATCCTTAATGAACTTATCTTCAAGTAACAAGCAATAAATGCTGGCAGACATCTTTGTGTGAACATGTTTTAATCAATTGCAACATTTGGATAACTTTACTGATCATAGTAGTTTTGTATAAGAATGACTTCTTTTCATTCAAATTATTGCATTGCACTTGTTTTTGTGAATCCACCTTAGTACCTTAGTAAACTGAATGCTCCTTCAAAAGTTTGCTTTCAGATATGCTTCAATTTAAATATTTCTCAATGTTTTTTTAAAATCAAACCCTATGTTTCAGGGATTGTCACAACCAGGTACACAGATACTAAGTTACACAGACAGTAAGTTACACAGATACTAAGTCACACAGATATAGATACCAACCCCTGATGGATCGTTCCATCTGGAGCGCTCCACATCGAGCGCGGGGAAGTTAGGGTGGACGGACCGTCCCACGTGCCGCAGGTTAGGGTGAGAGCTAGAGTTGCCGCGTAGGTACGCAGAGGACGCCTACAGACAGTCAGTTGGGGTCAAAGGTTACACGGAGAGAGTATGTGGTAACTGGATAGAAATGAGCCTCCTTTCACAAAGTAGTAAAATAAGTTAATCTCTTTATACAGATGATAATAAACTTTGAAATTAATCAAAATAAGAAATAAGAAATAATATCATGATCTTTCATCTTCATCATGTTTCTTTCTGTAAAAATAACATTTTAAACTCTTTTAACACTCTGTTCCTCTTATATGATT
This sequence comes from Steromphala cineraria, assembly GCA_916613615.1. NCBI lineage: Eukaryota > Metazoa > Mollusca > Gastropoda > Trochida > Trochidae > Steromphala > Steromphala cineraria. Next base: position 30,820,862 of record OU744736.1, on the reverse strand, counting down.
AACACAAGTGTCCAATAATCCATAACAATAATTATTCAGACAATGGCTATGCAGGGCATTTAAAACACTCTGGATAAACCATGCCATTTCATTATCTAATGGCCTTGTACTTATGGCTTGTAAAACTTGCCGTTCAATCATGATTCCCAGGAATCTCCGAATTATTCTAATGTCTCCCACTAAATCTCATTTCATCCTGACATTTCTAGTCAGCTTCCCATTTGATCATGACACTACCATTAAATTTCATTAGATCATGACATCTCTCATCAATTCCCCATTTGATCATGGCATGTCACATGAACTTCCCATTTGATCATAACACATCCTGCTACATCAGTGTATATGTCTCCGCTAATGCTACAACCTATCCCCTGATATCCTCCAAGGGTATTCTGCCATATCGCTGACGGGTGGTTTCCCAGAGCTATTTATAGCCTGTCTGTTTTCAATCAAACTATTTCGAAATCCATACACTGTTGTCCTAAGTGATGTCGTACATGGAAATCTAAGAGCGCGCGATCTGGAGTTTAGCGGGAGACTCAGCCTCAATGAGAATCAGATTTATTATCTAATAGCACTCCTATTGGTTAATTTGAATCACGAGGTGAGCACGCGGAACGAAGCCAAGAAACTAGTTGGCCGCTATCGCTGAAAGGGCATCATTTGATTGGCTTGCTATATATAGCGATACGACAGAAGACCATAGGAGGATATCAGGGAATAGGTTGTAGCATTAGCGAAGACATATACGCTGATGTAGCAGGATGATCATAACAGGGCACATGAACTTCTTATTTGATGACCATGATATCCAAAAAGAATTTTGTAATAGGTCATGACATTTCAATGAACTTCCCATTTGTGACTCTGATCTCCCACATGAATCTCCAAATAGATCATGATGTCTTCCTTTAACTCTCATTTGATCATGACATGTCACATGAACTTACCATTTGGTGATCATGATGTCTTACATGAAGTGTTTATTTGATCATGACATGTCAAATGAACTTCCCATTTATCATGACATCTTTGGTCAATTATATCCGGTTGATCATGACATATGAGGGAATCATTAAGGTTGACTTCATACACAGTAATGTTATTCTTAATGAAATTCTGTACAGCTTTGTGAAAAAAGGCTTTTGTTATGATAATACTATGCATAGAAATTATATCAAAGAAATAATACATAATGATTTTACAAAGTCACTGAAAAGAAAACATAAGTAAAAATACAACTTATGTCATAATTATATATATAAATGGGTAAAGATATCAATTAGATTATAATTCATTTTTTTACCAATTATATCATAAAAGAAAATAAATAAAATTCATAGAACAGGAAACATTTAGTAATAATCCATACAATAATCTTTGATAATTTTTTAATCATACATTTACTTAATGAATTTGATAAAAGTATGAATGTTTTGAAAAACGGGAGTTTTTCACCAAACCCATACCCTTAAACCAAAATTAACCAAAATCCTGGAAAGTTAGTGATAAATACAACCACATCATCAAAGACTTATCCAATAGTTTGATATGTGAATAGATATTGAAAAAGATTAACATACATTTATCTTTAACTTCTTTGAGAGGCATTTAGAAGCTGGTTGATGAAGAAGAACAAGTTATATGGATAGTCAACTTCTTTATTGCATGAAATGCGACGTTTCGGTGTAGATACTAACACCGTCATCATGATATCTACACCGAAACGTCGCATTTCATGCAATAAAGAAGTTGACTATCCATATAACTTGTTCTACTTCATATTTATCTTTACCCAGTGAGATGTTAAAAATATTTTATCGAGTGGTCGTACTTAAAACAAAGGAAAAGTGTTAGTAGCAGTCAATATACAAAATGTACTGTCATTATCATGTAAGTAATATTTCTCAGTCATATAAAATCATGTATGTCACAATACTCAATCATGTATTCATTTAAAACCAAACTGATACCATAAAGAGATAAACATTCATAGGATTATCTTTACATATTTAGTAGAAAACCAGAAGATTTATAACAATGTTAAATGTGCAACCACAATGACATTGTGACACAGGGGATGTGGAAGTGAATTAACTGGACAAACACATGCTATTTGTGGTTAGAGAGATGTGTATTTACGCAAGACATGTGATGTTAATTTACTGAGGACAAACAATTGTAAACTTAAAAAAAGTTTGGCTTCTGAGCCCTAGCTATATACATCATACCTTAAAAACATTCAAAACAACACTTGAAGTCTATGTTTGAAGATATTTAAGTATCATAACTTAATAAAACTATTATCGTTCAATAAAGAGAAATTGAAAAAGTATTTCTGTCACATTCGAGTAAAAACAAATATTTATATATCTTATACGTTAAAAAATAAAAGAAATAATAACTGTTTTTTGCAAAATAATTCTGACCTCTTTATCCTCTGGAAATCTGGCATCAAACGCGGAATGTATCTGTCGACGGTCTGACTTGCTCCCCTCTGGATCTTTGCGATTTTCTCGGAACGATTTACTTCTGGACAAACCAAGCTTATCACCTTGAAAAATCACAAAGATTTGATTAAGCCATGATACATAACATTCTGCGGAAGACAAGAAATTAAACAGTCATGTGTCATAAAAGTTCCTAATGTGAGATGAGGTGATATGGGGTTTATCTCTGCTTTCAAGAGTATTTTAATAGCCAACCATGGGTGGTACTGCGCTGAAATTCAGTGTAGCATTGCACCCTGACTGCGTTTAGAACAGTTCTCTACTGCAGACAAAGTTGCCGAGCCCATGGTGGGATTCGAACCATGGACCTCCTGATCCGCCAGTCCCTAATGTAGCAAGGCTTCGAGGCTTATAATTATTTTCCGCACCTCATTAAAGGCTGTTTTTTTTTTTTAAAAGTGGTCTAAATAGTGAATCAGGGAATCAGAAAATAGTGTACGAAGACTACATTCTGTCAACTATAAGAGGGTAGAAAACACTCATGAAAACGCTTCATTTTTCCCTTAACCCCACGAGAGCGAAACTCGAACTGTGGCACTAATTGCCAATGTGGGTAAGCATAGCACAGGATTACATTGTAAGCACACCTTATCTTTAAAACATCGTGGCAAACTAACCGTTATATATATATTGTTAAAAAGGCTTTGAATTGTCGTCATTTTGATGTATGACATGTACATGGGCTAAAAGAAATAACAAAACTGCAAGCAGTGAAAAAACAGGGATATTCATGTTTGTTTGTGCCAAAATAAAGATTGAATCATTGTCTTCAATTCCATATATATTTGTACAAACACAATAATAAATAAAGATACAGCAAGCTCTGCAAAAAAGTCCACTTTTGACTTTTGACTTGTCATATAACCGTAAATAAGTGACCCAATTGATAGAGCAACTTTGAGACTTGATATCTCCATAACTAATTGGCGTGGCCTAAAACATTACATATCATTGATTACAGGGAAGAATTGTCATTTTTCAATTGTTTCTGTAGCATTATTTCACCCTTATAAACTCTTGAAATACTTAGCGCATTTCATCAATTCATACAACAGAATAAAGATAATACATAAATGATATTCTATTCCATGTAAAGTTTGTGCAATTGTAGTTCCTTCCATATAAAATTTGGTAAACGATGCGACAACTGTCACAATTATCAAAACTTGTTCTCTAATAGCTGAGGATAAACCGCTTTCATAAATTGAGTATTCCAAACCAATTTTTATTTTTATTATTTTCACATCATCGTATAGAAAAAAGAATTCTCATTTCTGGTTTATAGTTTGCATATGTGCAAATAGGATCAAAAACTGTTTTTATGGTTGAAAGGGTAAAATAGGAAAAGCTCACCAATGGCTGAAGTGAGATTTTTGATGGAGGATGAGCGCTTCTTGAGACCAGAGCTGATGTTAGGTCTACTCTCCACATGGAAGGTGAGTTTCACCTCCAGCTCACCGCGTAGCTTGTTGTCCTGCGACTTGGTTGGCTTGTTCTTCAATGTCACCCATCTGATAGTTAACATTAATGTTTGTTCATTTTTTTTCATAAAATGCATTATCTATAGGATGATGAATGTAAGGGATAGTAAAAAATTTACGATTGATAATTCATGTTTGTCAATTAAATGATGGATAATTATTAATAATTTTGAAATGTACGTATATAATATATATATAGAACATATAATATGAATGAAAAGACTTGTAAACAAGTCAAAATGCGACACTTTCAGTCATCATTAAAATGATATCTACATCAAATGTTGTCAAAAGTATTTTATTTTTCATATCTACATTTACTTCACGTGAGACCCCCTTCATCTTTATACCTATATTACATATAAATATATATATATATCACTAACTACGTTTGTACAGTATTTAGGTATTGTATAAGAAAAAAGAGCTTATTAAAAATTTCTTCAGATGTATTCAATTTAAATTTGGCACATTATTTTAAATTCTGATATTAAGCGACCTAACTGACATTGACAGCATATTAATCAGTTATACTCATAGCCTTGAAAACTTCCCCCAAAATTTCTTTCCACAACAACTCACAGATTTTACTTTTGTCGGGGACAAAGTCTCTTTATGGAAACAAAATTCTTGTAAGTTATGCGATTAATGAATTGAACATAACATAAAATATCCAGCTTTTTGCTGCAACTGGGATCATTTTCATTTGTTTTTAAACATATTGAATAAGGAAAAAATAGTTTTAAATTTAAAGTTTAGATATCCAACTATGTGATATGGAAGAATGGAGAGAAACATAGTAAAATATTTTTTATAAACATTTCAACGAAGCAATGCCCAAATGAGAATATTACCATTGAAATGTAAGCATGTATAGGAGATTTTAGGAGAGCTTCACCAACATTTAACTATAATGCAGACATCAATTTTAAAAATTTCCTTAACATAAATATTATTTCAATATTATATTATAATTACATTAAAAAATTGAAAATTCCAGAGAATAAATAAAACAAAATATTATATAGGAAACAATATTTTATCAAGGTGATTTTGCTGATTAGAATGGAAGTGTGTGTTTTTTAAACATTAAGAAATGTACAATATTAAAAGATACAAGTCTTTTGAAATCTTTTTTTCAGATTTCAGGGTCTAAAACATGAGAGCCAATTTCCCATTAGTTAAGTCAGAAGAGATGTGAGTTAAATCCCAGAGAGCATTTACTTCAGCTTATCAAGCCTATCATATATCCGCTCCTGTATCATATATCAAAGGCTGTTTTTCTAACAAGTAAAATAATTACCCAAATGACTTAACAGGCATTACTTTTTCATTTTATCTGTACTGACCAAGGTTTCTTGAACTAGAAATTATCATATTGGGCATGAATTATACAGCGTCAAAATAATTAAGTTAATTGTGAAGGGCTAATTGAATTTTAAGAATTTATTTGCATTCAAAACAAAGTGATAAATAATGAATGCTATTCAATTATCCCATAGTCAGTGGTGATGAAGATACAATTGTTTTTATTCCCTTTGATCAACTTGTCAAACTGATTCAAAGATACATTTTTTATCGGAAAAAGGCTATGTTTTGAATAATTGATGATGTGTTTCAATTGAGAGATATTTTACTTTAGAACTAGAAATCTGTGCATGTGATGCACTGTGATGTCCCCCGCTAACATTTAATCCGAAAGTGACCCTACCCACATTATGTACAAATTTCATATTGTTCCCATGGAAACCAGAAAAAAAAAATTGAGAATAACCAAAGTAGCAAAAGGCACCACTCCTCCAGTAGTTCTAACCACATATCAAGTCTAGTAAAAATATTTTGAATAGTTTTTAAGCTAAAGTACGGAAACAGACCCTACCCCCCATATACACCTAGTTCAACTTGTTTCTTTAGAAACCAGAATTTTTTTTTCAGAATAACTAAAATAGAAAAGGCACCACTCCACCACTAGGTCTAACCACATACCAAGTTTCGTAAAATCATATTGAATAGTTTTTGAGATATTGCCCGGAAATGGTCCTTTCAAACTGTTGCTATGGAAACCAGGAAAATTATATAATTTAGAATGACCAAAATAGCAAAAGGCACCACTCCACCACTAGGTCTAACCACATATCATGTTTCGTTAAAAGAATTGAACACTTTTGAAGATATAGTCCGGAAACAAAAGCATCCCCCAATATGCACTAAGTTCAAAATGTTTCCATGGAAACCAGAAAAAAGAAAAAATTCAGAATAACCAAAATAGCAAAAGGCACCACTCCAGTACTAGATCTAACCACATACCAAGTTTCGTTAAAAAATATTGAACGGTTTTGGAGATATGGTCTCGAAACAAAAGCGTTACAGAATTACGGAATTTAACAAAGGAATGACTAAGAAAGGACCTGTTATATTTTCAGTGGAACTTGTGTATACATGCAAGCTTAAAAAACATAATCTTTTTTACATCATTTCCAAGTGATTGTTGTAATAGAGAGATGAACAAAATAAAAAGATGCAATTGAATATTTAACAAAATCAAATTAAAGGTTAGTAAAACATGGACAAAATCATGTTTGTAAAGTTTGTATTTTCTGAAGACACTGGTATATTTCAAATTACTTACAAATTCAACTTTTAAAACAATTTTTAATATCTTATAGGATTTGTGGTATTTTTCAAAAGTGATAGTCAATTGACACTTTAACAAAAATAATTATTTATATCTTTGGAAAATAATTATTTGAAAAGGGATATATCATAATAATATCCTGCTAGCAGGGCGATTATCTTGATAATAACCTGCATCCGAGGGACATTACTCGAATAATTTCCTTGCTGTACGAGTCAGAAGGAAAATATATAAAGACCTCAAAGAACAATGGAGTGACGTCACTAAAGGTTTATAAGTTGTATGATTAAAGTAAAATCAATTTTTATGGTTAATCAAAGCTTCATACAATACATGCAATGTTTCCGAGTAGATACTCAAACTGTTTTCAAGCAGATTATTGATCTTACAATAAGTTAAATTAACCTGTCAGAACATGCCTGTTTACCGTCTGTTCTCAGACCATTGTGCAGAGAAAATCCCCCAGATCATGTTTGTACACCACAAAAGCATTATTTTGAAATATTTATTGCTTGGAACACTGTTAGATTGGAAAAACAAAAAAGCCTAGATTATTCAGGAATTTTAGATGCAACCAGTAACTGCAGGAAATGAGATCAACCAAAAACACCATTTAAGGCAGGAACCTTTTTTCTTATAGCAGAAAGATACATCTGACCTAAACTCACTCATCATTTACAAGGATCTCCGACTCTATGTCTACCATGGACTTTTTCATGCAACAGCAGAATTCAATCAATTTTACCACTTTCACTTAATTTAATTAAATGAGCGCATTGATTTCCCAGGCTGATACACTTACAAAGTTGAATTTCATTTTAAATTGAATCATTTCAAGTGAATTTCAATAAATTACCATTAGGCATTGAAAACCGAATCTTAAGTTCTTGAAAGTCTTCTCAAGAGAATGTGTACACAGAAATAAAATATCAATACCTGTATTCATTTAGATAAATTCATCAGTTTTAATGGTCTATGTAGGGCTTTTTATTTCTGTAGTTAATCAGCTTGCAAATTCACGATTCATCCAGACTAAACTACTTAAAGTTGAGGATATACTTTTAATAATTTAAGGGGCAGTGGCAGCCAATGCTTATAAATACACTGAGATATTGGTGTTATACATCTGGATCAAATGAATGATTCAAGAATTATGATAATAGAAGGGGTGTACAGTGAAAACCACTTGTAAAACAAAAAACATTTCATGGTGACATCACCATATCTTTGTGTAATTTGGAATTGTATGTCATCTTGACCTTTGAACTGTTTTATGAATTTATGTATACATACCATGATTTGAAATTAGGTTACCTTCTAACAAATGAATAATATAATATAACCCCTAGTACTTCAAGAAATCAAGTTACAGTCTAGGGCTAATTTTACAATACTTGGGAGGTGCAATGCCTTTCATCTCCAGATTTCTTGATACATTCATTCTTTTCAATGTTCAATGCCACAACGATAATTAAAAGGTTTGTGGGTGGTGACTGAATGATATAAGAATGGAGCCATTGGCTCTGTAGCTCATCAGTTTATTAATTATTCAACTAACAAATAACGACACTAGAACATTTTGCTCTTGGAAAAGAAGTTGAAGACAACTTACTGACTCTTTGGTCGTTCCCCGACCTTGTAGTCCCAGAGAGGGACCGAGGCATACCCCAGGAAGTCATCAGACAGGACTCCTCGATGGTATAGGTTCACTTCCACCTCCGAGTGCATGTGAGGAATTGGCCTGTAATAACATTGTCATTATGTATGTGTTTATTTTTTAAATTTTTTAGGATATGAAAAGAATGCAACAATACAATGTTGATATTGTACTGAAATTGAGCAATAAAGTAATATTTCATGGTCTACTGAAATTTCAAAAATGAGAAATAGTAATCGAAACTTTATCAGTTCTTGAATAGTTCATCAACAGAACAGCAATAAAAGTACCGAGGGTACAGAAGCTCACCTTAAAATGAATGATGTGGTAAAATGGTTTAATTATACATGTAACCATCTTTTATATAATTGATTATGGCTGCCATCATGATTTTTTTATCTTTTTCTTCTTTTGGAAACGACTAGAGCTTGAACAAACATTAATACACAAATGATATAATCATGATAAGTTAACAAGCAGTAGGTTTTTGTATAACTTTTTTGTATATCTATGGCTGAATTGGTGACCATCTTGTACTTTTTAATCTTCAAAATGCTACTTTTATGTGGGCATCCGTATTAATTTCATTATGATATCTTGATTGGTTTAGGTGTATCCATTTAAATGTCATTCATTACTTACAGGATGGTGGCCACTATTGTCAAATCAACAGAGAGATATGACAAATCAAATTTCCTTACTTTTCTTACTAAACCCTTTTCGATTTTCATCTGCATATTTATTCCACATCAACTTATCATGTAGATTGCTAAACACAAAGCTTATTGTAGACAAGTTTTGTGTAAGTTGTTATTCTTAGAAAGAACATATCACTGTCATGAGAATACAAGTCTATAACTTTTATTGCATACACATGGGCCATGGCCATATAGCATAATGCTCTACCATATCAATTGGGTCAGGTTGATTATGCAACAGACTAGCAGCTGACACTGTGATGCTAGCAGCCTGCCTTGGGTTGTGTATTAGACAGCATAGTGGAATATCTGAACTCTGGTTGACCCCTTATGTGTGGTATTTAAAGGAATATAAGGGAGATACCATTGTTTAAAATTTAACATGTTTAATGTAATTTGGTTTTTGCAGCTAGTTGCCATAAAGATTTTAAACAAATTAATCAATTATGTTTGTCTTTCATCTTAATTTTTTTAGAAACACTTAAAAATATAGAACAACTTGCACGACAATCTTAAATATTCCATATTTAAGATAATATTATGATTAGTAAGTTCAAATTAGAGAATTTATATGGTGCCAGTGATCACTTGATGAAAGCTTAAAATTTAATAATAATGATGTGTCATCTGCAGCTGAAAAGTCAATATGGCTGCTTTTGCGGCCATCTTGGATTCTCAAAACTGAAACGTCTACGTTTCTGTGCGGAATCACTACAGGTATAACATACTACAATATAAAAACTAGATTAGCGTTTGCGGGATACCGCAAAAGCAGAGCAGCCCCTGAACTTGGGGTTTCGCCTTACCCTGTTCCGCCTTTTACAGGCCTCATCCAATTGGGAATTTTCTCGTGACCTTGACCTTTGACACTCAAGGTCACATAATCAATGAACACATTTCATTGAGTATAACATTATTGTAATGAAATAAAGTGTTTAAAATTAAATTAATCCATTTTCTCCATATATGTTGACCTTGCTGTGACCTTGACCTTCGACAGTTCGTACCCAAAACTTTTTGAAAATTTTGTACTTCTCAAGAGATAATATATACAAAATCTAAACTTCATAGCACAAAAACTTTTAAAGTTATTGTGTTTACAAGGAATTGCAAAAACTCATATCTCATGACCTTGACCTTTGACCTTCAAGGTCACACAATAATTGAACACTTTTTATTGAGTATAACAATCATGTATTGATTAAAAGTGATCATAGTTAAAATTAAGCATTTTCGCTAAACCATGCTTAAGTCATGACCTTGCTGTGACCTTGACCTTTGACAGATTGTAGCCGAAACCTTTTCATAAAATTTTACTTTTCCAAGGATGATATATACCAAGTTAGAGCTTCATAGCACAAAAACTTTTCAAGTTACCGTGTTTACAAAGAATTTTGCTGTGATTTTATAACTCGTGACCTTGACCTTTGAACTTGAAAGTGAACATGTCATAATGATTCCCTGGAAGTATTAACATTTATACATGTTCATGAGTTCTGAAAAGCTAAATGGGATAAAGTTATACCCAAATTTAGTGCATTTTGTAATAACTCATATCTCATGACCTTGACCTTTGACCTTCAAGGTCACACAATCATTGAACACTTTTTATTGAGTATAACAATCATGTATTGATTAAAAGTGTTCATAGTTAAAATAAAGCATTTCCGCTAAAACATGCTTACGTCATGACCTTGCTGTGACCTTGACCTTTGACGGATTGTAGCCAAAACCTTTTCAAAATATTTTACTTTTCCAAGGATGATATATACCAAGTAAGAGCTTCATAGCACAAAAACTTTTCAAGTTATCATGTTTACAAGGAATTCTTAGAGTGAATACGTATCTCGTGACCTTGACCTTTGACCTTGAAAGTGAACGTGTCAAAATCGTTCCCCCGAGGTATGAGTAGTAAGGTATGAATAAGAGTTCTGGAAAGCTTAGTGAAAAAAAGTTATAGCTAGTAGTACGAGTGCGGCGGCGGCGGCGGCGGCGGCGGCGGCGGCGATGGAAACTTCACAAAAACTGATAGCAGCCCCGTCCTTAGACGGGGCTGCTAATGATATCTAGATTGGTTTAGGAGAAATAGTCTTTGTCATGAAATCTAATTGAAAATTCAATATGGCTGCCATGGCGGCCATCTTGGATTCTCAAAACTTAAACGTCTACCTTTCTGTGCGGAATCACCATAGGTATAACATACTACAATTTCAGAATGATATCTGTATTCGTTTAGAAGGAGTAGTCTTTTTCAAGAAATCTAATTGAAAATTCAATATGGCTGTCATGGCGGCCATCTTGGATTCTCAAAACTGAAACGCCTACCTTTCTGTGAGGAATCACCATGGGTATAACATACTACAATTTCAGAAGGATATCTGTATTCATTTAGAAGGAGTAGTCTTTTTCCTGAAATCTAATTGAAAATTCAATATGGCTGTCATGGCGGCCATCTTGGATTCTCAAAACTGAAACGTCTACCTTTCTGTGAGGAATCACCATGGGTATAACATACTACAATTTCAGAATGATATCTGTATTCGTTTAGAAGGAGTAGTCTTTTTCATGAAATCTAATTGAAAATTCAAAATGGCTGTCATGGCGGCCATCTTGGATTCTCAAAACTGAAACGTCTACCTTTCTGTGAGGAATCACCATGGGTATAACATACTACAATTTCAGAATGATATCTGAATTCGTTTAGGAGGAGTAGTCTTTTTCGTGAAAGTTTACGGACGGACAGACGGACGGTCGGACAGACGGACGGACGGACGGACGGACGGACAAACAGACGGACGACGGACGAAGCGCCATGACATAAGCTCACATTTACTTTGTAAAGGTGAGCTAAAAACAGGAAAATTATTCTTGTTTCTCAAACACTTTATAACCAAAACTTCATGAACAAGAAATTCCTTTATCTGTTCTAGAACAGTTCAAAACTTCATGAACAAGAATATCCTTACAATAATTATTCTCGCAACAGCTAATTAACATGTAAGTCAATGGGAATGATGTCACTTGTACGTAATAATAATATTGGCCATCCGCTGTAAAACCATTCATAAGCTGAACAAAAATATCCATTATCTGTTTTAGAACAGTTCATCAACAAAACTTCAAGAAAATTTTAAGTGACAAGTTACTTAAGAACAGAAAGATCTGTCACTACTTTATCTCTGTATATAAACAGCTTCTAATAACAAAGTTAAGTCTCACAGGTCGCACTCCTCGAACCACTCCGGGTTGTGGGCGTTCTTGATGGTGGAAGTCTGGTACTTCTCCTTGCCCAGCTGTATCGTGACGAACACATCGTTGTTACCTGAAACATCATGGACACATCTCAGGGTTTCATTTATTTAGTGAATGACGATTCTCAAATCATGTCTCAGAGTAAATATAACATATACTAGGAAAAAATCTGGATAAATGAAAAGTTTGGTCTGATATGAAGGCGTCAACAGACACCGAAACATTTAACAATTTTTATTCTTGCATCTTGGTGGATAACTCCATGTGTTGTGGACGGTCTCGACTCCATCTCTTAGAATTAATATTTCTTTATTGACCACTTGATGAAATATCATTCCTAAGATTTGTATTTGTTATTTATATGATCAATGCGATCAAACTGTTTTATCATATGGTTTGAAATTAAAAATCAGTCAAATCAAGATGCAATGTCTCTGGAAAATTCCCTCCTTTCATATCCAGTGTCCTTGATCAAAACATAACCTAGGAACTCAGGTAGTTGAGAAAATTAGACTTGGACTTCGACAAGTTTCAAATTCAGTCAAAAATATGTGATGATATTTTTAAAAAAGCAGCGTTCAGAATCTTTTACAGTAGACATCAGCGCAAAAATTGATGACTTATATATATAGCATAAAACAATAGGGGACAAACAGATAACCCTGCCGACCCCACACATACATAAAACTTTCATAAATCATCTTTTTATGATATATTTGCTCAAAACCTGACAGGTATGCCAATGAAATTGAACAGTAAAAAAGAAAACAAATGATATAGAACTGATGAATGAGCAGACAATGAAAGAATGTCATTCAATGTATTCAAAAGTCTGGCCCACTTCACCTATAAACAACAATGTCTTAAAGCACCATCAAAAGATCCTTAAATCTGATAAATTCATGTCAATCAATGCATAAGATACAGCCATGGATTGACACTTGAACCAGTTCTTAAGCAAAAAGAATATATCTGAAAGCATTTTGTTAGGGGGGTTATAAAAGGGGTTTACTTTTAAATTAAAGACCTTAGAACTGTTACCAGCAAAAGAAAGCATGCAACACCATATGGATTGTTTATCTTACTTTATACATTTCTGCACTGGAAAACCTTTTTATCTTTCCTAATTTGTCAAAATAAATCCATAAAACTTGATAAATGAATGGCTACACAATAATGAAAGTAAGCATTGAGAAAATTGTCTTTTAAAATATTGAACAAATAAATACAATGGTACTCAGTGTCATCAATTTCTTGTAAAATCTTTTAACCTCCACTTCAAAAAATTAAATTTTAAATTTTAATTGTCAATCTATAGCAAGTGACTATTGTCCAGCTTCTTTTGTTCATTAGTTCTCGACTTTACTCCTAGGAAACCTTAATCAATTGAACACAAAACACCTCGGCAGATAAAGTGTTAAAATTATGAGCATGTGCTTGCAAAAATTATCAAGACAATGAAGTGAGCCTTCATGCTTCAAATCAACATCAAATAAATCATAACCTTAAATCACATTACAAAAAGGTATTTTAAATCGGAACATAAATCTCCCTCTATCGTAATCATGAATGCAGCATAAACAAAGTCTCATGGCATTCAGAAAACAATTTAGGAGATCACTTTGACAAATACATGATTATCGACCCCGGCTTTTATACTAGCCATCACATGAAATGAAACACATCCCCTGATTTAGAAGACATTACTTCAGCTCTGCATACACCGATAGTCAGTGTTCACACTTCCGCTGTTGACTTTGTCTATAATCTGCGCACTATGCATCATGAAGTGCATCGAGGTGCATGTCAGATTGTGCAGCTCATGTGATAACGTATGCTTAATGTCACAACTTGCAGTTAATGTGAAAACCTGCACTTAATGTCAAATCTAGTTGAACCAGTGTTTAGCTTCAACCATGGGAACATAGGGAACCTGGGATAAATTTCATTGAGGAATGAATTATTACTTTAAGCAGCTGTCAAAATTATAAAAACAATTCCTATATCTGTAGGATGTGATGTTAGGAGATCTATGCACATTATTTTACATAAGATTCATGAGCTCTTTTAACTTTCATTTTAACCACCTTGTTTTAAACAGGTTTTGTCCTAAAACACTTGAAAAACCTGAGATATAGGAATGTATTATAACTTTGAAAACCTATTTAAAAAATTCTTACCAGTTTGACAAAGGTTTTTTTCAAACTGTGATGGAATCTATGCATTACAATTTCAAGCTAGGGGTGTGACAATACATAGAACTATTGATAAATTCAATATTCATCTTTGCAAAACTTGAAGTGAAACACGAAAGTAAATGCTTAAATTTTTTTTATCTATTGCCAGTATCAAAAGTGTAGGTTGTTTTATAAGAGTAAATTTATGTTGCCCTGCATAAGTATTTCAAATAAGAATGTTTGATTTCATTTGTAAACAGTTCAAGATCATAAGTCGTAGATCCTGGTTGAAAGTCTGTATTCAATGGCTGAAATATGTTTCAACAAACATAATTTCTCAAGTGTTCAATTGAATGATAACCAATACATAAAATTATCTTCAACATCATTTCCATTGGACATTTGTAAGATCTTGGTAGACTCTCCAATACAGAGATCATGTCTGCTAGAGATCGGAATGAAGCAATATTCACTACTCCTCCCATGGGAGTCTGTTCATTATGGTGATCAATCTTACCATAGATTCCAATCAGGAACAACTCTTCAATGTTATGAGATCAACTGTCATGACAACATTGAAAGTGATTTATCTGTATACAATTGCTACCTCTGTTGGAAACACAAGGGTGTATAATATTGAGCTAAATGTGTACACTGGGGTAGTGGTTTGTATGGAATCTTACACTTAAAGAGCCACTCCATGAGTTTTCCGGGGTCAAATACGCCAAACTCTACCAATATCATCAAGAAATATTGACTGTTGTAAAAGTATCATTTTAATGCTATTCAACAATGTATGGTGTTACCTTAATGGTTTAAAGTCACAATTCTGATCCAAAATAAGACAATAATCACTCAAACCTAATAGTAGAAACTTATCTAAAGCAGTCAGAATGAAGGTTATGAATTGATAATTTTTGATAGGTTATATAACTAGCATTCATGTAGATTGGATATCTGAATTTAGCTCCACAAAAACATGTGACTGTTTTGAATTTTCATTGAAACCAAGTATTTTTCATATAATTGCCAATTTTTTATTATTCATGTGAGGTAATTTGAATTGATATAAATAATTATGCCATCTACATTTATATCAGAGCTAAAGATTATCTGATGTAAATCACCGAGAGGCTCTTCAAGGCATGGGATTGAATCCAAGTGAGACATCACAAATTTGTGACCTGAGCTTTCGCATTATGTTGTGTCCTTGAACAAGGCACAATATCCACATTGCTGTCAGCCAAGCTGTACACACAGTTGTCTGTGTACAGGAAGCAGAGACTTACATGGTCACACAAGCACCTTGTCTATACTTCAAAGCATAATAACTTCTCGGAAATGATGTACAATAATACTGCAAATGAGCAGTCTTGCCACTGGATATTAGTCGTGAAATTTTAATTATTATCACTGTTACTTCAAAGACTTTGGTGTTTCTGTCCAATACAGTGATACTGAGATGGTAACTCTGTAAAAGATCTGAATAAAGAAATATTCCCATGTACCCATGGGACTCTGATCTGAGGGTGATACATCTTACAAAAGCTTCAATTTTGTGAAATTAACTGTCATGGTAACATGGAAATCTGGTTTATGTATGTATTTGTACCTCTGTCAGTCACTCAAGGTTGTGACAGCTTATCATGAATTGAAAAACGAAGATAAATCATGGTTGACCTAAATTATGAACTTGCCAATTTTAATTTTACTGTTGACATGGTCTACTAATACATGTAGTAAAGAATCCCATAAGCACAGAAACAGCCAACATAAATTATAAAGAGACTTCAACATTTTTCTACAAATTTATTTTAATAATCAAACCACTCACTAACAGTTTCATTTTTCAAAAAGATCATACACTTACCTTGGACAACATTTTACTTGCCACTTAAAAAATGTCCTAGTTGCAAGGTTGAACATAAATATAATAATTCACATATCCATGTCATGAATAATTCAGAGAACTTGATGTCCTGTAATAATTCAGGTTGCACCCAAAATAGGTACATAAACATATGTTTTGTTTGCAATATTCAAAACATGTACACTAGAGTTTACATTAAATATTGAAAAAAAATATCTAAAAATGTTTCCAAAAGAATTGCATTTTAAAATCAAGCTTTTCGCAATTATCATTGCACAGATGAATACCAAAAGAACAATTCTTAAAATATTAGGTAATTCAGTGTTAATTATTCAAAATGCTATATGTATTCCTAAAATTTATTTATTCATGTAATTTTTTTACTAACAAACTATTAGAAATCCAGGTTATCAATTGACTGTATTTTTCTGAAAAATCACTCACAGTGCAACTTCTCATCCTGTATGTCTGTCTCAATGTGTAATCAATAACTACTCTTAGGATTATTGATTTATTTGTCTGTTCATCATTTCTTGAACTTTTTTCAGTTTCAGACTTGTCAGCATGACTAACTAAGCATAACCCGCTCATCAGATCACATTGTTTGTTAACTCTGATGAGAATACAAGGTTAACGCCCACTTTGGTTTCTTTCTTGCTACCAGATATTGATACAGGTAAGTTTATTGATTTTTTTTTTCTTTTCCACTTTCTGAGGCTTTCAAGTGAACATGTTCCATCTCGAAGTACAAAAACACTTCATAAAAGAATTAATAAATTAGTTGCTTACATTATGTTTGAAAGTCATTTACACTGGTAAGTTCATTGATTTTCCTCTGATGTCCTTTGTTAGTAAGCTTTAAAATAAAACAATTCATCTTTTTAATTAAGCATGTTCCACCTCAATCCATGGCAAAAAACATTCTAAGATATGACATTCATTGTTTGCATTTTAATAGAAAGACATTGATACTTCAGTAAGTTTATAGATTTTCCAGTTCCCATTCAGTTATTTAAATGGAAACAGTAATAAAGCATCTTTTCACCTAGTACTGTCACAAGAAAATACAAAATAATATAGAATTAGCTATCTTTTCTTATAGAACTAAAAGACATTGCTTATGTTAAGTTAATTGATTTTACCATAGTAATACACCGCTCAAAGTTTTTAGTGACATTTTGAATATTTCATAAAACACTACTAAAATTAGAAAGCTGTCATGCATTATGGCTGTTTATATAACTGAACGACATTGATACTGGCAAGTTCATTGATTATTTCTTTGAGAGTAAGTTTTTGTAAAGATGCAATTCACACATTTTGTCAAGCATGTCTTCAGCATCAACTTCAAAGAAGCATGATAAAGAATTCAAAATAAGTCGTCATGCATTCTATTAGTACATAACAGAAAGACATTGATATGGCCAAACTCATTGATTTTCCTTTTGATAGTGCTGGAGCTATTGAATAGCAGTTCATACATTCTACCAAGCATGTCTTCACCTCAAACTACACAGTAAAAGAAACAAAGGTAATAGAAATTAATCATTCATCTTTAATGCAAGGAATGACGGGGTGAAGAGATATGAAAGAAACAAAACAAGGGGAACGACACGATGTTGAGACATGGAAGGAAAATAACAAAGAACCAGAGAATGTAGAGATAAGACAGGAACAAAACAAGGAACCACAGGATGTAGAGATAAGACAGGAACAAAACAAGGAACCACAGGATGTAGAGATAAGACAGGAACAAAACAAGGAACCACAGGATGTAGAGATAAGACAGGAACAAAACAAGGAACCACAGGATGTAGAGATAAGACAGGAACAAAACAAGGAACCACAGGATGCAGAGATATTGGCATAGATAAGACAAGGAACCACAGGATGAAGAGGCATAGAGGAAACAAAAGGATGTTGAGATATGAAAGGAACTAAAAAGGAACCACAGAATTATAAGACATGGAAGGGGAAAACAATAGCACAGAACAAAACATTAGTTAGGAACCACAGGATGAAGAGATATGAAAGGAACACAACAATGAACCAGAGAATGTAGAGATATGGAAAGAACAAATCAAAGAAGCACTAAATGTTGAGATATTGGAATGAATAAGACAAGGAAGTGCAGGATGTAGAGATATGGAATGCAACATGGCAGGTTTATTGATGAAGCGTGTTTGAAAGTGTCTGGTGAACCCTCTTTGATCCTTCACAATCAATATCACTTCAACAGTCTAAACTTCCTGATCCTTCTTTTTCCAAAGATGCTGGAAACAAATCCTGGATGATCTCCATGTTTACAGAAAGATCACTTGGATCTTAGTGTCCTAAATAACCAATACAGTAGACTAGAGTTTGCAAATACAGCTTAATTGTGAAGAATCTATGAACAAAGTTCTGTCAGACTTATTTTTTTAAAGCAAGTTTGAGTAGTTTGTTTCAATATCACTGACATAATACTTTTCTATTTGATTGTGATACACGTTCTCAAAAAACCTTAGATATTCAGCAAAAGATGTGAGATGAGGTGATTTGGTGACTTTTGCAGGTTTATAAATAGGTATTGTTTGATAAAAAGGAAGATTCCATATTGCAGGAATAACATGTTCATGCATATGGCTATGTAATTAAGTGAAACCTAGGAGCATAAGCTTGAAACACCTCAAGCATAATAATAACTATACTTATCAATCAATCAAGTTTGTTTCGTAAAAGGCCTAAGGCCCACGTACAGAACAAAATAAAAATAAATGTGATTACACAGTAGTGGCATACAGTACAGTCATGTGTAGGAAGAACTTATCTTATATAATTTGAACAGTTTGTATGTACGTCAAAGAAAAGTTTTACATGCTAAGGTATTTAAAAAATATTGCTTATCAATGTGATATGGTAATTCTTTGAAATACTTACAACGCAAATTATGATACATTTAACATTCAAATAAAAAATAGAGCCATTGGCTCTGTAGCTCATCAGGCATCATATCAAGTTTGCTTTATACAGGCAAGATGAGCTTAAAATGAAACTAATGTACCTATTGCAAGAAAACCTATAAAAAAATTACAAAACAAATGTATTATTATTCAACACTTTCTAGATCACCAATATCAGACAGTGAAAGAAGTCCACACTAAAATATACAAGGAGAAAATGGAGAAAAAAAGGTTTTTAAGATTGTGACCCCTGTGACCCTATTTGGGGTCATGGGGTCACAAAACCTACAGTTTAGAATCCCTATTGGCCAAGGAGTCTACATGCCGTCTTTCAGCTCAATAGACCTTTAGGAGCTAAAGATGATGATGAAAATAAGTTTTTAAGGTTGTGACCCCTGTGACCCTACTTGGGGTCATGGGGTCACGAAATCTACAATTTAGAATCCCCATTGGCCAAGGAGTCTGCACATATAATTTCAGCTCTCTAGACCTTTTGGAACTTGAAGAGAAGATGAAAATAGTTTTTTAAGGTTGTGACCCCTGTGACCCTATTTGGGGTCACAGGGTCAACAAAGTTACAAATTAGAATCCCCATTGTCCAAGGAGTCTGCACATATCACTTTCAACTCTCTAGTCCTTTTAGAACTGGAGAAGAAGATGAAAAAAAGGTTTTTAAGGTTGTGACCCCTGTGACCCTATTTGGGGTCATGGGGTCACAAAATCTACAATTTAGAATCCCCATTGGCCAAGGAGTCTGCACATATCTTTTTTAACTCTCTAGTCCTTTTAGAACTGGAGAAGAAGATGAAAATAGTTTTTAAGGTTGTGACCCCTGTGACCCTATTTGGGGTCACAGGGTCACCAAAGTTACAAATTAGAATCCCCATTGGCCAAGGAGTCTGCACATATCATTTTTAACTCTCTAGTCCTTCTGGAACTGGAGAAGAAGATGAAAATAGGTTTTTAAAGTTGTGACCCCTGTGACCCTATTTGGGGTCACAGGGTCACCAAAGTTACAAATTAGAATCTCCATATGCTAAGGTACTTGTACACAAAATTTCAGCTCTCTAATGTGTATGGTTCATGAGGAGAAGTCGAAAGTGTCAAAAGTTTACGGACGGACGACGGACGGACGACGGACGGACGGACGCTGGACGACAGGCCATGCCATCAGCCCATCTGGACTTTCAGTCCTGATGAGCTAAAAATGAAATTCATTTTCTATAAAAATTTTGAAGTACACCAATTCTCAACTATACTTATCAAAATAATGAACATATTCCTGGCAGATAATGTGAGGCATGTGTTTATCAGTATACAGTCAGGCCTCGATAATCAGACGAGAGCGTATTTAGTATATCAAACGAGTTTATTTCATATCCATATATATATTTGTAACTATTACACAATTTATTAAAATCATAAACTCCAGAAACACAAAGTGAGACATTTCAATTTATTAAAATCACAAACTACCGTCACGCTTAACTCACATGCCAATCCACTGTCATTGAAGTTTACTACAATCAGTGTGTTGATCACTTACCCGAAACGATTTGATGAACGGCTGTATTAATGAAGCAGAAATAGTGATAATTAACTAATCCGTTACAGCTAATTGGCGTTCGGATTCGGAGACTGAAGCAACGGATTAATGAATCAACATTTAATGGGTTTATATAGAGATAAGTTTGGTTACAGCTGGCTACCATTCGGATACCGCGGGATTCGGATTATCGGTGGACGGATTATCGAGGTCTGACTGTAGTTATCATTATGCTTGATGTAAATAATCACCGGTTAGGAATTGTACTTTCAAGGCAATTGAGGGACAAAAAAGTTCCTTCTATCTTCCTGGTACAGTTTCTCACATAGCTAGGTGGACTGACTGCAATGTGGATGATGTGCCTTGCCAAGGACACAATTGCTTGGTGCTTCCACAGTGGATTTTTGAAACTGGATTCATATGAGAGACCAGAGTGCTCACCCCAATTATCCACAAAACTAGGCAGAGCCAGACATATTTCTATTTTCATATATAATCAGTTTAAAAGTTCCTTCCTTACTTACCTATGAATTTTGAATATAAGCAAAATTAAATTTTCAATAGCGGCCAAAGCAGAAGGCTAGGTGGACAAGGATTAAGAGAGGCCTTAGTTTTCAAAATTTACTTTGATTCAGCACTCGTAAAACTCTTTATTTATTCAGAGCAAACATATGACCGGTTTGTGAGGTAGTCTGTACACTCAGCAAATTGAAGTACAGACTGTACACAGCTAAGAGGGGGACAATGTGTAGACATACAAGTTGAGTAACGGAAATTCTGTAGACATAAAAGACAGTTAAGCTGTAATTCTGTCTAGCAGCAAAATAAAAAAAGCTACTCTACTTCAATCAATGGTTGTTTGAGACATGCATGTGTATGATGAATAGTTGATATGATTTGAATTCTAAAACACCTTCTTTTGAGTATTGTCTGGCAGGTTGATTAGCAGTTCTCCAATTCATACGCTAGGAGCTTGTGAATAGCTTACAAATATACTTGTACATGGAGTATGATAATAATGACTTTAACATTCGTAAACTAGCTTTATGTCTGTCACACAGTATAGAGAAAGATTAATATTTCACCATAGATACATGGAAAAGATGTAATATTGTAATAAAGCCATTCCTTTTGAGAGATGAAACATCAGAGCAATATCAAAGATTAAAGAATAAATAGGAACTAAAGCCAAACTTTGAAAATATGGATGAAAAAGATTTTTGGAACTTTATTTTTGTTATCCAAAATGATCAGATTATGATTTTTTAAAATAAATTTTGACTTTGATAATTAAAAATTTCATTATCATTTGTTTTGTAACATTAACCCAAAAACAAAAACATGAAGTAAAGGCTTAATGTAAACAATTTAAGTCTTTGATTAATGATCACCTAAATATTTAATCATCAACTAAGATAAGGCAAGCTTCACTTGTAAGATGTTCAAACTTTCAACAAATACACAGAAAATATTCACAAATATTTTCTCCAATAATCCCTATTCCCTGTAAAAATAACAACCCAAATTTCTCCAAAAAAGGTCCAAATGAGCAAAATTCTCTTGTCGTCACTCATGTATAAGAGAAACTGATTTATTAAGCTAGTCAAGCACGTAAAATATCGCATTGGATAAAGTCACGTTCTCCATACAGCATCATCCAGTTGTACCATTGATTGTTCTAATTAACAAGCTGAGCTCATTAATCATAAAAATTCTGTCAGGCGTGAAAGAATTGTGATTGGAAATTGTCAAGCCTCGTTAGCCGCTCGCCTTACAATGAAGAAAGTCCCTTCAGCTTACATCGCAGTCGACTGCCTTTCTATCTAACTTAATTTGTCAGTACATACAGAAAAACCTCTCCCATTTCTTCTAATCTTAATGGCAGTTTCAGGTTTTATGACAGGACACTGTTGCTCTTACTGTTGTTTTGCTGTGATCGATAGATATTCAAGATTACCCATTTCGATTGGCTGTAGATCTTTATGAGGACAAGAAAGTTTGGTTTAAATACTGGTTCCTGAAAATGATGTCGTTGTGCAGTTATCCGAAAGCTTCAAGATATTAAAGGGGCAGTAGCACGTTTTTAGGGGGAATATAAGGTGATGTCAGGAAAATGAAAATTAATGCTTTCAATTGAAAGACAATGTATTTAAACTAAATAAAGCAGTAATAATTCAAAATTATAACGTAAAATTTAGCCATGTGATTCCCTTTTCTTACACAAAATGAATTAAAGGTGTTCACAAAAAATGACCGCCAATGGTTTTTATGTGAATCCTTATACTTTGTCCTCTGACTATGGGTGATTGGCTTGTGTAATGACACTGTCAATATAATACATTTAGCATTAACTTACAATTATAAGTAAAATATTTAAAATATAAAATTATCAAAAAACTTGCTACTGCCCCTTTAAGAACATTGATTTCAATAAAGAAATATAGTCTTTAATATTGGCCAAGTAACACAAGAAACTGTAAAATTAACATAATTCAAATGTGATTTTTCATAAAAAATCTTAGCACTTCAATTGGAATAAATCCAATATTCTAGTGATCATAATACTTTAAGAACAAGGCAAAAGTGAGCGCGGCTCACATACCCCCGCCTGTAGTTTGACCGCCTTTCTTTGACGAAAATAGTGAAAAGTCATATGTTCTGATAAGTCCTAGGATTGTTACCGTATTTTTCCATCACATGATATAGAAAATAACATTATAATTTAATTTGTCTGAATAGGTGTGAAATGGTATAACTATGATAATAAATGTTTTTCAACAAACTCTCACCTTCCATGCAGTTCCATGTAGGTCAATTTATATTCCAATATATGTATTCTTTGCAGTGGTATTAACATTCCAATATATGTATATTCTTTGCAGTGGTAACAACATCAGTCATGTTCTATGTTCATACAGTGTCCATATGAGTATCACAATAGGTCACAATCCCTTTCTTTTGTTTACTTCCCAAAAGATAACTTGAAGGCAAAACAGTCACATTTACATTATGTTTATACGGTATGTGTTTGTCATTAGGAAATATATTTACAAGCATGATCCTCAACCTACTGTTTTCGGATTGTTTTGGTTCAAAATTTCAAAAATTATTTGAACTTGGAATTAAAACCCTTAAAAGGCACAACAACATCATATAGGTTACTGCCATACCAAGTTTGAAAATTCCAAGTGGTATAGTTTTTAAATTATGATCCGGAAACGAGACATAGTCCAGAAATCGGATGTTTTTTGGTCAAAATTTCAAAAATTATTTGAACGTTGGAGGTGAAACCCCTAAAAGGCACAACAGCATCATATAGGCTACTGCCATACCAAATTTGCAGTTTCTAAGTGGTATAGTTTTAGAGTAATGCACCGAAAACAATTTCGGACGGACGCACGGAGCGCTATATACCCCCGACTACGTCGTAGCTGGGGTATAAAAACTCTAAAAGTCCTACTTAATATGAACACTACAATTCCTAGTCCCATATATATAAGCATTACTCTTCTTGATACTATTATGAAGAACCAAACATTTTAGAAGCAAACATTTATGCACTTCAAACTCTTTGTCCTAAACATCATTAAGCCTGGACCAATATTGCCAGTATAACTTCTGATTTCCTAAACAATACAACTCTTCAAAATCTTATCACAAAAACCCTTGATCCACAAGACAGGACACAAAACTACACAAATAGAACAACTCATGGTCTCAACCCAATGAGTTTTGGTCCTAAATCTCACCACTAGAATTCATAATCCCCAATCAAGCACTCCTATGAGTGTATCTCAACTTTTCATTGAACTAGTTGTGGTACAAAATCGTAACAAGGAATCAGACGTGTTTAGTACCCTATGGAATTGTATGTGATCCACGACTTATTCTCCCAAAGATACCTTTACCATTTTATTGCATGCTGGGTAATCAAAGAACCGCCATTATAGCTGCACTCCATCCCAACAGAACATTCAAGTCTACTTTACTGGTGTGAGTAAGTTCCACTGAACTGGAGATGATGTCATACACCAAAGAATTCCAATGTCTTATAAATGATGCAAGCTGGTTCTTCTTCTTAGTATTTGTACCAAAGTTCGGATTTTGGTAAAGTTATGTTTTATTACATGCTAAGCGGCTGCAAGTTTTCTCAGTATTCAAATGTGTTTTCGCCACTGACTGAAAATCAATTTTTCAAGTCATTGAACATAAAAAGGACGACGTCATGTGCACAATGGTTTGACGTCACTTCTACAATCATCACAACGTCTTTGCCGTTGCTAAGTTACAATACAACAATGGTATGACATCAACAAACTAACAAACACGAGTCAAGAAGTTTTTAATGTAAATCATAACAAAATATAACAAAATATTCGCTCTACTCTCACTCAATCAGAGACATGTGATATCACACTAAAAACAGACGATATCCTCTATTTATCAAGCAGAATCAGAACTCTTTGGGATTCAAGAAGTAGGTAGAATGGTGAGACAAGAAAATTCTGTGGATGACCACCTTCCTCATGTGAAATATGCATAAATTTTCAAACAGATTTCCAACTTAAGTATCTATACCGAAATCATACAGAATAAAGAACCCATAACTTCCAAAATAAAAGTGTGACCAAAAAGCAAATTTCCTGGCCATCAGACATCTTAGTTTCCACTTCCAGCAGGACTACAAATTGTGTCAACAGAGATAAAATGAGAAGAATAACCAAAAAAGCACAGATAGAAAAAGTTTAACTTACCACCCTTGCCCTTGCTGATCAGATTTTTGGCCCTCAGTACTGAAAAGATAAATGATATGATGAAACAATAAATAAGCAAAACATTTAAATGGAAGCTTGGAAATTAAAATAATAAGTGATATATAGTCAAGTGTTATAATTATGTGGTTGCAATTCTATTCAATTCTGCAACAAAATAGTCAACACATTGAAAACTATATATCAGACGGTTTCAAAATCAATGATAATGATTCAACATTTTTCAATACAAATGATATCAGTAACACAATAGCATAGGACATAGCAATGAAAGCATTATATAAGGATTATGTCATAGGATCTCATAAGCAGTAACAACTAGAAATATGTCTCCCACAAAGCTTGAGGGGGGGGGGGGATAATTCAAGGAAATCAAAGGATACAGAACTGAAAGTGTTACAAGGAAACGCTGATGGATACTCATTAGCCCTAAAATCCCTTGACAACCATCTGCCCTGTAATACACAAGGAATATGCAAGGAGAGCACGATCCATGAATACCAACCCTCAGATGGGCATCCATCTTGCAACCTCAGACACTCTCAGGAACATCAGACCAATGATACTGACAAGAATAGTCAAAGAACATTTGACCTGGGATTGAGCAATTATCTGATGATAATTTTTTATCAAGATGACCGTATTGGAATGAACCAGTATATATGACCGAATATGCAAAAGCCTATTCAAGGACAATGTTTGATTGATAACCATTTGGACCATGACTTCAAAAGGTAGAAATTAGAAATAACAGTATATGCAAGAATATACCACACAGCGACTATTAACAAATAGTTAGATATACATTCATTAGCACAAGCACCACTGAAGATTGAACTCATCAAATTTGCAAGAATATGTTCGGAAAAGAAGTTTCTTACATGATTAACAACAGATTCCAAAGATGTCCATGATGCTTCTAAATCAATATTACTTAACAGACTACTTTCCAGTTCTTGCAAGCACTTGTAGACAGTTCAAAGACATCTTTCCTTTTACAGAGGAAAGGTATGATAGGATACTTAACATGTCATTAGTAAATGATTTCTCCTGAACAGGTAAGTTATATCATTTCTTTGAAAGTTAAATATTCTCTGTTACATATATCTCTTGTTTTTACAAATCTAGGGGTAAATATATATATATACAACACAGATATGAGTTTTTTAAATGTGTTGATCATGACTGTAATTTCCAATTTGTAATGCACGAAAACTCCCCACAGACAAAAGGTCTCAAGTCTCCTTAAAGGTTCAGGAACAATCAAAACACTAGCTTTGAACAATATCTCAGATTGCCAAGTGCAAAACAAAATCAAGATCTGTATTTCCAGATCAGAAAATCATCCACTTGAAACAGAGGTTATCTGAGAAGAATAACCTACCTAAAATGGTAGAGGATGATCTGCCATGAACTCTTGCTAATCAATTGGGCAAAAATGCAGTCTGATTAAAATTGACCGTGCTCCGAGGAATAAAATATCAAAAATATTGTCTTTATCAGGCCTCAAACCATTTGGGATATCCTCTCTGTCTGGGTCTGAATGCACCCACCTCTATCGCGTGTTGCTATAACCAGTTTAGCGCAGACAGACCCAGTCGTAAGCTATCCAATCACATCCTCGTTTTTAAATAGCGTTTAGCGGCGATTATGTATAACGAATGGTACACTGGAGTTACCTGCCCCTGAGGGATACCGAAGCTTTCACTGCGCTCCTTTCGATTGGCTAGATGAGCTTGTGTCAGAACATGTTGGCAATAGGGGTGCCTTCAGACTGTGAATGAGAGGAAAGCCGGGCTGGGTGGGGTTCGAAGCCCGCTAGAGATTATATTTTTACACTGTTTTCCTCGAATCACTGTCGATTTTAATCAGACTGGGCAAAAATGCTTACAAACAGTGTAGATCTTGACTTGATCTTACTCTTTGAGAGCAAACAACATCCTAAGATAGAGATTCATTAGCCAGGAAACCTTGAAGAATCAAATGACAAGTAATTTGACAGGATATGCAAAGGAAGCTCAAAGAGGAATTAACAGGTCCGAGAAGCCGACATAGATTCATATCTAAAATAACCTGACTTATTTGGGCATCAGAAAACCTATAACTTTCTGCCTCGTCAGATTTGCTTGCTCAGATTAATTCCTCTTTAATCATTGCAAATAAATCTCGTTGATTCACAACAAAACCAGATTAATCCAACCATTCATCATATCAAAGAGATCAAATACTTGCGTTACCGGAGCAAAACAAGTTGGCATATCCAATGATGAATATAACATCTCTGTATATTCATTTCCTTATTTCCATAGAGAAATTTGTCCTTTGATTCCAAGCAATTTCTCTGGATTTAAAATGACAGTCATTGTGCGTGGTATTTCCTCAGGTTTGCCAAATCACTGGCTTCTGGATGGAGAAATCTTAGAGATATTCAATACATGCAGGCATCAATAAGGATGTTTTAATATATTTTGACAGCAGCAAACCATCCATTCATCCCCGATGATATCCAATCTGGGCAAGGGCATAGTTTGCTTTCAGTCAGCCTCTGAATGATTCATGAACTTCTAAGACGTCTCACAAATCCTAAACTGACATTGAACATGAGTATCCTTCTCAAAATCAAAATCCTCTTATTAAGACTAATTTAGTTGTAGAGATTTTAACAAAATGATTTAAAGGGGCAGTAGCATGTGTTTTGATAATTCTATATCTTAAATTTTTCACTGATAATTGCAAGTTAATGCTAAATGTATCATTTTGATAGTGTCCAAAATCTCATTACACAAACCAATTATCCATAGTAAGAGGACAAAGTATGAAGGTTCCCCTAAAATCCATGGGCGGTCATTTTGTGTGAACACCTATAATTCTTTTTGTGTAAGAAAAAGGAATCCTATGGCTAAACTTTGTATTATATATTTGATTTATTACTGCTTCATTTAGTTTAAATACATTGTCTTTTACTTGAAACCATTTATTTTCATTTTCCTGACATCACCTTTACATCCCCCTAAAACGTGCTACTGCCCCTTACTTAATTCTGAAGTCGAATTTCGTAACAATAAACTGAAAATGCATGTCATTTTAAATCTGTTAATGATTAAAGGCCCTATACCATCTTTCCAAGGGAAATAAAATCTTATGAATAATAAAAAATTGCCAATTGTACCCCTTATCTAATCAGGGAAAGAACACAAAGGAACCCGGGTAAGGTAAATCAATCTATTTCCCTAATTCGAATAACTTAAAAGTGTTCACACTAAAATGGCAGCATGATGATGTAAACCATGTTTTAGGCCAATGGATACTGAGGTTGAGTAATTAATTGATTGACTACAAAGAGGTAGGTTTTTTATACATAAATGCGGATAACTCATACAGATGCAAGCTTAAGGCCAAATATTCTTAAACACAATGACCATTGAACAATAACATAAAATACAATATTGATATGACATTTCCGTTCAACAAAAACTAATAAAAATAAATCAAATGTACAAAATCAAGATCAACAGATCTGAAGAAAACAAGTATGTACAATATGTGTAGTGAATCATAAACAACCCAAGATTGAATCGTAAATACAGCCGAGTTAATCAAATATGTATGTGTTGACACCAACAATAAATCAATTGTAACATCATCACAACAATCAGAAGCTACCAGTGATTCCGCTGTAGTAGAATCATACATCAAACATGTAACACTACAATATAATCACTGTCTGGGTGGTGATAATAAAACACTTAGCACTTAGCTGTCAACACTGTTCCACTATAACACAATCATTACTGCAAGATGATACCATACACTGAGAGTATTGTTTAGGTCCAGTGATAATCATCGGTAATGCTTTCTGTAATTATTTCTAGCTATCCAGATTGCATGTAATGTGTATGGTATTTTGTATTTGTTCACTTAGTCATGAAATATAGACTTGTCTTTTTGGGGGGTTTTGGGCATTGACAATTAGTCTTTGAGCAAGAGTAATTGAAGAGCAAACAGACTTTGTAAAACAGTTCTCTCAAAATAACATTCAATGCCCCATGATCCTAACCGATTGATATAACATTTGTCTGAAATTTGTACTTCAAATCTGAAATATGAATTCAATGAAATTATAAATTGAATGTTAAGAGTATCAATTTAACTGATACAACATAATACCAAACATTGTATTTATTCATAAAAAACTCATTTTCTCCTAAAAATCGATTGCATATACCGGTAGTAAAAACACCAAAGATAACCCAAAACTAGGTCATGATTAGAAGATAATTGAATACTTACACAAAGAAAAAGGTAATAAAAACAGTTCTACTAGGTTTGTAAAAATTACCTCAAAATTGAGTCTTCACCACCAAAAATCTAATTTTCAATATTATTTTATTCAGAAATAACAAAATATGAAACTTGGAACAAGTCTAGATTTCCACATAATGTGCTATGGCTACACCCTGCCAACATCAGACCAATACCATGTGATTATCCTGACAATCGGAATCACTCACTTATTTATCATGTGCACTCGGGCGCAAATCACTGCATGCTGACTTGTGTTTTGTCCTTACTTCAAAGGAATTGAGACGCTGGCTGCAGCAAATTGATATAAATTGAATGGAAATCCAAGGTTTTGCTGGAATAATTTGGAAAAAAAACTAGTCTTGATTTCAATGACATTTGCAATATTTTCCAATATATTTCTGGCAATCATACAAAGGGATAATTCTGTGCTCCATTTCAAGCCTCTGAATATTGGCCAAGGATTTGCTTATAAATCTGGTCTTGGAATCCTCCAAGAATTATCATGCAAAGTGGATTCCCATGTATCTTCTTTAGTGCTTGCATTGCTTTTTGGAGATTGTATTGTTTTCCATATATCAATAGCCTTTTTCCTTTATTTCAAACAAAAATGTGGGCATGTCAAAAAAGAATAGTTTATTGAAAAAATAACAGAAAGTTAACAGATACATCAAGCAATAATCAATATAATAAACTTATTCAAGCTATGTGTGAAATCAATAATTCTGAGAAGACTGCTTGAATATCTGGTATTAACGTGGAATAAAAACAATAATTTGTGGGCTAAAAAAGAGATACAATTCATAAATAATTAAATCAAAGCTGTATACATTTAATTTGGCAACCGTTTTCTAGTAGCATATGTACTTATTCCAAAATGAGGTGATTTAATATTTCTTTTTAAAGAGTATTTCACTTATATCATGTCTGCTTATAAAATTACAGAGAGAAAGTCTGCTACACTTTTGTGGCTATGCATTGTGTTGAAACCTGCGAGCGTTGAAGTTCAGTGTAGCATAGAACCTGAATATGTACTGCAAGTAGAACAGTTCTCCACTGCAATGTTGTCAAGCCCTGGGACAATTCGAACCCGGACCTCTTGATTTTGAAAGTGAATACACTAACCACTGAACCATTCTGCTCTCCCGTTACAAAATGATAGTTAACCCTGGTTATCTCTTAATATAACTGGCTTAAGGTCACGTTTTCTGAAGGGGCTTCCAAAAAGCCTTAAATTAAGGCAGTGCTCTTTCAAGTGTAGATTCTTCATCAATTAAAAAAATTCCAAGTCAACTCAAATAACAAGTTCTGATGTCTGTTGTTAAGACGCAATAGTCTATAAATCCTAAAAGGTGGTGCATCAAATAACACAACATTACTGTTGACCAAGGTTCTATTCCCTGAGCATCCTAGCCCAAGATTGACAATTTATATGATTGTAGGGCTAAGATGAATTAAGCCATCAAGATTCTGAGTCTCCTTGTACAGAGCCCCATAAGACTGAGGTTGTTGTAACTCAATGTTATAAGTAGGGGATAAGGACACACTTAGCACTAAGGAGGATTTGAGAAATAAGGCCTTTAGCCTCCAAAGATAACTATATATAAGACTATAAGATGATATTCCAGAACGATCTCCAGAATCTCTCTCAATAGACACCATGATTCTTTCTACATCTCTACATTGGACATGACAGGAGTGAATTCTTATTCCGTCCAATATTATCAAAATATTCAATTCAAGAATGAAATACAGTGCCATAAGACAGAATTCCCAAAAGACAAAATTCCAAAATATTAATGGTGTCTTTTTTCGGGAATTCTGTCTTATTTCATCTTGGCTGTTCCATTATTTTCAAAGGGTAGATCCCATGTTACACATCAATTGTCAACCATAAAAGTGTTGTTTGAAGCTTTCTGTCTTTTGGGAAGATACCCTTGCTGACTTCAATGTAGGGTTTTTGTTCTCATCAGTAGAGGAACCTTACCCATTTTACCACAACAAGCTCAGTCATATTTATTACTGAGGGGTGAATGGAGCTATTTCTAAATGAAATTGTAAAATTAGGGCTTGATTCTTATAGATAACCTAAATTTATCCCAAAGCATCATCCCATTTTAGTGTTACTCTTCAATCCCAAAATGAGTTTTATCCCATTCCCCTTATCCAGAATAGTGTGACTAAACAAGCAGCTTGACATCACTCTCCTACTTGTTGACCAGGTACTGAGACTCTAATCAGATAATCCAGAACAAATTTCAAGATCTCTCTCAAAATACAACTTGACCATGATAATTTCTACACCTTCACACTGGACATTACAGGAGTAAGGGTTGTAAATTCCTTCCATCCAATTAAAATATTAAATTTAACACTTTCAGATGCCTTTCCAACATGACTGAAGGATTTTTATTCCTCCAGTTAGTTAAACCTTTCCCAAATACAAGCTAGAAATCAGGAAAAAAATTATATTTGTTTCTGGTTTCTATGGGGTGAAAGGGTTCAGTGTTTGATGGATATTGCTGGACATGATCCTCAGGTAAAAATTGAAAACAACTCTTAAACCCCATGGAGTTTCATCTCATTCTTAATGTTACTGGTTTCAATGGGATGAAAAGTTGATGGAAATTGTTAGATAAGGGCTTGATCCTCTGTAGAACGCCCAGAACAACTCTCAAACACCTTGGAGTTTCATCTCATGTTACGTTACTATCCCAAGGTGAGTTTTATCCAGAACGGTGACTATACAAGCAGCTTGACAGCACTACTCTACATGTTGACCAGCTAGGCTTCTAGACTCCAAGCAGATAATCCAGAACAAATATCTCCAGATCTCTCTCCATATACAGAGCTTGACCATCATACTTCGGGTCCTTACACTGGACATGATGGGAGCAAGGCTTCAACATTCTGTCCATTCAATCTAAATGCATTTGATTTTGATTTAATTTAGCAGATACCTGTTTGTTTGAAATTTCAAGACCTTTTACTGGGGACAATGAACACAAAAACCTTCTAATCTCATTCATTAGATAGAGTTCACATTGTCTAAGGAAAAAATTATATTTCTATAATTGTATACATAGAGTTTGGTAAAGACTCAAGACTATATAAATGACTCAAAATTAAAACACTGATTCAATTTGCAACCTTCATAACCCCTTTATTCAACTATAAGTTTTAAAGTAAGAAAATATAGTGGCTGAATTCTAAAAACTAAAACTAAACATACTACTTCTAATTATAGACAAGAGAAACCAGAATATTACAAGTTTGCAAGAATTGAGGTATTTCTCTCCATATGCGAAATGATGTGTGTTAGGTATTTCTCTCTAAATATGAATTACAAGATTTGAGCTATTTCTTTTCATCACCACTGCTGTACAAGAGAACTGATGTTGGGAATTGAAAGAAAGTGACATGACTGTCTCCATTTGATGAGTGGACTCGTGTCTCACATACAGCAGATTCTCTACATAGCATACCACAGAGTCACACTCTCTCTGATCTACACCTTCAACACTCCTTCCCTCGTTACCTTCTTCCTATCAGCATCTCAAGACCTAGAGGTGTGGTGAGGTGATTTGGGGACTATCACCACTTCAAGAGTATTTCACTTCTATCACGGCTGCAAGTATTATTGCATGGAGAAAGCCTGCAACACTAGTGTGGCTATGCATTGCGATGAAGCCTGTGAGCATAGGCTGGAACTAGTGAACCATTGGTGGTACTGCACTGAAATTCAGTGTAGCATTGCACCCAAACCTGACTGCATGTTGAACAGTTACCTACTGCAGACAAAGTTGCAGAGCCCAAGGCGGGATTAAAACTATGAACCTCCTGATCTGAAGCCGAATGCACTAACCACTGCGCCATCCTACCCCCTCTTAGACAAAGAGCAGCCCCAGCTGAAAGTAACTGCCAATCAGCAGGCTTTATTTCAAACTATACATTTGTATCATCAGGTACCTGAATCATGGCATCATTATCAGATTCTATAAGGTTTTCTAAAAGGTAGAAAATACTACATTGGATAAGCATTTTTGTTTTAAACATCCCAAGCTGTATATGGATACAACATTTTGTTGTAATTAAATCATCTAGGAATCTAAGAACCACCTATTGGTAGGTCTCAATGTCCCATATCACAGGTATAAGTATCCACCTTTTTTAGTAAGGTAATCGTTAACTACAGGTGGGACAGGTGAGATGATTTTATTGCAACAAAGCTGATAAAATAAATCCTCCATAAGCTGATCTCTGATCCAACTGATGAGTAATGCCCTTTATCAGAGGGTTAATAGAATTGTTACAGGAAAACATTATCTTTATCTTACCGTTCTTTTGTAGGTAAATTACCTTTATCAATTGCTTGGATTAAAGTGGAGAAGCAGAACATATTAAGTGAAATAGTATCATCCAGACATAATGTCTTTAATTCTTATACAAACCTTCATGATTTGTTGGCATGGGCAATATTACAGGCTAGAAGTTATTACGCTTGATATCTGAGATCACAAATGCCTATTTAGTGCTTTGGTATTGATATTTACTTCTATTGTAAACTAAATTTTGCAATAAATAAGCAAGATCTTAATACCAAATTCATTAACTCTTATCATGCAAAAAACATAAACTCTCTTCTTTCTATTAAATTTGACATACCAGGGTGTCCAAATAAGCCGTATTAACAAAATTTCCTATAAAGGTCATATTGAAAAATAAAGTAGTTTGGTTCAAATGCCATTTTTACTCAATAGAGCATGAGCAGAATGAAATCATAAAATTTCTGCGCAATAAATCTGAAAGAATTTTTTTCCATGTTTTGGGCAGAAATTCTGCATGGAAAATGCTGAATGATAGTTGCTTCCTTCGGTTAAATGACAAATCAGTAGTACTCGAACAAAAATATTAATCAACATTAATGAATGATAACACATCAATATCCTTCTCTTTATAGAGCTCTGACATCACACATCATAAAGCTATTAATGTCTCAACTAGTTATCCCTATAGTTGATCGTAACATTCAGGACTTGCTGAGATCACATATGTTATATATATGTTGAAAATATTCATATAGTCATAAAAAAAACAATCTGAGGGATTTGAGAGTTTTGAAGATACATTGTAAATATCTATCTGAAATACTAGTGATGTAGCTATTAACAATTTATTGGAATATAAAAATATCACATATTATATAAAGAGGAATTGATATACATGTGTCAGCATCATATGTTTTGTTGGGGTCAGAGCGATGGACATAAATGTATATTTATACAAGTTGAATCATTATAACCATAATATATCTGCATTAATGCTTTATTGCATTTATAATGAAATTAAGTGGCAAAATACTACTTTCCAACTTCATATCTTGGCCTGGCTTCAAACTGTTGCTTAGTAAATGGAAGAATGTGATGTCTTTGCTTTGTTGATGATGTAATGTAACATGACAAAGTTATGCTATAGGACTGAGTAGAAAAGAAATATTATTCCAATAAACTATACCAAAGCAGGAATTTCTTGGTAGAATTCTTACGTCAAAACCGGTTACAAAACTATCAAATGAAGCATTTGTGTTTATATTGGTTGTTTTTCACTATTTCTTCAGTCTTGTTCCTAGGTGATCAGCTGAGGGGGTCAGTTTTACATTTTGTTAGGAGATGGGTTTTTTTTGCAATGGTAAAAGTATCCTTCATCTAATAATTCTACGTGACACAAAGCCATAAGGGTGGGTAAATGTCCCGTAGACCCCCTCTAGAAACATATAATGTTAGGTTTTAAGTGTGATAGTAAACCATTGTACGTCTTTTAATGTTTAAAACGCTCTCTTCACCTACTCAAATATGAACAAAACAAATTGTCAGCCAAAAAGTTCAACAAGGTCCTGATGAATTAGAATACAGAGTAGTTTATCTCTTTAATTCAATTTTAAAGATCATAAAGATTTAAATCATAAAAACACTAAACATGAAGACACCCAACATGAAGACTTCATATTTTTATGCATGCTCCATCATATCTAAAACTGAACACATTAAGTCGCAATAAACCCACCATCAAACCCTTTGAAGTAAAGATCAATTCATGAATGTATCCAAACATAGACTTTGTACTACAATAATAAACCAATAACCAGACTACTGAAGCCTACAGAAAGATCATATGTATGTATATTGTCTATCATACCTGTATTTGCACCTGTGACGAGCAATCACCTGCCAATTAACTTCCTTCAATATGTTACTTGACCTTTTGACCACTTCTTGACCACTGGAGGGTCAAGGATCAAGGTTGTTAGATGACAATTAAATGCAGGGATGGGTGTGATATTTGCATTGCTAGTATGGTTACGGTTGTGAGAGAAGAACTTGACAATAGACACATTCAGACACAATTAAACTACAAAGGTCTGGATACCAAGCTTAGACTATGCGAATCACTGCGATGACAAATCTCTTTTTCTTTCAGAACAGTGTACACAGAAATCTTTTTTATTAGGATGATCTACAAATTACATGTGTGAGATGAAGTGCATATAATTATACATTTGCTCTGTAGCTCTTCAAGCTTGTAGAGAATTGTTATAAGATTGACATACATTTCAAATAATGACAATTTTGAATGCAATGAATCATCAGCAAAGAATGAATCATAATCTGTTGTCTAGGTTGAAGAAAAGATGAAGATTATCTTTGAGTGTGTTTCATTCATTATGAGGAGAATACATATTTGTAAGGAAGTGATCCAAGTAAATTCAATTTCAATTCGAAAATCAATGTCCAAATTGTTGTATATACATTTTCCAAATAAAGATTAGACATATCATTAAATGGATTTGACAAAAAAACTCTTGCTCCATTCAGATCTTGAATAGTAACATGAGCTTACAATGTTTCATTAAACTTTCAAAAACATGTCAAATGAAACGTAAATATCATAACTCCTATTTTTACGACGCCAATAAACATTATTACATTGCTGTCAATCAAAGCAGAGAAATGTACATGACTGCCCACTTTTGACATATAATCATTAGGCCCACTTACCAGTACTAAATCATGTTAACACAAGTTACATCAGTGACGAGTCAATAACATGCAATGTACATGATCAGCTGTTAGCTTCGTTAATATCACCTGTCAAATGTAAATCGATTACGGTAAAACTAATCAGTCAAAGTGGAGACTAACTTAATCAACACTGATATAAAACTGTCTGTTTGCTTCTTGTGTAACTATTTATAACTAGGAAGACAGATATTACTGAATCATATCTGTAGATCGAAGGTAATTTAATTATCCTTTATGATAAACAAGTCCATAAGTTGTGTCACTTTTCACAAGTGAGTGGGTTTATCATATTTGTCAATATCAGTTCATTGATTTATTTCATTTGCTTCAACCTGTCAAAAGAATTATCTATTTATGGCAGAATAGTTGATCAAATATGCATGAATATAACATTTCATTAAAAAAATTGAATTTGAAAAATTTACAATTGATTTAATCAATAGTCCTAAAAGTTTTGAGCATTGAAAACTTTATTATTTCTGATCCTAAATAAAATCTCCTTTTAAAGCCATTTACCCTTATGAAAAAGTCTCAATTCATTATTCAGATAATGATATAAAAAGGAATCAAAACTGATGGTTTATTTCTGTGTTGATCAAACTGGCACAGAAAATGTTTCATATTATCTCTCGGCAAATTTATCAAAATGTTTAATTATACACAGACCATATACCTTAAAGGGGCGTAGCACGTTTTTTGACAATTTTATATGTTCAATTTTTCACTGATAATTGTACGTTAATGCTAAAGTCATCACTTTGATAGTGTCAAAAATTTCATTACACAAACCAATCACCCATAGTCAGAGAACAAATTATAAAGATACACATAAAATCCATTGGCAGCCATTTTTGTGTGAACACCTTTAATTTGTTTTGTGTAAGAAAAGGAATCGCATGGCTTGTTTAGTTTGAATACATTGTCTTTAGATTGGAACCATTTATTTTCATATTCCTGACATCACCTTATGTTCACCCTAAAAACGTGCTACTGCCCCTTTAATACAGTCTTAAATCATGATTGGTGAACAGGTTCAATTCTAATTTGCTTCAAACCAATTTATATACACGTAATACTTAATTTCAGTGACAAACCTCATTCTTTATAACACTTAGTAGATAATAGAGGTGTAATGATACAGGAGGGTTGAGATATGATATGTATCCCAATACACATCAACTCCTTACACAATGATCTTTTCACAAAATATTTGGATCAATTAATTTTTTGAAGAATTTAACTACCTGGTTTGATGCAATCATAATATGATCCAACTTCCAAGTATTAGGAGAGGTTCTTGTGTGCATAATAAGAATCTTTTAAATCACTATCTCAGTTTTCAGCATCATTAAGAATTCATTAATATGTTAATATTTTACCTACCAGGAACTTTGTTTTTAAGATTAAAAAAATAAAGTATATATGTAAAATACACTTTCGTTCAAAAGGGACTTCTAACATCTAAGGAAACATCTACTATGCATCATAATATGCATCCTTCAAAATGATACAATATATTGGACCATGTATCATAATACGATACTGTATTGCTATATCATTACACCTCTAGTAGATACGGGTCATGTTCAACCGACCAGAACCTTTTTTCTTGACACCAGAACAACTCAAGTTCAGGTTAATAAGGGGGAGGGGTAACATACTCAAACAAGACATTTAATGATAGGTTGTCATCATAACAATCCAAATAAAATGTCTGAAGGAGTCAAAATCTTTTAAAGTCTCGCTCAACACAACCAATCCTCTTCCCTTCAGGTAAACCAAAATCAACAATCTCTATCAACGTTTCACAATTTCTAAAAGATGCTGTTTCATACTTGCATGCGGTTCCGGCTGAAATTTAGCCATTGAGAAAAGAAATACATCACTTTGTAGAAAATCTTTCCTCGAAATTTTGATATCATATTTAGATTGTTTAATCAACAATATTCAATAACATACTTATTTCGACACCCAAAGCACAGTACCCCTTGTAGAAAGGGCATAGCATTTAACGAACCAGCTTTCGGTGACGTAATCATTAGGCGTGTAGGATTTACACCGTGTCACAACTAGCGTATTTGCGTTCGATTGGTATCAACTTTGGCAGCAACGAATACCTTATTCAGAGAAAAAGAAAAGAAAATCTAGTCGTGCGCGACAAAGACGGTTTTCAAGCGTATATTTAGAGACCGGAAGTTGTTAGATGGCCACACTTGATTCGCCTTTATGTTGGCTGCCGTTTCCGTAATTTTGGTAAATTATCTCCTATTTAATGAATTTTGGTCCGATTTTCCCTAGGTTGGTCACTAAATTTTTCTAAAAATACAAAAAATACATTATAAATACTTTTTAAAATATTGCAAGTATGATACAGCATCTTTAAAGATGTAGGTCAAGTCAGAAAATCCTACACTAACCTCTGTTCAAATACAAGCACAGTCAGCTTCCTGATCCAAGATTGTTTAAAAGAAACAGATTGATCTGTGATATTATAGCATAATTGGTGAAGTAACAGTATTTGGGTTCGCTTATTCATTTTTTCCCACAAAACTGATGAGAGGAAATTTCAAATGTTTAAAAGCAACCAACCTTATGGCGACACATAGAAAGAAATAGGGACAAGAATATACGATTGGAACTAGTTTTTGAGTATATTCCTTGCCTCCATAAAAAAATTCCATAATCTTACTACTTTAAAAAGATTGGCAATAGATATTTCAACCTAACTCAATTTCAATATCAGAGGTCTGCACCCTGTATTCCCATCAATAATCAGGATTCTCCAGTTTAGCCAAAAACCAATATCGTCTTTAAACTTGGTCTTGACTTGCTTTCTCACTTGAACTTCGGCAGACAGTTTCAATTTTGCTTAATTTTAAGTCTTTATTTTGAAGCAGTGGTGTGGAGAGAGGGATCTCTCTACTTCAACATTTCAGGATATTACTCTTCCTCGATAAAAACTTTGCCAATAAAATGATAAATCTTTTGAAGTTTTTTCTGTAAACAGACGTCCGAGAGGTATCAAGTTATATGCAGTGGACCTACTGATCTGACATCCCAGAATAGATACACTGCTATCGTTACAGACATACTAATTCCCTATTAAACACAGAAAATATGGATTTAAAGCATATTTTGGGAATTTTGAATTGTCCTGAATTCTTTTAACTTCTCTTAACAGAAATAATGCAGAAATACTGCAAATAGGAATGGTGCATTTTTAGAAAAAAGGATTAGAAAAGGATTTTTCTTTTATTGTCATCAAATTGGCTAACGGGACAAGGGATGCAGAAATAAGTCCACTTGCTAGACTGAACGGTACCATATGATGCTGTTTTCATGTGCAAACCATGCATTTCCCCAATATAATTGATCAATGCTTATAACCAATAGGGACAAATAAAGCCCTATCAAAACAATTATAAGATGATATTGGTAAAAATCAATTTGAAAGGCAAGGGTTATAATCAGGAACGATGCTATGAAATCATCCAATTGAAATCTATTGCAATAAAATGTAATATATGCAATACCCTGTTTGAATTATAATGAAAATTTTGGAGTGATACAATTTACCAATGATAGTGAACCAAATTACTCTTCAAATACAAAATGTTTAGCCTTTCTCATTACTACATAATATGGCAAAATATATAAATTTATACACATTCAAATATTACACTTATATCCCAAAGAAGAAAAGCCTACAAGAATTACATATTCTTTAGTAAATAAAACCAATACCTACAAACAGCTCAACAACATACATACAAACAAGAGCATTGTACAAGAAGCTGTTTTCACATGTTATATACACTATTTCATATATACCATTTCTGAACAAAACTCACAACATACATTCACTACTTTAACACTGAGGTGTCATATTTTCCACTTAGGTAGCTCCAAATGTGACCCACGGAGGGAGGAAAAGACACAATAAGCTGATGAATACAAGATACTTGTCGTTAAGAGGCCACACACCTGCTCAGGTATACACAGGTAGCACTAGACACTCCCTGTACTGTCGTTAGCCACCTGTAAAGGTCACTACCGGGTGTACATGCAGACCCTTACCTGAATATAAGGGGAATTTTATACACTTCAAATAGTGAGGATATTTGTAGTACCGTATTCGCCGTAATAAGCGCCCTGCTCCAATAAGCGCCCCCCAAAGGTTTTTGCAATTAACTCTAATAACCGCCCATGTACCAGCGGTACTAAATAATAAATTCAACTTACCTAAATTCAATCCAACAGCCCCTTCAGACGAGAAACTAGTCGCTG
Source organism: Steromphala cineraria (assembly GCA_916613615.1). Classification (NCBI taxonomy): domain Eukaryota; kingdom Metazoa; phylum Mollusca; class Gastropoda; order Trochida; family Trochidae; genus Steromphala; species Steromphala cineraria. The sequence goes on along the minus strand of OU744736.1, from coordinate 30,779,651 downwards.
AGAGCCCTTGACAAGGAATTTCCAACCCGCCTGCTCCTGTCGAGTGTCTATATTTATCATCTGTCACACGCAATTCTGGGAAGTGTGACACAATCGATGTCAGTTAGCGATGTTTACAACGGAATAAAAAATTCACAAGTTTACATCGATGTCATTTCTTGAAAAATAAAAATACATTGTCCAGTTGTTGTTTTTAATGACTATATGCATTGTAAATTAATAAAAATAAATTAATATATTGTTTTTAAATATTCAGGCATCATTAACGCACTGTTAAATTCAGCAGAAATCACGATGTATGTGGCTTCACTTGCATCATCGATCGAGAATTTAATTATTTGATTTCCTAAATGTTATCAAGAACTATCGCTTTATAAGGCTTGTTATCCATTCTATATGTTTAATATGTCCATTTCAAAACTTATTTATCATATTTAATCAAAGTTCAAAGATATATTTGTCTTTCTCGAAAGCACGTTGTTTAACTGCACTTGAAATCTCTATCGTAATTTCTTGACGACAAATAATATTATTTATTTATTTCGTGCTCATTATCATAATATTTGCATGTTTTTCTTCGAATTTTAAATAAGTAAATATTTCAATTAACTACATGTTGTTTTGGAAAATGTAATATATCGAAAATGTTTAACAAATATTTGAATATGTAGACATTTAATAATGTATCGACAATTTGTTGTCATGAATTTATTACAACCACGTTTCAGTTTCATACATCGTTTTAAATCGACTTGCTGATTGGTTGACCTACATTTCTGGACCAATGAAAAGGCTTGTAACAAAGATCTCTCTACCCGTAAACACATGCAGCAAAAGCTGTCGACTGATTATTCACGTTCGTTTTTCATGAGAATAATATTATGTAATCTGATTAAAACAAACAACAAGCAATATGTAAGTTAGCATTTGCTATTTCTTTAACATTCTTTTCAATAATATACGTCTGGAAAAGTGTCACTTGATATTTAAGAAGACTTAAACAATATAGTCAAAAGTATCGATGTCAATTATCAATGCAACTCACACAATGATTTTCTTGGTTGGGGTCTCTCGCCGCCATAGGCAATGTGATTTCTGTTCTGTTTCACTTTGAGGAATTAAAGGATACATTGAGCAGCAATATGTGTTATTTTCAACTCGATAATGTGTAAGTATGTTTTGAACGCCTGTATCAATCATCAAAGACAACCTAAACACTGTTCCACGTGAGTAGTCTATACTTTTCGTTCGTCACTCACATCATTTTAATAAGCGCCCACCCAAATCAATTTTTTAAGCGCCCTGGGCGCTTATAACGGCGAATACGGTATTGAGAATTGTGTTACCTTATATGATAACATTGTCTGTATTATGTTATGTATTCTTGCCAATCAATGGTATTGTGTTGTTATGTGACATGTATATCGTATCATAAGGTGTGATACATATCGTATCAGGAAATATCTGTACTGTCACAACTCCAAACTCAGGGGTCAAAATTAGTCCTATTGGGGTACTGGTGCATTCCCGAGAGCACTAGCCCAAAGACATTTTGACTAGCCAAATACACTGATATAATCATATTTTCTTTAAATTCAACTAGACCTTCGAACTACCAGTCATTGCACTTTACTAGCCCAGAATCCTTTGCACTACCCATTGGCTATCGAGCTAGTGCTAATTTCAAACCCTGTAAACTACAAGTGATATTATTTGGTTTCAATGTGCTTTTTAACCATACTAGCAATAGCCAGGAGAAAGGCTAAAATACTACCAAGTCTTTCAAATCAGGTAAATCATCAAGTGTGACCCAGTCATTGCAAATGAGTATACTGACCTAGCCTACAAGCTGAACTGAACTTGAGAAGATTTGATTTTATGTGCTTTAAATGGGACTTGTAGCATGAGATCCTAGCGAGAAGAATACCTGGACTAACGTATGGAAGATTTTACAGTTGTATCAACTATATGAATAACATTATCACTATTGATAACAAATATGTTTTATAGATTGTCAGCAAACTTATCTATAAACATATGATAAAAAGAGATTATTACCCTCGGAAGTGTGTCATATGACTTTTACGATTTTACGATTACGGTTATACACAAATTTGCACGAGTTTTGTAAAAGTGATATGACACACTTCCGAGGGCAATAATTTCTTTATTACCGATTCTATTCCAATTTACCATCTTAGAAATATCCAAGAAATGGGCCGCTTCCCTTGCGACGGCTGGCTACAGTGACCTCATGCTTCACTGTGTTATGACGTCACAGGCAAAAAAATACAGGAACTCGCGCTACAACAATCGTTGCGAGGCAAAAGTGGTATGTTCACTAGTGCTCATATTGAAAATATGACAACACTTATTTTCCATCCTATGGGAAATAATAGTAGTTATTACCAATTTTTCATCTACATGTTCACTAGATTTTATATCTTTATTTATAGACAGCAACAAAATCTTTACAAGGGAAATGTGTTAAGTTGTCATGACATTGAAGAGATATTTGATCATTCATGTCAAGAGAGAAACACATTCATGTTTGACACAAAATTTGTATGATTGATGACCCACAAGGTGTTGACAATGACAAGAAAGGTGAGTATTTGTGAGACAGGTAACGATACACCCAGGTAATTCTCTTCCTACAAAGGCCACAGAAAGGTAGGAATACACACAGGTAATTCTCCTCCTGTAAGAGCTTAAGGAGAACTAAACTGGGCTGGTACTGTGGTGGTTGACAGATCATTCAAGAACAAAGCGTAAGATGGTATTTGGAGGAGGAACATATCATTATCATTATCACTATCACTATCATTATCACATATTGTTGTCACTGTAACACCAATTTTCACCCACATGTAAACTGATACATATCCGGTCAACCAGAATGACACGCCTTCAAGTCCAACCCACTCCCTAATATGTTTAGTGTCAGTCATGAAAAGGGTCTGTTTTAGGAAATAACAAGTATTTGTCACAAAGGTGACAAGATCCCCCGTCGCAAATTGATGTGAACAAAATGCATACTGTATACATAGAAACACTTGTCTACACTTGTCATGCTACTAGATGTCATTTAGACCACAACAAATCAACTGGTCCCTGGGTCTTCCATATATAAGCCTCACTGTGACCTTGAAAATAATGTAAAAGTCACCAAAATCGACTAGGCTCGGCGCCTCCCCAATTAGTTGCTCTGTGTAAATTATGAAGAGAATCCAGTTAATGGTTCTTGAGATATCCCGCTGACAAGCCTAAAATACAGGTTTCAATGCTGAAATTTTCAAAGTCTCGCTGTGACCTTGAAAATAATGTGAAGGTCACCAAAATCGACTGGGCCCGGCGCCTTCCCAATAAGATGCATTGTGTAAGTTATGAAGAGAATTCAGTGAATGCTTCTTGAGATATCCAGCTGACAAGGGTAAAATGTCAAAGTCTCGTTATGACCTTGAAACAAAGGTCAAGGTCATGAACCTCTAGAGGGACCTTGCTCTCATGGTGATGAAGCTATATATAAAAAATGAAAAGAATCAGGTCAATAGTTTTTGAGTTGTTCAATTTCATCCATGCCATTCATGAAAGACTAGGAATATGTATTTCTCATGAGAAAAGTTTGCAAAAACAGATAGAATCAGGGTCAAAGATATTGCAACTAGGGCTCAACACACCAAAGACCTAAGAAATCAACATCATTGAAGAATGCTGCAGACACTGGACTTGTTTAAAGCCCTGATCCATTTCTGCAAGCCCTAGAAACGTCAGTAATTCCAAAGTTTTCTCTAACAGCACACAGTGTAGCTAAATCTTCAAGGACCAACATAGGGTTTCTACAAAATGAAACTAATTTAGGAAGACTTGCAAAAGTTCAATCCCATTTTCAGCTTAAAATAGATCAACCCAATTTGTGACCTTTTAAATCTTATTCCTCTCTTGTATAGTTTAAAAAAATATTTAAAAGGCATTTTAGTGTTTCCTTATATTTTTTAAATTCAAATCCTGCAATATCCTCTTAGTTGAATGAATAACCGTTGATCATATTAATAATGTTTTATAAAAGTAAATACTGGATATTCTTTTTATGAAATATGGGCAACACATTTTTAAACAGATGGTAATTCTAAGTCATTGTTGTATTTGTAAGGGACAGTCCCAATGGGGTAATTTTTTAAAAACATGCTTCAATGTATTATAAATACATATTACGTTATATATCATCCTGCTACATCAGCGTATATGTCTCCGTCTAATGCTACAACCTATCCCCTGATATCCTCCTATAGTATTCTGTCGTATCGCTATTTATAGCAAGCCAAACAAATGTTCCTTTTCTGCGATAGCGGCAAACTGTTTTCTTGGCTTCGTTCCGCGTGCTCACCTCGTGATTCAAATTAACCAATGGGAGTGCTATTAGATAATAAATCTGATTCTCATTGCAGGCTCCCGCTAAGCTCCAAATAGTGCGCTCTTAGATTTCCACGTGCGACAACACTAGACAACAGTGTATGGAGTTCAAAATAGTTTGACTGAAAACAGACAGGCTTTAGATAGCGCTGAGTAACCACCCGTCAGCCATACGACAGAAGACTATAGGAGGATATCAGGGGATAGGTTGTAGCATTACGCGGAGACATATACGCTGATGTAGCAGGATGGTTATATATAGTACATGGTTATAACACAACAAAGTTGAAACATGTAACCGCGGGTTTCATTTTTAGTGATATCATTCAAAAACAATTTAAAGAAGAATCACACTCAGTACAAAAAAAAACAAAACAAGGAGAAGTGAAGCCATTCATTGGTGCAACGAGTGTGAAATGCTAAGCTACGACATAACATGTCATTGTTGTCAAACTTTTCTAAACACTCATCATTAGTAAATATTTGCAGATTCAATCAATGAAAATGGTTTATTTTTAAAAATAAATTCATCAAAGCACATCATATTATTGTCTTTACAAAATAAACACAATCGTGAACCAGTAGTTGATAAGACAGGATCTTACAAAATTATTTCCACATCTAGTTTCAGCTGAAATTCTCCCGAGTGTCAAACATTTCAATAGTCAACATGATTATCCATAGTGATAGAATAGGGTGTCATATCAAGTGAAAACAAGTGTTTGCCACTAATGTGGCAATGTCCCCCGCCGTATATATTTCAAAATAAATGTCACATTAAGCAAATGTATCATTCCCATTGACATTGAGCGCAATGGTTCAAGATATATGGCTTTAACAAGAGTGGTGACCTTGAAAATAAAGTGTCATTCTCTCCCCACAGAGGCAACTCAGTCATCCCTGAATTAGCCTCTGTTCTATTACGGCTAACATACGGGATAGAAAGGTAGAAATCTGATTGGAGGCACTCGAAGTTAGTTGTGCAACTAAAAAACATTTCTCTCCGTTCCGTCTACAAAACAATCGCTTTTTACCTTCTCATTGGTTTTTATTTGGTGAATTATTAAAAAAAAAATTATCATAAAACGAAGAACAATTTACACAATTATAAAACAATATGTTTCTAATGAAAAACCCTATACATATCTGATTTTGAAATAGTTTCCCTCTCTGAGACTCACACTGTTAATGAAAAAGAAACCTAAAGGCATGATTCTTTTGAAAGTCACAGAGCGACCGTTGAGTATTCCCGAAGTCGTGGACATCCAAAAGGTGTTATCATTGGCTGCAAATAAGGGAGATATCTCAAGTTACAACTTTTTGCCGCTAGGGCGATCTGCCGGAACCCCAGGATTTTGGCGTAATGGAACAGAGGCTAACTGGGGTATGACTGAGTTGCCTCTGTGGGGAGAGAATGGTTTGATGTAGGCTGTGACCAAATTTGGTGCAGCAGTTCTAGAGATATTGCTTGAACAAGAATGTCAAAAGTGGTCAAAGTGCTGTGGTGACATTGAAGTTAAGGTCAAGGTCACCAAAACTGAGTAGTGTCTGTGTAACCTCCCAATGTAGGATGTGACCACATTTAAATTTTCACGACATTTGGTGCAAAGTTCATAAGATATAAGATGTTTCAAAAGTGTTTAAAGTGATGTGGTGACTGTGGAAATTAAGGTCTAGGTCACCCAAAGTGACCGGTGTCTGTGTAATCTCCCAAAGTAGGTTGCACCCAAATATGAAGATTTTTTGTGAAAATGTTCATTAGATATCGCGTAAACAAGAGTTTAAAAACCGGTCAAAGTGCCGTGGTGACCTTGAAAATAAAGTCAAGGTCACCCAAAGTGACTGGTGTCTGCGTAATCCCCCAATGTAGGCTATGACCAAATTTGAAGACATTTGGTCCAACGGTTCATTAGATATCGTGTTAACAAGAGTTTCAAAACCGGTCAAAGTGTCGTGGTGACCTTGAAAATAAAGTCAATGTCACCCAACATGACTGGTGTCTGCGTAATCCCCCAATGTAGGCTATGACCAAATTTGAAGACATTTGGTCCACCGGTTCATTAGATATCGTGTTAACAAGAGTTTCAAAACCGGTCAAAGTGTCGTGGTGACCTTGAAAATAAAGTCAATGTCACCCAACATGACTGGTGTCTGCGTAATCCCCCAATGTAGGCTATGACCAAATTTGAAGACATTTGGTCCACCGGTTCATTAGATATCGCGTTAACAAGAGTTTCAAAACCGGTCTAAGTGATGTGGTGACCTTGAAAATAAAGTCAATGTCACCCAACATGACTGGTGTCTGCATAATCTCCCAATGTAGGCTATGACCAAATTTGAAGAAATTTGGTCCAACGGTTCATTAGATATCGCGTTAACAAGAGTTTCAAAATCGGTCAAAGTGCCGTGGTGACCTTGAAAATGAAGTCAAGGTCACCCAAAGTGACTGGTGTCTGCGTAATCCCCCAATGTAGACTGTGACCAAATTTGAAGACATTTGGTCTAACGGTTCATTAGATATCGCGTTAACAAGAATATGGACGTATGGACAGACGCCGCTGAATTTATAGTCCCCCGTTCCACGTTGCGGCGGGGGACAACTACATTCAGCATTATTATTGTGAACATCTTCCAGTCATACAAGGTATGGAAAAAGATTTGCGTAGCTCAATTGAAAATGTGCATTTGTTTACAAAACTTTCTCGCGGAAATGTGCTACAGTCCCTTTAAAGAAGGTACAAAATTTTCTATGTGTGTTAATGTTTATTTACACACAGGTACGAACCCCATTACCTGTGCACTTCAACCTTCTCGGGTTATCATGGGCAACCATTAGCAAAATCTTTCAACCGATACACCATATGCATTCAACCTCAGTCACTGACCATCTGGACAGAAAAGTCTGGCATACTATGATACTAAAGATTAATATTTCTTCTTGTGGTCAATGAAGACACATATCAATCATAATTTCAATTTTTTGATATATATACCTATTTATTTTCTTCATCTTGTGGTCAATGAAATTTTGTTCCTTCACAATTTCAAATTTTTCATATATCCCTATACTTTTTGGACGATATATAGGTCACACTAGGTCATGACATAGTGACCAATAACACACAACTGCCCCATTTATTTTGGCTTTTTGTATTTGTAGTAAGAAAAGCTCCTTGTCAATGCATTACCCCTATTACAACAGGTTTAAGGTTCCTACAATAATATCATACATTCATATAAATGAATAATGGTGCTGTTATGAATATTTGCATCTCCAATAAGAAGTGGAAATCATCACATCATCACATCATAACATCCAGGAATTCATGACTCTACATAATGTATCATGAGTTTACGATAAATTTTTAAAAGAAAACTTGCATTAAAAGTTATCAACTGCATTTAAGGTTCCTAAATAAGTAAATACACAGTCATCATACAAGCCATAAAACATACTTCATATTTCTATGCTACAAAGAACAACTCAAATTTCAAGGAAACCATATATTGGAGATGCATGCATAAAACAGAAGCAGAATAGCATCTAAAACATGTAGGAATCTCAGTTCAGGGTTCCCTACGGCAAATTGACAACACTAAATGTCAGTTAAACCTTGACAAGCACTTGAGATACAGATTACTCTCGTGGAATTTGACAGTGCATATAATATAAGCAGTTGACATATATTCCAATACCCCAAGGCTTGAGCAATGCCTGCTAAATTAGGCATACAAGAGATATGAAAATATGCCCTTCACCACAAAGGGGCAAGAAAATTCAGATGAATTTTTAATTTTATTTTAGAAGATTATACTTTCTCATTTTGAATTACAATCACTTATTTTATCCAATAAATATATATATATACCTTATGAAAATATATCTTTTTTAATTAATTAAACCGGCAAACAAACTTTAGAGAAAATAAGGATACTTTTTAAATTTACTGAACAAAACACATTTCTGATCATATCTAAGACCAAGTTTTGAAAACTTTAGACCTTTAGCCAATAGTGTGGGACAAATATAGGTTGTATTTGTCGCTATAGCAACCCCCCACTAATAATACCGAAAATGTAGAAATACACAAGATGTGTACATACAATCTCTTTGTAAACAGTTTTACATCTAACAAACATAAGATTACATAATTCACTACCCTGAGCCTTTATCAACAACCTATATCAACAGATTGATAAGAAAGAAAGTGATAAGAAGACCATAAAGATCTGAGGACACAAAGAGTAATTGTAGACAATATCAAATAGAAAAGGTCAAAGTCTCAAAACTTCATCAATAGTAGGACAAGGAGATGAACTATTGTGACAAGGGGTAAACTTTTCACCAGGGGTAAAAAAAATATCTTTTAGACTAGCTGTAAGAGACATTTTCTAAATCAACATTTTTCTATGATAATTTTTGTTTTAATAATAAATGTTAAACTCCTTTAACTCCTTGAGATAACTTTGTATACATTTTACCATAATAAAATATTCATGTGAAAGTTGTTATGATTCTGATTTTCAAAATTAAAATTATTTATGATTCATATTTTTCAGAAGAAGAAGAACATTAACTAGCGTGATGCAAAAAGAATTAACAATTTGTAGATAAACAATTCCTTTCTGACATCCATATCTCAAAATAAAAAGTAGAATCATATTCAGCACTGATATACAGTGTATATGTACCTGAGGAAGACACCTTAACGAGTATATATATAGGTGGGCCACATACCTTGTGACCTCTCACTGTTGCATTGTGGGTCACTCAACTCATCTCAGACTAGTTTATGGGTACATATCACAGTGTCCTTACAGACATCTCAAATAACCTCTTAGTTTGTAATAGTTTTCCCAAATCTGATGGTTTGCTTTGATGTAGAATATCAGAATATCAAGGTTTTATAACAGGCATGTACCCTAAATTGGTAACATATTTTACGCACTTCTGTTTCTGAATTTTAATCGTTGATTAGTTGATGTAGAAGATCATGCAAAGCTTTTATATTTATATTTATTTATATTTGAAAAATACATTTATCACTGGAAATGCAAACAAAGAATGCTTGATTGTCTTATATAAAAAAATATAATAAAACATAAATATATGTATGTAGATGCTAGGAAATATTTTCACATTTCTTTATGGCTTTGGAAAACAGAACTGCATGAATAGTTAGCCTCAGAAATTATGTTTTCACAACAAATCTTTATTTCTTTACATGTGCAATCATCAGTAAAAGTTTTCTCAATTCAACAAAGTATTTAATAACATGTCAAAAACAACTGTCTCATATGCACATAAGATTGACATGCAGAATGAGGAAAGAAACTAAGATTTTAAAAGAGATTACAAAGATTAGGAAATACAAGTATTGACACAGTGTCAAATAAAAATTTTTTTATGAAATTTGATGGTCAAACATTTCTGTAGCCTCCAGTCATGTTAAAAAGAATTCAGTTTGAAAAATAATAATTCAATAATAACTCACAAATGATCATATCCTTCCAAATTTTGTACTTTCTTTAACACAGAAAAGTAAGATAATTGTCAAGGAAAACTAAGATGCAATCAAATACTACTCCGGATCTTGTAAGCATTGACTCATAGCCAAAAGCGCAGATTTAAAGATTAAATCTCTGTATGAGCTGCCAATGCAATAATTACATGCCTTTGGCAACTAATTTTTAGATCAGGAAAAGTTTATTTTTAACAGAAAAATAATTTTGATACTTTTTTCACTGTTATCTTGTTTTTGATAGAATGATTTAAAAAAAAACCTATTTTCCCTCCAGTCTACCACTTGCAAAAATCAGTATCAAATGCGCAGTAACATGTTTTTTTAAATTTGTATGAAAATTTATTATTGTGTGTTAATGCTAAATGTATTATTTTGAAAGCGTCAAAATTCATTACACAAACCAATCATCCATAGTCAGAGATTCACATAAAATCCATTTGCTGCCATTTTTGTGTGAACACCTTAATTCACTTTGTGTAAAAAAAAGGAATCGCATGGCCAAACTTCACATTATATATTTGACTTATTACTGCTTCATTAAATTCAATTACATTGTCATTCAATTTGAACCATTTATTTTCATTTTCCTGAAATCACCTTCTATTCCCTCTAACAACGTGCTACTGCCCCTTTAAATGGTAATATCTCAAATAGAAAATCCACACAATGAATGAACAATTGTATCCTAAAATGCATATCACTTAAAAAATATGTTGTTTTTCCATGTTGGATTTACACAATCTTGAATCTTAACAATACACAAATAAAAACAAGTGTTTACATTCAACCAATGGAATGCCTGCGAAATTCACATTGTCCCCTGTCAATCATTTGTCCCTCCCTAGTTGTCAATATCTGAAATGCATATCATTTTTCCTAAGGGCAGATGGGATGCAGACAATTCTATAAACAATGATACAAGGATACAATAGTACAATGATAAGGCCATACAATGGTGGGTATGAAAAGGAGAACTGAGAATGAATTCTGTTTGCATATCTAATGTCATATAATGATTAAAGGTAATATGGTTTTTAAATACTGGTGAAGGAAATTGAATACCTTATACTTCACTTGAATGGTTGTTAGTATGATAGGCAGAAAACACAGGAAGAATCTTTTTAAACTCCTGGAATCATCTTAAAGACTAAATTCTCAATTAAGTATAATTTCATAAAGAAACGGATACTCAACGTAAAAAGTGATTAAAAACTTAAAAAGTAATGAAATAAAAAAAAAATGTATCGATAATTCATCAAGTGTTACTTGTGATAATACACATCTAAGGTCATTCAGTGTCTTAACCTTTTATATATATACCGGCCAATATTTAAATTAGTTGATGACAGTTTTAGTAAACAATGGGTAATTACTTTGCAAGATGGGTAAAAGAAAAGAATGTTAACTCTAACAATTTTAAGAGTAATAAATATATATTGTAATAATAAGGTGGTTCAAAGCACTAAATTGTCATAAACAGGAAATTGAATAGTTGCTTTTACGTCTTATATATAGTATTTACTGAATTAACAAAAAAATCATACATATGATCAAAGCTTAATAAAATGACTTTACAAACAGTTACCAAGTGCATGTCACATGTTATGAATAATAATTTACATAAAGAGAGGAAATGAAAGCTTACCTCAATTACATTTATGCTCATTTGGAACATTAAAAAGGTTTATCACAATTACATCAGCGCCATTTCAAGGTTTAAAAAACACTACAAAGCAACAAAAGGCTAAAGCTCTAATGGCAGGCCAAGCTGGTTACATATAGAGTTTATGAGAACTAATCTCTCTATCTAACACTTCACAACAGGCTTTCTGTATAATGATCAACTACAGGTGGGTATAATGGAGAATATAGGTTGGTATAATGGAAAATATAGGTAGCTATAATGGGGAATATAGGTATGTATCAACAACTACTTTCAACCATTTGTTATGCCTGGTGGGATATGTCCATTACAAACTGGGACAATTGTGTTCATCAGCGCTAGTGTTTTCATCGCTTGTAAAACACCTGCGAGTATTTGGATAGCCAGGCCCCTTGCTTAGTGATCATCAATAACTCTAATAATTGCAAATACCGTAGAATGAAATAAAAGTTTGTAAAAAATATCGATTGAATGAAATTACAGTTGTTAGCATATTTGCCTGTCCCAGGTTCAAATCCCAGTTGAGACACCAAAATATGTGACCTGGACTCATGCTGTGTCAGGTCTTTTGGCAAAGCACTTCATCCACATTGCACTCAGTCTACCCAGCTGGCCAAATGGGTTACCTGTCGAATACTGGATGTATCATGTAATCATGTACTTACCAGAGGCAGCTGAAAGTACAATTCCTTCAGGGTATTAATTGTGAGTAGCACCTTTAGCATGCCTTTGGGTGTGGAACAGAGCCTGATACAAATATTCTCATTATCAATATTATCATCAATATGATTGTTTCAAAGGGACAAGACCTCCTGAAAAGTGGTTCGGTATCATAATTTTATGAACTAATAGTAGCAACTTTGTAAAAATCTATAACACTGTCCAGTCAATTGTATGAAAAGTGAATACTTTTGGACCATATATATATAAATACTAAACATAAACCTTGTACTTACTGAAAGCAAGGTCAAGCTCTGACTTCCTGATATTATTTATTCATAAAATCATACATTTATTTCAAATTAAGATGATATAATATTCATTTCAGAAATACTAAAACCAAAACCTTTTTTCATAAAATAAAAAAAATTATCATCCATATGAGAAAATTGATATTCAATCAACTAAAAATATTGTATTTGAATTGATCTATCACTGTATATTTGAGCATTATTCATATTTTTCAGAAACTGTGAACAGTCTAGTGTTTGTGTCACGAAATCATCCAACCATGATACATTCACTATACCTATCAATATGCTTATAATAATGACCACTCTCATATAGCACTCACTGATCCAAAGCCTACACCATAGAATAACAGTAAGCTAGATCAATACTTATGAACTCACGTATCGACATATCGGTTTGAAATACGCTCAGGTGGACGAGATTTATAATAATAGATCAATCAACACAATATTGAAGTGCAGGTAAAAATTGAGGAAGTGATCATGAGAATGTACATTAGAATATAGCTTCAAAATGGGTTCTTTATATAGATAAGATAAGGAACCTGAATTGATTGCACACTCAGTTTATACTGTGTAATGTTTGTGATATATGCAATCATGAGTAGCTATTTTCAGTATATTGATTATTATGAAATGATATAAATGATTGACATTGGAATAGTATTCTAAACCATTTGAGACTCTTAAACATGTAATGGATCAAACAGTTTCATTTGATAATAAATTGTATTTTATGGAATTTACACAATTACATGGGATCATATTAGATATCAAATATGTTATTGATCTGAAATGATTCATTTTACAAATAAAATAATTATTGTGAGTGAGTGAGCTAGGGTTTAATACTTTTTGGATAATATCTCAGCCATTAGTACTTAAGAAAAATCATTATTGACTATCTATCATAAATTACACACAAGACTAAACTTATCATCAAGCTTGGTATCAAGCTACCTTAACAATGATGTATGACTTTATAACAACTGCTTCACAGGCATCATAGACCAGCTGATCACGTAGATTTCGCTATCAATCACTTGGTCAGTAGTGTGTCGAAGGGCAGATCAGTTGTTAATTGCGTTATTTACACTGCAATCTACTACACAATCTGGATACTTAACACTTGATCTCGCCTCCACACCATTCTAACTTTGTTCTGTTTATCTTTCATGTGGACATTATAACAGCTCACATTCCAAAGCTTGCTTATTATTATGATAATCACCATGTTTATATTGCCTAAATATGTATCATATTACAAAGGTCAATGTGTTTATGTTATGGTTTTTGCATGTTTGTGTGAGTTTATCACAACAAACATATATACATTGTGGTACTTCTGGTGAAATAGCAAGACTTGGTATTCAAGGGGATTGGTATAAAAGGGAAATTGGTTTCGTGATCTGGATACAAGCTGTGATTTGTATAAAAGCAGCTTATTTTATCAAGAACAGAAAATCTTACGCTCTTAGTCAAAGTTCTTGGTATAAGGCGTGATTGGTGAGGAAGCTCTTTCAGGAATATATCCCATATATGACAAGGGCCATTGAAGGAGGAAAACCTGCAACATCATTTCAGTGATACATTGCAGTAGAACCTACAAGAATTGACTAAATGAGAAAATGTTGTCTCTTCAATGAATTTCAGTCAAGTTTGTTCAAATCCTTAATGAGTATTAATCACTATTGATCTTAGAGTTGACAAATTCTTTGTTTGATTCCATGACAAGAGTATAACTTTTCACAGTGTCTACCTTAATTTAAGAGTGGGGCTGTCATTAAAATCCACATTATTTTGAGGTTCCTACAAGAAGGGGGACCAATCTTTTACATGAAGCTAAACTTGCGACTTCAAGCCAAGCGCATACTATTGTCAGAATTTCTGCAAGCATTCCTGGCAACATTTAAACATCGAAAACCATTCCCTGATCGGATTCAAATACTTTTGACATGCGGTTATGCTTGTTAATTTAGAGGTTTACCATTACTGCAGTATTCTAGTCTAAGTCGTAAAAAAATAATTTTAACGTGTGTTAAATATGCATACAGCATCAATAAATTTCTAAATTTGTATATCCAACAAGATTACAAATTCAGAGCTCATTAAGTCCTTACAAAGTTGTTGGTAAAGTTGGTAATAATATATCACTAGCAAACCGTCAAAAGTGCATAGCCTTCAATTAGGGCAATGTATTGTTACTAAATAAATATCACATTAACTTCAGGTCACACATTGTCAACACACAGTCCATAAAGTTGTGAATAGGAGCAAGGCTGGAGATAATCCCAATCCATAGAACAAGTTCATAAAGGGCAAACTAACAGAAAACATTATTCAATCATTTTTTCAATATCAGATTCTTCAAATTTGAACTCAGCAAACAACATATTATTACATTCAACATCAATGGACATCACAGAGAGTTTTCGTACGTAGGGCCTTCTCCACAAGATATGAATATGGTCTAGACGAGAAATAATCCCTGTAGATTTGCCATGTTCATAAAAGTCAGAACAGATGAAATGTGGAACGTCATTCCGTAGATGTCATTCCAGCTTATCAGGACAACATCATGAATAATTCTGATTAATTCACAATCCAGGACCCATGATTCAATTGCACGAGCAATTTCTATATTCAAATCAACGAGTCTGAAAATGAAATTTGGACTTTTCCCCATGGAGTGAATAGAACATTCTTCCTATTCAATGTCTGAACTTGTGGTATGAAAGAATGTGATAAACCTGAAACTTAGCATATGGTTAAGAATGTCATACAAGGAAACATCTCAACGTGCTGACACGTGCTACAAAATTATAAATTATTATAAATTGATATCATAACAGAATTGACACTTGATGTGCTGCACAAAACACTGGTAAAATCTGGTTGAATGCAAGAAATCAGCAAAATATGACCTTATTCTGAAACTAGGTACATACAAGTCGAACCAGATATCCACCTCAAAAGATAATCAAATTAAACAAAATCATCATCATCATCATCATCATCACAATCATCGTCATCATCAACAACAACATCAGAACAATCAGCATAAAATCATAGCAGCAAGAGTAGCATAATAAATGTAATGACATTGGTCATTCAGTCAAATTTGACCTCAAATCATGACCATTTCAAAACTCTCAGACCGATATAAACACTTTACTTACCAGTAAACTGGACATGGGATGGGTTCCACATGGTCACCCGGTCAGCTAGATCTCATCTGAAACATACATGGACACTCAATTTCACAATATTTATTGTAATTTCATAAATTAGTGTTGCACTTTCATCAACTGTCAGTAAAGAGTTTAAATGATGTTCATATTTTGAGCTCTAGGCATGGAAGCAACATCTCCCCTTTTTGTGTGATGCAATCAAGAATCAATTCCAAGGATCCTGATGGAGGACATATAACATGTATAGCAGTCAAAATCAATGGCAAACATCCTGAATATTTATAATTTATTGTATCTAAAATCCTTACCTTTAATAAAATGAAAACTATAATGAAAGAAATGAAAATTGGCAAAATGTTAAGTGGTTGATGAAATTTGCTAATTTCCATATTTTCACAGGCAAATGTCCTTGCAAATTAGAAGTGACCAAAGTAAGCTAACAACTTCATAAACCAGCTATAACCCCCATAATGTATTCAATATTTGCTAAGAACTATCTCCAAAGAACATCTATGCTATATTGTATTTCACACACTTGTGTACATATCCGTCCAGGTGACACTAATACACTTACCTGAGTTATGCTTATGTTTACTTACCTGTGAGGTGTGAGAGTAGGTAATTGGGTATACAGGTGACACTGTGACACCATAATCTTAGGTCACCTCACTAAATAGCCTCAACATAAACTTACACCTTGCTTGGATAAATAAGAGATTAACAGGTAATCTCAAGGTTAATCTTTTAACAGATTGATCAGATAATAGATACAAAATTGATATCTTTTGAAAATAGTTTTACCTAAAAAAATACAATAGTAATCATTTCACAAAAAGTGTTGATCAGTTAGTTAAATTTTGAATAAGGTATCAATTTAACAAGTTCCACATGGTAATGCTTGGATAGCTTCTATACTAATTTTCATTTATCATTATGTTTCAAAAGATTAAGAAACTGACCTTATAATTAATAACCATTACCAGTAAAATGATAACCTTGCTAAAAAAGTTGCATGTAACCATATATACCACAAAAAGAAATAAATTATTAACAAATTTTTTTTTTAAAAACTTGCTAAGGCAGTTGCAAGAGAATTGAATAAAAAAGGGACAACTTTTCAAAACATTTCAAATGCTTTAGAAAATGATTTTAAAAATTGTTGAAAGACTCTTTTGCATGATCTCTTATGATACCTGTGCATATACGTTATCAAAGGCTTTATGCCACAACTTTCTTTATTTACTTGTTTGTTTATACTCCTAAAGTTGCAATGCTTACATCACAAACAGCATGCTTTAACTGCAAAGAAGGAGATTACATAAGCTTTAAATGAAAAGCTTCCTTAATGAAAAACATCAGGGTCATAAAGTAAAGTCAAACAATAGAGGTCACAAAGTAAAATAAAGATGAAATGGACAATGTCATATTTCCCTCACCACAAATAGTTATGACTGGGTGTTTACAGGTCATATAAATCTGAAAATAACTCTGAGATTTGGCAGTAGGTTAGAACTTAAATGTGACAATGAGAATTGTGAAAATATACTTCAAGAAGACACACATAGGTTTCAAGATATATAAGCCCAAGGAAATATCTAAACATTGGATAAAAATAAATAAAATCTGGGTCAAATTATCCAATTTAATTGAGTTTAGCAAATTTTTTAGCATTCCTTGATTAAAGCATGTAAAAGTTTAACCCCTATAGGGAGAACAAGATAATTTTTCTGGCAAACCAAAGTTCTGAAATATTTACATGAAAGACATTAGGTATTTTTAACTTTCTGGTTCAAATTCTTCACATTTCTTACAGAAACAAAAATAAAAGTACCGAGGGTACAGAAGCTCACCTTAAAATGAATGATGTGGTAATATGGTTTAATTGTGTAACCATCTTTTATATGATAATTGATTATGGCTGCCATCATGATTTTTTCATCTTTTAGAATGCTATTCTTCTGTTGGAAACCACTAGAGCTTGAACAAACATTAATGCAAAAATGATATAATCATGATTTGTTAACAAGCAGTAGGTTTTTGTATAACTTTTTTGTATAGCTATGGTTGAATTGGTGACCATCTTGGACTTTTTAATCTTCAAAATGCTACTTTTATGTGGGCATCTGTATTAATTTCATTATGATATCTTGATTGGTTTAGGAGTATTCATTTAGTCACACTCTCAACTTCCAAAGAACTAAAAAGATGATGCACAGACACTGCCACATAAACATTTGGAATATATCCCTCTGACACAAATCACAAATTCAGCTAGTGATAAGTCCAATTGCCAAAATAAACTGTCCAGGTCAATGTCTCATGTAATTCTAACTGAAGATTTCTGAATATCTTAAATCTTGACATATGTTAAGTGCAATCTGATTGGTCAGAATAGGCTAGCAACATGGGGGTTTATGCTAATTACTAGATATGATGACCTATGATGACCTCTTGCACCTGCATGTAGCTTATGTAACTTATCCTCTTATGTAAGTTACTGTTATTCCATATAGTGAGTGTCCTCCCCTCATTTCAATATGCAATACAGATACCCTTTAGAGGAGAGTTGTAGGAGAGGGGCAGGAAGGATAGGAGGGGAAAGGGGGTGGTTGGGGGGGGGGGGGGGGGGGTAGAAGGGGTGGGGGTAAAAGAGAGGTTTGCAATGGAAATAATCTGGAGGTCAACTCGGTAATATGTTTATTGAAGTATCTTAACTAACAGAGAGAATTGGTGAGAAAAACTTTGTAAAAAAGAATTGTTCAGACAGCTGTTCAATGAATGCTGTTTTGAAGATGAATATTATATCTTTTATTAGCATGACAAACAAAATAAAAGATAATTAGTTATTTATTAACCAAAATTTTCAATTTGGAATAAATTAATTGCATGGGAACAAAGGAGTAAAAAACCTTACAGTTAGTGTTGGGAGTGAACAAATTTAATCATTTTAAATGCTTTTGAAAAGGATTTGATTGAATTGAATGATCATTATAATTATCTAGATAATCATTGTTCAGACCGTAATCAGATATAGATGATTAAAATTTTTTTATTTATCCCTCACTGGCTATGTTATTTGCCATATATGAAGTGTCAGGAATTATGTAACCCACTGATGGAGTGAACAACTTTTATCATTTTATGTTTTATTATAAGGATTTATTAAAACAGTCATGCTTCAGGCTGTTCGCAGATAAAGATGATTCATACATCTTTTTGTAACTGTATTTATAGTGTTGATAAATATTACAACAAGCGTATCAATACAAATATAATGACATTGATTTGATTGATCAGGAAATGTATTCTTTTCAATGAATTTCATGAAATCTAATTGAAAATTCAATATATTTGACATATTGACCATCTTGGATTCTTGATAATAAAATAAATGCGTCTTTGTCAGGAATCACTATATAAAAAAATACTCACTTTTCAGAATGATATCTTAATTGATTTAGTAGGAGTAGTACTTGGCCTGAAATCTAATTGAAAAATAATGACTTCTATGATGACATGTTTTTCCCAGAACCCCTTCAGCATGATACAATTATCATTTATTTTTACAGGTATTTATAAAACACATGGTATTGGAACTGGAACCTGATACAAAATACCTCTATTATTAACTTATCATGTAGATTACTGTACATAAAAGCAGATTCTTGACTTGTTAATATTAACTCATCGTGCAGATTGTTGTACACAAAAGCTGATTCTTGACTTGTTTAAATTGTTATTTATAAAAAGTATTACAATGTACTATTATTAGAATACAAGTATACTTTTCATAAAGACAATTTATATACTTTCCATAAAGTCCATTATGTTCTATTTATCAATTAGGTCAGGATTACTATGCAATATACAAGCAGGCAGGGCTGCTAGCCCAAGATCCTTAAGGAGAGTGTAGCAATTTGTGTATTTGGCTTTGTGTACGTATATTTGGAGAAGCACCCTAGTGTGCTGAGCATGTAAACCTGAACTCTGGCTAAGCCCTTATGTGTGGTATTAAAAGAATTGAACATGAGAACATGAATTGTTGTGAAAAATATATATAATTTCACAAAATATAGTTAGCTTATGTCCTAAATTGATTTTGTGTCAAGAAGAACTTCTGTTTAATAGATATAGAAATGGTACAAATATGAGTAAAACACAGGAAGTGGAACCTGATGCAAAATAACTCTTTCCACATCAACTTATCATGTAGATTGCTAAACACAAAGCTTACTGTTGACAAATTTTGTGTAAGTTGTTTTTCTTAGAAAGAAGATATCACTGTCATGAGAATACAAGTCTAATTTCAATAACTCTTATTGCATACACATGGCCATATAGCATAATGCTCTACCATATCAATTGGGTCAGGTTGATTAACAACAGACTAGCAGCTGTGACTGTGATGCTAGCAGCCTGTATTGGGATGTGTATTAGAAATGCATAGTGGACTCAACAGGAATATCTGAACTCTGGTTGACCCCTTTTGTGTGGTATTTAAAGGAATATAAGGGAGATACCATTGTTTAAAATTCAACATGATGTTTAATGTCATTGGGTTTTTGCAGCTAGTTGCCATAAATATTTTAAACAAATTAATTAATTATGTTTGTCTTTCATCTTAATGTTTTAGAAACACTTACAAATATAGAACAACTTGCATGACAATCTTAAATATTCCATATTCAAGATAATATTATGATTAGTAAGTTCAAATTAGAGAATTTATATGGTGCGAGTGATCACTTGATGAAAGCTTAAAATTTAGTAATAATGATGTGTCATCTGCAGCTGAAAAGTCAATATGGCTGCTATCGCGGCCATCTTGGATTCTCAGAACTGAAACGTCTACCTTTGTGGGAGGAATCACTATAGGTATAACATACTACAATATGAAAATGATATCTAGATTGGTTTAGGAGAAGGAGTCATTTTCATGAATTCTATTTGAAAATTCAATATGGCTGCCATGGCGGCCATATTGGATTCTCAAAACTGAAACGTCTACCTTTCTGTGAGGAATCACCATGGGTATAACATACTACAATTTCAGAATGATATCTGCATTCGTTTAGAAAGAGAAGTCTTTTTATGAAATCTAATTGAAAATTCAATATGGCTGCCATAGCGGCCATCTTTAATTCTCAAAACTGAAACGTCTACCTTTCTGTGAGGAATCACCATGGGTATAACATACTACAATTTCAGAATGATATCTGCATTCGTTTAGGAGGAGTAGTCTTTTTCCTGAAATCTAATTGAAAATTTAATATGGCTGCAGTGGCGACCATCTTGAATTCTCAAAACTGAAACGTCTACCTTTCTGTGAGGAATCACCATGGGTATAACATACTACAATTTCAGAATGATATCTGCATTCGTTTAGGAGGAGTAGTCTTTTTCCTGAAATCTAATTGAAAATTCAATATGGCTGCCATGGCGGCCATCTTGAATTCTCAAAACTGAAACGTCTACCTTTCTGTGAGGAATCACCATGGGTATAACATACTACAATTTCAGAATGATATCTGCATTCGTTTAGGAGGAGTAGTCTTTTTCCTGAAATCTAATTGAAAATTCAATATGGCTGCCATGGCGGCCATCTTGGATTCTCAAAACTGAAACGTCTACCTTTCTGTGAGGAATCACCATGGGTATAACATACTACAATTTCAGAATGATATCTGCATTTGTTTAGGAGGAGTAGTCTTTTTCCTGAAATCTAATTGAAAATTCAATATGGCTGCCATGGCGGCCATCTTGGATTCTCAAAACTAAAACGTCTACCTTTCTGTGAGGAATCACCATGGGTATAACATACTACAATTTCAGAATGATATCTGGATTCGTTTAGGAGGAGTAGTCTTTTTCCTGAAAGTTTACGGACGGACGGACAGACAGACGGACGACGGACGAAGCGCCATGACATAAGCTCACATTTACTTTGTAAAGGTGAGCTAAAAATCAGCTAAAATATCCAAAATACTTTATATATTGAATGAATACAAATCACTGAACACCAGAGCACATAGGTCATTTGAAATAGGAAATCTATATAACAAAACAAAATTAAGGCTCTATTATTACAAAATGTGTTTGAACTTCACCCACAATCAAAATCTAACCAAGATATTTTAGAGATATGGTAATAAACACATAAGCATCCAAACATTATTCTCTAGATCAATGATAAAGAATGACAATTGTTTCATTCCGAAATCAAAACTAAAATCTTTAACAAACAATATGTTACCTCAAATATGAAATCGACATGATCTAAACAGCTGACGCATTTGGTCAACCATGACTGAATCAAAACCAAGCATGAATTAGAAATATTTTATAAAACCTTAAAACCCCCCAAAAAAATTTACAAGATCATTTAAAACAAAACTGGTCATGCTTCAACAAAGAATTCATACCTACATGCTAAATCAGTGAATGCTGAGATATGAGTTCGACTGCTATAAACAAAGTGATATGTCACTCAAGAAGATCAAAGGCGAAATGTACATCAGTAAAACAGGACACAACACCAGTCCCCACTTGATTGAAATTAACAGTGAGCTTGTTGACCACTGGCCGCCCATATCAATTACAAGATGTCCGAGAGAGTGAAACCAATGTCCATCAGATATGCTTCCTGATTGAAACATCAAATTACACCTGTCCAGTTATCTATGTACATGGCCACTGACAAGAATCTGTGATTGCACCTGTCAAAATATCAATGTACATCGCTATGGACATAAAGCTGTCATGTTCTCCGATCAGGCTAAGAGATGACCTCTGAGATAAGGCTTAAGTGTTAAATTACACCTTAGGAAAAACATTTAATTAACAAATTTTGTTCATTATCTTTGTCAAGATTTAAAGTTTAAGTGTATGAATCATGCCTGTTTGAAAGTAGCATTTAAGTAGTCCAGCTTTGTGGTAGAATTCAACAAATTGCTTTGAATGCATGTGCCTATAATGAGACCAAAAGTCAAGGTTATTGACTGGCGGATAAGCCTTATCACATACACTATTCCTTTCATGTAAAAAAAGAGTTAGACCATTTTACCATTAACATATAGAGATGTGCAGTGAAAACCTAGATGCTTACAATATGTGATATTATATAATTGTTGTTTTATCAGAATAATGAACATTTGAGTAAGTTTTTCTTTCCAATAATTGTGCACTAGATGGACAAAACATTGAAAAAGATAACAACAATTGGTATTAATTAGAAAATAATTCACCTTGTTCATATACAACATCATTTAATGACAAGAAATCAATATATGCAAATACTACTGATGAACTATATGTAGGCACATACCAATTTAAATCAACTTTTTATTTCTCAATTAAATATTTGAATAACCTTGTTCTGCATACAAATTGCTATAGAATGGAAATGTAATGACTACCAGTGTATGTAAATACTTCATTACCAGATACAACATATTAAGTTATTGATTTTATGGGAATGTTTGACAATATGGACATGGCGCATTACAATAACTCAGGCAGCGTAGGAGATAAATGCAATGTCCTAATTTCAGTTGTTTCCTAAAAACCAAAGTGATATAACCTTTAATTCTAGTAAAAATTAGCAATGTCAAGGTATATGATACTAACAGTTTAGCAAATGAATCTATTGATACATATTTTGTTAGATATAAATATATATGTCAATGTGTCAACTTTACGTAATATATTGACTTGTTAATAACAAAAACACATTTAGCTATCACAACTATTAATAAAGTCCACTATACACAATAGAGCCAAACACATTTCTCCATAAACTAGATACAATCAAAAACAATAAAACCAATCACATATAGCACAAAACCATTTCTGAGCATCATAAAATCACTGATGCGTATCAAATGGACCAATAGAGGTTTCATGTATTGACCATTAACACCAGCATAGGGTCAAACTGTTGTTCAGAGATGCAACAAAGGAATTCATAAAAAAATAGGCATATAACATGCTTTAAATTATATTTTAAAATGTCGTTTATTAAGAATATATCATTCAAAATAAATAGTACCATTTTTTTAGGCAAATACTTTAAAAAAAAGTATAATTTTAGATTCTATAAAAACAGATAAATTATATTTGTGTGACACATCACGCATGAATAACTTTCTTCAACAATAAACTGGAAACATAGAGTGACCTAATTTCTCATCACAATGACAACATTTGAATATTCTTTGGCAGCTTTCATTAGAGAAATTATATTTGACAACAAACTCAATTAATAACAGAATATGAAAACTAAATCAAGTCTTAATTTAAAACATTTCGAAAATTATTAAGAGAATCGACATGGTCTGTTGATTTCAAAACACAATGACAACCTGGTGACAGCTTTGTCTGCGTAGGAAGATGTCTATTACCATACAACTCATGTATTTCAACACTTACCTAATATACGATTCATGTTAAATCAATGTCAGTTCATATTTCATGATTCTTGAGTTCAAATTGAGAAGAAAGTGTTTTAACTTTACACACGCGACGCTTTGTACTCCAAACAGCTTCACATGTGACAAGCAGTTACTGTCAAACAAAGTTCAAAGCTTGAGGGCCGGTAACAAGTTTCCGAGAAGTTACACGATTTATAAGCATTAAATTGTAACAATATAGGTTAAAAAGTTAAATATTTACCTCCTTTCACGTTCTTGATTGGTTAAAGTAAGATCCAGGTAATCACTGAGCTCAGGTGTATTTTTTAGCAACAAGTGTGCGCTTCATCCTGCCATCATAATAAACAACGCCACCTATCGGACAGGTAACATAACAAAGGGACGTCATTCTCGACGCTCTGGTATTAATCGCATACCGATAAAGAATTTTGCGTCTAATTTTATACGTCGTTCCTTTTTATCAGAACATTATTTATTGTATTAGTGCGAGGGCTATAATTTTTATTTTATTGATTCAATTCTAAAACATATTACTAATAGAACATGTTTTTTGATTGATAAGAGCTATAGAATTATGTAAAGAAATTTCTTACCCCAATCTTTTATCTTGTATTTTCATTAACAAACCATTCTTTATAAAGAACATGAAGGCTCAAAACTAATGATAGCTTAATTCAATTAGCCGCATCTCACATATCTGTATAAAGGTAGGAGCTATATAGAACTGAAACCCTCTAAACCCGCATGTGATTGTGGGTTATTTTACCTCTAATTAAGTTCTTCGTGTGCCCCAACACTGCCGGACTAGAGTCAAACATGCGACTCACGCACAGCGAACTAAAACCAATATTGACACATTTGCTTAACGATTGTGTTACACGATTCAGGCATGACCCAGCCAATAAGAGGCTAAGAATGTGTGGGTTACTCCTCACGGGAAGAGAAGGGGATAGGGGAAATAACGAAAGAATAAAGATGAGATACAGAGGCACAGGGACTGATACAGAAACAGAGACGGCAGGGCACAGGTATAGAGATATATACAAATACGTTCGGAGAGGGAGACAACGACAAAACGGGAAATGCGCGAGAGGCTTTACAAGTGAGAGGGACTGTCTCACCGCTCTACATAGAGTTGCTATACAAAGAGAGACACAGAGACGCATGAATGGTAGCTATGATAAGGGGACAATTTCAAAGAGAGACACATAAACGAGCATACAAAGGCAAAAACACCGGACATCAAGACAGAGACCCATAGCTAAAATGTGTATGAGAGAGAGAGAGAGAGAGAGAGAGAGAGAGAGAGAGAGAGAGAGAGAGAGAGAGAGAGAGAGAGAGAGAGAGAGAGAGAGAGAGAGAGAGAGAGAGAGAGAGAGAGACAGACAGACAGACAGACAGACAGACAGACAGACAGACAGACAGACAGAGACAGACAGACAGACAGGCAGGCAGACAGACAGACAGACAGACAGACAGGCAGGCAGAAAGACAGACAGTGCAGACGCAGAGACAAATATGTATAGTAAACATAGAAAGATCAAGACAACAGTGACGCAAGTATTATACACATATGGCGAAAGAGACTGTTAGACTCAAGATTTAGAAACATACATCAAGAGACAAAGGGGCAGATATAAAGGGGGAGAAATAAAGATCAACACAGATATACACAGAAAGATAGACAGACACACAGATGACAATAAAAAAGGAAACCAGAAATGTGACTTAGCATTGCCCCTATATATATGAATCAATTCTATATTATTGTGATTTCAAAAAAACAGAAGTACTAGAAAGTTTTAACATTTAGATTCAAAACAGAATGTAAACCGTAAACGTATTATAGAGCAAAATTCAAGTACATTTATTTTAATCTTCTTCTTTTGAAATACGACCAAATCAATAAAACTGCAGTATAAGATCACTACATGTCCACGGCTAAACGTTTCAGTGGTTTATTAGTCTTAAAACTGACAAACGGATCAATATTGGTTATAAAGTATGATAAAAATCCAATATTAATATCACAAACGTTTCTAAATGCCATGAAACGGCATAAAATGGAAATTTCGTTTGATTAATATTTATCAAAATATTATAGCGATTTCGGATAGTCAACTTAGGATGTTCCAGAATTAACTTATGTCATCAATGATGCTTGATGGCATACAACTGGTATAAAAACTAAATGGTATGACTATTTTCGGGACCCAAATTACTTTCATATGTTAAGCTGTTGTTTAACTATAAAATGTCATGAACATTAACAGCATTTACGATGCTACATATCTTGCACATTTAATGATAGTGTTTATTGCTGTTTAGATACGGTGTGCATAATGTAGGAAATGTGTTTTGTATCCCCGACAGCAAATGTGCGGCGCCAGTCAGATGTTCTATCCATATCTTGCTGAGCACTAAGATAGAAAGTAAAATCTCCCATCTTTAAACATTTTTAAAAATCGAACTCGGCCTCCCTGGTGATGAGGGAACCCTCTACCAGCTGAGCTACATGTACATCCAGATATGAAATATTACGACATATATTTGTTTAGGATTTCACGTACACCAAAGCTTATGTGTTTTGAAAAATGCTTGATTACAAAATCTGAAGCAATGTACACTATCGAAGCTTTTGTAAGCATCAAGCAAGGAAGCAAAATCTTCCATCTATTAACGTTTTTTAAAATCGAACTCGGCTTCCCGGATGACGAGCGAACTATCTACCAGCTGAGCTACATGTACATCCCAGATATGAAATATTGTTGTTCAGGAATTCTTCGTATATCAAAGCTTATTTGTTTTTAATAAGATTTGATCACAAGGTGTGAAGCAATAGATGTAACTGAAGCTTTTGTAAACCGGTTTGTGTTCAACAAGGAATTGGGAATGTACCCCAACTTTTGATAGTGGCTTACGTGACATGAATTTTATCCTCAACCTAAGAATCATAAAATCGTAAATGAAGAAATTTGAACACCAGATCACATAAGCGCATTACTGCCTCTCCATTACCTCATATTCAAAGTGACCCGTTATTTCAAGATTTAAGAGAGCTTTCTTGCATCTTTTGCTAAGGTTAAAACGTTTATCGTGGTTCTGGTTTTGAAAATATTCTAGCCTTAGCAGGCGCCCTTCTATCACATTCGGTATTTAACAAAATTTATGCATTTCTCTGATTTATTTTGGTGAACAAGGTAGAAAGATTTTTTTTTAAATGTTTGAAATTGAATATCATTTATTAAAACATATTTAAGAAAGTAAGGGATTAAAACAGGTTATCAAGTTATGGTGATTTTTGATGAATCAGATTATTACAAACCGTGAACAAATGCTTAATAACATTCACCATGCGGTGGAATTATCAAGCATTTTTAAAAAGAAACTGTTTTATCTTAACAAAGAAGACGTTTAAAATATCTTTCTTTTCTAACGGTTTTTGTTGAGCCTTGATTTGTCTGCTCTTGATTAAAACAAATCGCTGAACATCTTGGTAACCTTTTTTTCAAGTCTTAAGCCTCTAGGAATTCATTATTCTCGCACTCTTTTTGCCGAAATGGTGGCTTTTCAATGATTCAAATACATTTAAAAAAAAATATTTCTTTTTAAATCTAATTCATTTACAAATTTGCAAATAGCAAATGATAACATGAAACAATTTATTTACCAAGTTTCTTTACATCTTTCCGAGGCACAGCACTTAAAAAGTAGTTCTCTGCTATCGAATATTTAACGCTTTTAAAAGGCGATCAACTACAGCGAAAATAATGTGATCGTCATTTAAAAAATAATGATTATTTTTCTTATGCATAGTTATATCATATCACATTAGGAAAATGTTAGAACACGGAAACCTTAAATTAAGGAACGCGAAGCGTGATGTTGGAGATATTGGATTCGTCAGTTGAAAAAACATTATTTATACTGCTTTGTAGAACTATGCAAAGAAAAATAATTCATTTATTAATGGATAAGAGCACAGGCGATGCGGTTAAATTCTACTGCATTTTTGAAGTGAACCCTTGAAATTAGTTCTACTGATACCATGCGAATTTCGGTAATTTTAGTAATTTATCTACTTTATAATGGATTTTCGTCCGATTTCCCCTAGGTTGGTCGCACAATTTTGCAAGCAATACAAGGAAAACACTAAAATAAGTTTTTAAAATAATGAATTCTAAAAATGGATCCTTAATTGACATGTGCTTACGACTTATGCCAATTATGTTTAAAATCAAGGTTGATTTACGTTAAAAAACATTTGTGACGTGAAAGTGAAGTTATCCTCAATTTAAAAAAACACTAGTTCAAATGTGTTGTTGCAATATACCATTTTATGGGAAAAAAACAAAGCTCTAAATCATGGTCTGTACCGTTTAGAAAACTTTCTGTGATGCGATGGTAACATGATCTTTAATTCAATAACTATTAGTTCAAATGAGCTGTAGCATTAACTCCTTTTGAGGAAACAAATCTTTAACAGGAGAAAACTTTACGGTTAAGAACACGATTAGTGATATTGAAAATAACGTGATCGTCAATTCCATCGATGGCAGTTCTAATGTGCCTGTGAATACCCTGTCTCCTGTGAAAGATAGCAGTACAACTTGAAGATATGTTTTTCATCCTACAATATCCGTTCTCTTTTTCAGCATTATCGCTCGAGAAGAGATCAATGCCTCCATTTAAACGTTTCTACCGAGTACAATGGCGGGTTATTTAAAAGGCAATATTGAGCCGAATGATGGAACCCAACACGATGACAGCGAAATTGACAACTCTTTACATTTCCTCTCTAAAGGAATCGATTTCGGCGAGAAGAACATCTTCCTTGATCCCTTAGTGGTTCCTGGAGTCCCAAATACCCCCTTATCTGTTGAAAACCGACAAACTCTCCCCGGAACCATTACTTTAGAAATAAATAGCACTGACAAGACGAGAGGTAATAAATGCATGCAAACGAAGAAGATGTAGTTTTGTCTGGGCCATTGTATGTTTCATGCCTCCAACCTTCTTTCAGGCACGTTGCTGAGAGAAAAAGGTCTAGACTGGCTTCAGTTGCGTTTTGTGTCCACTTAGCATTGTATTTTTTAAGAATCGCGAATCTTTCTTTGTAAAGAAGGTTTGATCGCTCAATCTGGGTATATTAGCTACTTGCAAGTAATTGAGCACATTTCCTATCTGAATAGCCCTACTAGAAACGTAATCGACGAGGTCAAATGGGGTCGAAGATGTAATTGACTCAATTACCATAATGACAGTGCCTTTATATTAGCCCTCTCTCACTTGTAGAGCTCTGAAAGTCCACAAAGTGCAGCGCGGGATTGTGCAGTGAACTGCTCGGAGAGTCCAGTGAAGTGCTCGCAGAGCTACAGTGAGGAAGACGGTTTCGTCTGTCCACTGCTCTTAGTATCTCGTCTCTCTACTGATCAGTGCTGTGAGCTCACCATGTGATTAGTGCGTGGAGACCCTCATAAATGAGGTGTAATTAGACAAGAATGCTATAATTGGCTATTCTCAACAAGTGCTTGGAATACTAGAGGATGTTTTTGAAATGCAATGGCGTGTGGAAGAGGATTTATTAAGCGATGAGGTTGAAGGATGATGATTGTTGTCTCTCTCATTCGATGATTACACATAGATGGATGTCCGGATCTCCATACAATGGTAAGGGCATATTACTTTCATGTACTCACTTCCTGATTTTTAAGTTGAAAAGTAAGTAAACTAAGATATGAAGATGATCATTGTCGATTAATCCCCTTTATAGTTCTTGAATATATGGTAGTGAAGTTATCGGACTGGATTTAAAAAAGATATTTGGCGATGACTTTTCTATAGTTGTCTTTACATGTACACATTTCCTCATTTTATGATAGACAAGTTATCATTAACTCATGTTTGAAATGGTAAGGCCATATGACTTACATGTACTAACTATTCGATTTTATGGCAGATTTGTTATCTTTAACTTAACTTGGAAAATAATAATTGTCGAGGAATACTCTTTTTTCTCCTCAAGTGTAACAAATCTTTGATTATTAGTAAAAACGTTGTCATAAACGTCTATTGACATTTGTCGATGGATGTTTCTATAAATTATAAATTTATTACATGTAACTTCTCGATTAATTGTATTTACTTTATTAACTTATATTTGTAAATGATAATTGTCGACGATAATGCTACAGGTCTCTTCACATGTAATCTATCCGTTATGTATGGTGGATAAGATATCATTAACTTTTATTTGAAATTGATAATTTACGATAAAACCCCTCTAGTTATCCTTACATGTGATTTAATGGAAGCTTCTTTGTACTTGTTCTTTGTACGTACATGTGATAATTGTTTTCATTGGATGATCGATTGACATATAGAATACACGCGACTTACCAATTTATTGACCTTCGAGTTTTATAACATATGTTATTAAATTTAGTATGGAACTTTATCATAATGATGATAATAATAATGATGATAATAATTATATAGGTTCCTCTCAAAATAAGAACTTTAATTATTTTTCATAGCTTTCTTTTCCATTTTGCTATCCTAATATTGAACATTCTTTCCCAATGTTTTCATGACGTTAACTTTATATTGCTATCCATTTCCATGTAATACTTCGAACTCTTTGTTTCTACGGTGAAGCAAATATAAGTGTCTCTATCTCTTTCTCATTTCATGTGGTAGTTATCATTATTCTGATTTTGTAACTTGTCTCTTAATCCTCATCTGATCTTAAAAGCTGACCTTCATAAGACATTTCACATGTGTACTTTAAACCTTATTTAACCTGAACCATCTTACCTTATAAACCTTCAAATAGTCCATTTTAAGCTCTATAGCAAGTTTATTACTTTCTTGTAAATGAACGTTAATGTGATTAAATCGGATGAGTCAGTTCTTGAGAGTCTGAAACATATTAGTTATGTCTATATTACAAAGTTCTAAATTGAACTTGATTAAAACTTCTGTTATAGAATATCAAGGTTTAGCTCATAACATGACTAGACAGTCATCACATCATATTATATTTAATATTTATCTTCATTCAAAGATAAGTGACTGTAAGCATGACAACAACTTCATTAAAAATTGAAAATTGATAACAACGCCTAATGACATTAAAAAAACCACCTACATACCCACCCTAAAATCTCTTTACAACAAGCAAAAAAAAAACCCCAAATAATGAATCGTTACTGTATGTTTCTATGTAACATTAAATATGTAACATATGAGTAAAAACACGAATTCATCAATTTCAAAAGAATTCGTGATTTTACTCATATGTTACATATTTAATCATATTTGATTAATTAGCGTTCTTAATCATTCAGTTATACAAATACCACTGATATCAATAAAATAAGAACGTTTCGAAGTATTGCACTTTCCTTAACAGATGTTAGAAAAACGAGCTACAAGATACACCATATAATGTCCATTAGGGTGCCAATTGTGGGTTCCTTCTCAGATTTGGGGTTGGTTGAGTCTTTGTTTGCATTTGATTTATTGTAGGATGTATAACATTGACATATAAGGCTTAATTTGAAAAACAAGCAAAGTATGATACAATACAAATACAATATACACAATATAAAATTAGGTTAATCTGTTATTTACAACATCTTTGATTGACAGTATAAAACAATTAGGACAACTCTTATGAAAAAGCTTCTTCTATATTATGTAAATGCAGAGTTTTGTTTAGATGCTAACACTTCTATAAAGCAGTTGGTAAAGCTATATAGTGTTTGTATCAGCTCTTATAGTCCCTTTCGCAGAAAGAAGGAATTGCTGAGCCCGTACTTCACTACTTTGATGTTGTAAGTTAATATTCATCCTAAACATCAATGCATTGCCCAATCCCAATTTGAGTTACATGGTTGGCATTTTGGTAGGGAAGAGAAGTTTCAAGAAACAGGACGAAAAACGAGTTATACATAGTTAATTCTTTAAAACAAAGGTAGTTATTCATAGTTAAAGCATTAAGCAACAATTTATCAACGAATGTATTTGAATTAGTAGTTTAGTTTTTAAAATATCTGTAAGAAAAAACCTATTTTTTGTACCGGCTAGTTATGACAATAAAGCTAAGTATTAGTTAATTTCTATTAACACCATGTACATGTACTTCTTAAAGGTTGTATATTATTTGAGGTTTATCAATAAGGCACGACGCATCTACATTATCAAAGTCGTCGTCTTTAAAGGGGCAGTAGCACGTTTATTGACAATTTTATATTTTCATTTTTCCACTGATAATTGTACGTTAATGCTAAATGTATTACTTTGATAGTGACAAAAATCTCATTACACAAACCAATCAGCCATAGTCAGAGAACAAATTTTAAGGATTCACATAAAATCCATTGGCAGCCATTTTTGTGTGAACACCTTTAATTCATTTTGTGTAAGAAAAGGAATCACATAGCTTAAGCTTACATTACATATTTGATTTATTACTGCTTCATTTAGTTTAAATACATTGTCTTTAGATTGGAACCATTTATTTTTATTTTCATGACATCACCTTATATTCCACCTAAAAAACGTGCTACTGCCCCTTTAACGGTTCCATGTGGTTATGAGGTTAGTCAATGGGGAGGGGGGACTGTAATGTTCTGCCCCACCTTTCTCAAGGCAACGTTACCTAAGGTTCACCTTATCTCCCGTGCTTTAACATTGGGCTAAGGTTACCTTAACGACTTACAATCACCTTAGTGCTTTGTGAAAGGAGGCCCAGTTCCTTACCTCTTTGAGATTCAATAACGGTAGTCATCTCTTTATTTGTCAAGCAGCAACATTATAATATATGTCGGAACTACGCCTTTACATAATAAAGAAGTTGTAGATAACATAAAATTTAAAAAATCGAAATGTTCATACCTCCAACTTCTAAACTTTCAAAGGTAAAAATACGATACACACGTTATTAACCTTTCCGTCATCCCATGGTATATCTCAAACGGATTTTCTCTTTTATACAGTTTTCTTCATTATGGCAATCTTCATTGTGTGGTTCAGTAGTTGATTGACGTGGTAACGTCCCAAAACTTAGACAGCCATATCTTAGACACCGTAAAACGAAAAACATTTATGGTTGAGAGCACAGCTAATCTGATAATGGATCAGTCAATGAGAATCAAGAAAAACTCCCAAACATAGATAGTCATTTCAAAGGAACAATATCTTAGAGTCTTTGTTGATTCAAATTTATTTAAAAGTTTCTTAAAATTAAAAATTAATCATGGATTCAATGACAAGTATTTGTTTTTAGCTGCAATACGTTGCAGGTCAAATGAAACTATTTTACGCATTGCCAATAATCGGATACAGGCAAAACCCTCGTCCATATATGATACATATTCAATAAGAAAATAAGTCTCTCCGTCATAAATAACAAGCACTGCTGCCTATCTCTGGTATGCGGTTCAGAAGGTGACTTGTGAGGAGTCTTTAAGTCAGGATCATTCTTTAGCGAACACGCAATTTTGTCATTGATTTCAGACGCTTAAGCATCCCCGTATATCACCTTAGGCAGTTCTGCATTGGATAAGCACAGTAATAGTCTGAAATACCGGCGGGGAAGTTATATGAAATATTCAAGCGCAGTTATGGTATAAATTGTTATTGACTTTATCATTACTATGTCGGCACTGGAAAAAAATGTGTACAAGATAATTGACCGAAAAAATGTGTCTGGCTTTGTTGGATTTAATAAGACATTTTGATTGTAGGGAAATCTATCGTAGGTTTTATTTCGTGTTTTGGTCATCGTTTATACAAGTATGTCAGTTATTTTGGTATATATGATTAGTTATTTTATAAATATGAATAAAAATATGTTATGTCTTGTGATTTTTAACTCTGAAACCAAGCCATTATGAACTGAATACATACGATATTCGATGAAAAAATTACAATTATATGACAGGACATATTGGGATAGAGGATATAATTCTCTGATATTATTTGAAAAAATGTTGGCGTGACTGAATAATAAAGTATTCTACGTCAAAATAGTTTTCATTCATAATTTTGTTCAAATCAATTGTATCTTGGAAAGAAGAAAAAACATTTATTTTTTTCATTTTCTTAATTTGATATTCATGTATGCAACATTAATTTTCTACAGGGGTTAAAACATCTCCTCCCTCAATTATCCGTTATCATAGAACATAGTGTCAGGCCAAAATAGCATGCGGTCAAATTGGTATGAACACCTTTCAAGTATTTTAATTAGAAAAGTGGACTCACGTAGCTTGAACAAACATGATAAGTTGGTTTAATATCTCATTGTATTAATTTTGTCCAGAAATGCGTTATATCTTATTTCCCTTTCAACATAATTCTCTATTCTCCTTTTATACGGCCTCCGGTCCCCTTAAAGGGGCAGTAGCACGTTTTAGGGGGAATATAAGGTGATGTCAGGAAAATGAAAATAAATGGTTCCAAATGAAAGACAATGTATTTAAACTAAATGGAGCAGTAATAATTCAAATATATAACGTAAGGTTCAGCCATGCGATTCCTTTTTCTTACAAAAATGAATTAAAGGTGTTCACAAAAAAATGGCCGCCAATGGAATTTATGTAAATCCTCATACTTTGTCCTCTGACTATGTGTGATTGACTTGTGTAATGTGATTGTTGACACTGTCAATATAACACATAAGGCATTTACTTACAATTATAAGTGCAATTTTTAAAATATAAAATTATCAAAAAACGTGCCACTGCCCCTTTAAAGGCCTTCCATCTAAGGAGGTTTTCTCGCACTGTCAAACGTACTCTTCTACCATTTCTATCAGTACGTCGGTTTATCGGAAGGCCCTTTTATTCGCTCACTTGCCTCACGTCTTTATAGAAAGGCAAATTATCGGATATCCGACATGATTGGAATTCTCTTGTATCAACAGCTTATAATCAGTAATGTAATCAAACATTGCTCACTCTTCCGAAATCGTGTCCTAGAACCTTTTTTCTTGGTCCCTTTCAGTATTTTTGTAAGGAATCGTCGGAAAAGAATCAATTGAAATAATCCACTTTCAATTTCTTTCAGAACCTTTCAGAATGTCTTAAGCAATCAGTGCTATTTGTTTCTTCAGTATTTTAGAGTTTAAGTAAATTACTAAAAGACAATTGTATTATTTAGAGGTTTAACACACTTTCAATTTCACCAACGGCAACTATAATCTCTTTGGAAAACTACTTATTTTGGACGAATATTTCATTATTATGAGAGTCAAAACTTTTCGGGTTGTGCATTCATATTCTTGAATGGACACATTCCAAGAGCAGGTATTCTACAAACCTCCCATCAGCTGTTCCTCTTACAAGACATTTGTAACCATGAAAATGTAGAAAACTAAAAGGATTTAAGCTTTACGCATTAAGGTTTCTTCTTACTTCAAGGATAACAGATAATTGTGCACTCTGAACTATAATAAAAAAACAATCTATTAACACAATGAATCATATCATAAGTGCATTCTGTCTATCGACACGGTTTCTGAAAAAGTCCTTAGGCGATGAAAACTATTTTCTTTTCTTTATGTCCTAGTGTTATTTGCAACAAAATTAAGAAAGGAATCAATTTACACAATCAGTTGTTTTGAGAAGGTTTAATTCAATTTAAATTTCTTCAAGAATGGCCACTTTAACGGAATATCTAATTTTCTGAGTTTGCAAAGAAACCGATTTGCGGTTCTCCGGAGGCTTCAAAGACGTCAATACCCTCCATCGACTTGTAGATTCTGTACCGTCAGAAAACGTCACAAGTGCCTTGTTTGACGAACAATTTGTAGCTTATTATCAACGCCTTTTCTTTGAACTGCATTTGCTCTGATTTGCCTGTTGATTATTTCTTTGACTATTTTTTTTCAGACTGTTCAAGCTCTTCACAGCGTTTGTGCCTGTGTCATCATCTTTCTAATTTCGGAAACTGGTTTGTTGTTTTTCACTTTCTCTAAATATCTCATCTTTTGAAATTGAACTGGTCGAAATTGTTTATTTGACTAAGCGTATTTACTCTAGCAATTAGAACGAATCGAATTGTCCTCAATTGTAAAGCTTTGCACATTGAAGGACGAAGCAGTAAAGATCTTAAAGGATCTGAAAATCTTGCATGCAAATTTATTTCATAGATTTTTTTTCTTTTCGTACGTTAAAGCTCTTTCAGATTTGAGCTATTCATTTCTCAAATATTTTGGTTAATATTGCTATCAATTATTACTTGAATTTTATAATCTTAGAAATGTTCATTCCGTATACCTCAATGTAAGCCATTAAGTATGTTACACATAAACGTGAACACATGAAAAGGCTAGATAGTACTTATATTCCAGTTTTCTTAGTGCAGTATTTTTATGAACTATATTTTTGTCATAATCGATATTTATTTTTAAAATACATATATGCTATTGTCGTTTTCTATCATAATATTTGATCACTTCAATGTCAACGTAAAATGTGTTAACATGTCGTTCAAATCAATATCTTGCATGTTTATTTCTTGAAATAAGTTGAAAGTATATATTATCAAAAGTGTATTCTTATGACTTTGTTTCACAGATGTAGCTAGCTATAGTATCCGCTAACCTTTTTCTTTGGCAATATTTCCTCAGTTGAGAACTAGATTTTTCAATAACTCCTAACCAGGTTTTGAAATAGTAATGATTGCAGGTTAGGTTTTCCAAAATACTTATCTTACAAACTGACCAAATATAAAAAAAGAATTACATAAATAGAAAGGATGGCCCGAAAGCCTGAAACAGAATCTTTAATGTCCATCCCGATTTAAATAACAATTAACAACCCACGTCAACTGCCTAATCAAAAGCAACCAAACTCAACAACCAAGTTTTACCTACAAAGAAATATAAAATAATCGCGTATCTGAATGAAATATGTCTATAACAGAATTTGCTTTGGGCATCGTCACAAAACTAGTTAGAAACTCTTCAATGGAATGGTCTGACACGTGCAAATCTCGATGGTTGTCACGCTCGTATTGTCACGAGTATCCCGCTTATCTGTCACGCTAATGGTCGTATTCAATGGTGGAATCAGTCCTGATTTGTTTCGTTGCCTTAGTTACGATAAAACAAGTGCAATAACTTCGAAAGTAGGCCTACATGTTAAACCTTTTATCCGTGTCAATGTGAAAGATACTGTTAGACGTTTTCTGAGGGTACTCGGGGAAACCTAACGTAAAATAAAAGAGAAGATACAAATTGCATGCCAATCTTTATTAAAATATGAAAGAAGTTAAGACGAGTAAAAAGCTTCGTACAATAAATTTACCTAACAAAATACATAAAATGTGTTTACTTTTCACAACTGTTTATGATATCTTTGAACTACTTGAACCTTGAGCTACTGAATAATAGTGAGTTGAAATGTTTTGAAGATATTAAAATTTAAAAAGACGTGCAACTGTCCCTGTAACAGAACGAGTCTGTTACTTATAAATAAAGCTAATTTTCTCGACCATCCACTTATCCATAATGCTTAAACATAGACATAATCTTTATCTTGGCAACATAGGGTTTTATGCCAATAATCTCTTGAGTAATAACTCCATCATAACTCAAATAAGACTTACTATAAAACGCTTTCTCTAATTCGACAGAGCTTAAAGGGTAATTCTTATTGGGTAATGGGAACCAAATTCAAGAGTACTTCCCTTTTTATATTTATTTATGATTATTACATGATTATTTCATACTTATTTAAAAAAAGTGAGGGAACATTTTAGTTCTAGATTTAACGATTTGACGAAGAATAGAATGCATAACTGTGTCCTCTTGAATTTCGTTTCCACAAAAAAATTCCTGATTGAACCATATCTTTTAAGAACTGTCGACCAAACTTTTATTAATTACATTGGTACTAAAAGCAAATATTTTGAAATTTGGAGTTTGCTGGAGTTCGACACATATAATCAGTATTGTAACAAAAGTTTTAGGTTTTATTTTTAGAGTAGACGAAGACAAATCATTTTCAGATCACATACTGAAATATGACACGTATATTACACCGACGAACATATTTGGCAGAAATTTATGATACTTATTTTGAAATATTTCTTGTCAAAACGTACGTTAAATCATAATGTTGACTTATATTTACCATTTCTGTCGAATATTTGCTTAGAATGTATTGAATTGAAAAACTGATAGCAGAGAGAAGAAAATCATAATTTTTTAAAGTGTTACCCCGTGCTTCTCTTGGAGAATGCCAGAATTATATCTTGCATGTCACATGTCCGTTCTCTTTATATATAGTGTGATATAATCAACTTACCAATTGATCCAAAAGTTTTGACTATAGGATAAGCAAAGACGACCAAATCACAATTTGCAAAACTTTTGATATTACTTAAGGTATCTTTCTACGTTAACAAACGTTTCGTGAGCAGCTCTATAGGGCTTTAAAAGAAAAGTGAAGAGAGTATAAACATGCCATTACAATAATATCATGTCAGTTTGAAGAGAATTTCGCATTAGAGAGGTGTCAGTTTATAA